>JARFJB010002065.1:930000-1035000 GCA_036346205.1 Vesta saturnalis
GCCTTACTAATTAATTCTATGCTATAATTCTACATACATAATAATTGAGCAGTGGTCAGTAACAATTTTGTTTGCAACTTTATACAAATTAGAATGCAGAACTAACAACTGCAAATCTAAAACAGAAAATTATTACTGAGCGATCTACAAAACAAAAATAATAGGGCACCTCTCTCTTATCCTTCTAACTCTTCACTCGACACTGCATGTAAATGTTATGCGATAGTTTCTGTACATACATACGTACATACAACAGCGGCGATTATTTACACTAGCCACTCGCGTGGCGCTAAATACGGCTTAACATCCCGGTAACCTTACGAATCTCTGTAGTTTCTCAATTCCTGTTTTTCTTTACTCTCAATATTTATGTATGTAATAGCCTAATGTGTACTTACCAAATGTATTACGGTATTATTTTACAGCTTCTCGTTACTAGTAACATATTACTAGTATTTTTGAAAATAACGCGACTCTGAATGTGCGATAGCTGTTAATTTCGCAATTGCTTATTTTCTACGATAACTGTGCACATTCCCAAAAATGTCATAGATAACGACTTCATTATATTTAGAAAACGTTTTGATTATTTCAAAACAATTTCCACCTGAATTATTAATTTAAAACTTCACTTATAACTGTTGCATTTTTATCCTCAACCAAGAGTTCGTAATTTACCAATCCCAATTACGTCACTTATATTATCGTTAAGGTATAAGACATGAAATTAGCTTTAAAACACACGACTGAAATAATACTTTAACCAAGATTTTATCTTACTGTCCTTTTCATGTTATCGAAAACATGGCAGAAACTCCTCCAAATAAAATAACACTAACCGGTAAGAAACCTTAAATGATACGACGTCAAATCGGGACGTAATGTCACGGCATAACAGTTCATTAAGAACGAAAGGGTGCCGTTCGCTTAAATTTTTAACAATTTTTGCTAATTTAATCTTTAAATTGCATAATGAAAAAAGGCGTATTTCTTAATTATGGTAGTTCCTTCATATTCCTCGTAATTAAAATGCTTGATCAACAATAATTTTGGAATTGTTACAATTGGTTGAATGCTTTAAATATATAGAAATTATGAAATTTATGTTGTAAAACACTAAAGTCGCTATATTGTCTTCTACAGGCAAATCAAAAGATCTTTCCTGAATCCTCAATTTAGATCGTCGCATTTATTCAAAATATCGCAATAATAATTAAACTTTTTAAAATGTCTTTACTTGTTCCATAAAATCCTGAACTTCCAACGTTATTTTACCTCCAATTTTCTGTAAAACTTCCATTACACTGTGAATTTTCATGTAAGAAATCTTATTTAACAAATTAGTATACGATTGTTATATTTCACAGTTTTACAGTTGATACAAATATTTAAATATTCAAACATGTTTGTTCTAAGTTTAAAACTATCTTTTATAATATTATACAGGGTGCCTCTAAAAGGTTTGTACAAAATACTAGGACAAATTCCTGAGACTAAAATATCAGAATCTAGCACAATTTGCCTTAGTCCAAAAGTTGATAGTTTACAAAATACAGGGTGTCAAAGTAATTTTTTTTTAAACTCTTTTGTAAATATGTATCTTAATAATAACAGGATTTGATGAGAAATTCAGATTTGATCATAGTTTTGATGTATCTTCCAGAGGGCGCGACCAGCAGCCCTTCATCTACACTTAAAGCTTCATAACTTGTTTATGCCTCGGTATATCAAGTTTCTAGTAAAAAAATCTTATTCCCTGGTATGCTTTCTTCAAAAAAGATGTACCTTGTAGATGTCGCTTCGAGCAACCGTTTTCGTGATAATCGAATTTAAATGTTTCAAAATTCAGATTAAGTGAGAATCGTTAGTATCAGGATTTAAAATCGATTAAAGAAGGTGGATGTAAACTGAAGTTATGTAAACAATCCTTACAGCTTTGTATTAGAGGATAAACATCACAGAAAGGGATATGTATAAATACGGTTAACAATCAATTTTAGAGTAAGATAAAATGTTTCGCTTGACGTGGTTGGATGACAATTCATGCTTAGACTTCGTTTTCATTTACTGAAAGTTCACTAAACTTGCGAGTTACTTGTTGAATTACGTTACATTAGGATTTATGTTTAGCAACAATTTCCATATTCCGGTCTTGTCAGTTTGTACGAAACTTCAAACTTGCAAACACCTTGCTACAAAAGTGACTGGTTACATAAATTTAAAAATTATAACATCTAACTAGTGAAGTAAATACAGTTTAGGATTGAATAGAGTGGAACTAGCTACCTTGACAGCTTAGATGGTAGAGACCCTAGCAAAGTAGTGGTCGTGGGTTCAAGTCCCAGCCGAGTCAATATTATACTCTGTGTACATTAATAGTTATTAATTATTATGCATATGCTGTTATGCGTTTGTCATTATTGAACTCAGATTCGTTCAAATACCTTCCTTCATTTAATTTGTGCTTAGAGATAAAAGAGACAGTATTAAATTGTGGAGTAAAATGTGCATAGTTATGAATAGTGTAACTACCCAAAAGTTAACACTCATTAAATTTATTAATTACATAAATAAAAAGTGTATTTTTGTGTGTATTTTTAACGTTTTTAACGTCAAAATTACTTATACATTGGATTTGTGATTAAAAGTATACAGGGTAAGGCAGATAGTTCCCTGAGTCTTATGAAGTAGGTCATGTTGGAAAATTTTGTGTGGACCCAACCTGACCCATGTAGACCTAAATTAAAGTAATTAATTACATTGCAGACACTTTTTTCTTTCCTTTCTTTAATTATTTTACTAAGAAACCAATTTTGGACAACTAGTATATTTTTTTTATAGTTGATTAGTTGCAAAATTAATTTCTAGCTATAATTTAAGACACAGATAACCAGAATATCTAATATCTTAACGACGTGTTAGAGACAATTAAGAGTTCAATAATTTTTACTGAACTATTATTTCAAATGAGTTAATTGAATTTTACTAATAAGCTGAACAAAAATATACCTATATTAATCAGATACATAAGCTTAACGGTTAGCGAATTTACAATTGCATTGGATCTCAATTAATGTGTGTAGTAGAAAACGTCGTTTTCTTTTCCTAATTAACGATTGAATATCGTTGGTAGGTAGGGGGCGCGCGTCAGCGGGTATGAGATGATAAGATTTTGATAGAAATTTAGTGGCACAGAGGGGGGATTATTAGGAGCCGTTTTTGATTTTTATCAAACATTTCTGAAATAGCTGTATATTTAAAAGGTGTAAAAATACCAATGTATAGACCTTAATCATACAGATTAATTGTATTAAATGCAATTTTTTGATACTACGTGTAATTCAGCGGCAAAAAAATTCCTAAGGAAGAATTTAAGTGTTAGCTCCAATTTTTTTCGATATCTGAATAATGATTAATTGTATAAGAAAATGTGTAGACATCTTTTTAGAGAAAATTTGATTTTGCATAACTTTTCTTTATAAGTTTTCTTAATTAATAAATTAAAATAAGTGTAAATATTAAATAAATATGATAGAAAATGCTTAAACTGTACTTTATAGAAGCAGTCGGCTTATTAAAATTATTTCATTTCTTTTAATTTCCACTTTGTAGGTTAGAAGGTCGTATGTTGTTCCACGTCAGATATTTTTACTATAGTCTGTCCAAACTTCCAAGTGCACTACGGGCTCTTATGGGGTCAATGCCACTTTTACTATTTTTAGTCATCTATAAATAACGCTATATTGATGGCGATGTTGTCAAACGTAAAATGTCATTTAGGAACACATAACCTTTTTAAACTTTCATATTATTGTTCGTTTGCACTACGTTATTTTTCACATTAAACCAACTCCATTTATTAAAAATCGTTCCATTCAGAACGCTTAAACTTAGTACAAGCGTCTTTTAAGATAATCATGAGTATCTTATATTATTCTGTTATCGAACTTAATTTTGTAGAAATTTCTTTGGTTCTTCGATATAGACGTGGAAGTGCAAGATGGCCCTTCAAAACGACATACTGGAGAATAATTCATCCGTAAGGAGAAACGTCTCGTTCTTAACGTACTAAATTATTGTTGGGCCAATTTGAACGTTAATGCAGCCATTAAAGAAGCGGGCAACGCTTCATGTTGTTCAGAACGAAGTATTTAAACTGAAGCAATAGTTAGTCCGAAGAAACGTGCACAAACCAATGATCGCCTTCATGTATATTACCAGAATATCCAAATACAGGTATCATTTGTGCGAGAAATTATTGTGTTGAAAATAAATGATGAATCTATAAGATTTTAATAAAATTAGGTAACCCGCCAATGCGTATTTGGGGCTGATAAATTACAATAACTTTATTGCTGTTAAAATGCAGAAAAAAAAACCACTTACAGAAGTCAAAATAACTAAAATTAATATCTTAAGCTTAAATAAACTGAAATGCTCAACATCATACATGCACCAGTCGAGGGAGATATATAATAAAAGGATTTGATACATTTAAAACAGTTTTAACAAGCTGTATCTAAAATTATTGTCTTAATTAGGGTATTCGTTATAGTTACAGAAAGTTGCTTGATTAGATACTCCTTAATGGTTAGTTTGAATGTGACCATAATGTGATTTTTGTTTCCAAGTCAGTTCTTATGTCAAGACCATATCTCATGTGAAGTTTATATTATACAGGGTGTGCAAATAGTATCGCACCAAATGCGATTATGTAGAAACGGTTTGACGTTTAGATTTGACCTTTGATGGGGTTAAATAATACATAAATAACCATATTTTGATATGTTTCATTTGTTTTATGCGACTGGTGTTTGTCAGAGGTAGCCATCTTGATTTTTTTTAAATGGCAACCTAGGTTGAGTTTGGTGTCATTTGGCAGGTAATTAATTTAGAAATACACCACGGTATATCATAAGCTTGGTTATTATACAATAACGAAGAAAATTAAAATATTAAACAAATAGTTCAAGTGAATAAAACAAAAGAATAGAACAAGAAAATTGAGTTACTTATTTGATGCAAATCACAATAACTGCTCAAATTGTTGTTCATTCACTTCTTGACAATATCTAAGTCCATCAACAAACGCACCCAATGCATTCTGAAGATATGCCGGAGGAATGTTTGTGATCGCAATTCTAATTCGAGCTTCTAATTCATCTATGTTATTGGCCTATTAAATAAATCAATAATAGATAGTTATGTATTAAGGGCATAATCAGAAGATTATGGCTTGAGGGAATGTTAAAAGCCCGACACGAAGCGGAGGGCTTTTATATTCCTGATAGCCATAATCTACAATTATGCCCGTGGGTTTTATTTTATTTTGCACCATGAAACTGGAACAAAATTTTAAAAAGATTCAGCATTTTCGGCAAGTTTTTAAATGCAATTGCAGTGAAATAAAGTCGACAGTAGGCTAATTTGTTGTTACTAAGATACTGTGATATTGCCAAACAATTTCAAATCCATCCAACTGTATTTTCAATTTTTATAAAGAATAAGTTTCATTACTATTATTTTTATTAATAAAGGTTGTATAGTATGGTTGTTGTTTCAATAATTATTTCAACTTACGTGACATATCATGTCATGTGTTTGCTGTCAATCATGCTGCTTAGCAACAGTGACATTTCCGTGCTATAAAGACCACATTACGCCCGCATTTGGAGGCGTATAAAGAACATTATGGTGGCAAAATAAAATAGACATACTTATTTCCACAGAAACCAAATCGTATTTTACATGCGATTCTACATGAGAAAAAGAAGCTTATGATAATATCGTATTGTAGTATTTACTATCAGTTCGAATTAGAAAAGCGATAAAGAGTATTAGAAATTGCTAAAATTGATAACAATCAGTAGAGAACATCGAAACGCTACATTTGAATTAAATCTTTGTATAAGTTGTATTTATTTACAGCCCCTTGTACAGAAAATGTTTCCTGTACAAAATTAATTTGGCTTTTTAATTTTCTTCGTTATTTTAGAATAATTAAGCTTATGATACACCGTAGTGTATTTCTAAATTAATTAACTGTCAACTGACACCAAACTCAACCTAGGTTGCAATTTAAAAAAAATTAAGATGGGTGCCTCTAACAAACACCAGTCGCACAAAACAAATGAAACTCATATCAAAATGTGCGCATTTATGTATGTTTTAACCCCACCAAATGTCAAACCGTTTCTACATAATCCCATTTGGTGCAATACTATTTGCACACCCTGTATATAATCCCATGTTGTTTAAATGTAATTAAGATTGTTTTTACGTACAGTAAACATTCATAAACATAAATACATGTAAGCATGTGCACCTAAAAGAAATCTCATTAACTACAAAAATGAAATCTAGTAAAGTAATTTTTACAGTTATCTCGGTGCCCACATTAAGCTTCTAATGCGACCAGCTTCTTATGAATCGAACTTCTATTCGATATATTTACAACTCGATTTATAAGTTCATTTAATCCGAAACTGGTGACGTGGAGTCTACCAGACTCCGCAGAAATTTGCGAGAAGTATATTTTTTGAAATAAGCGCGCAATTCGTTTCCCTTTCCATGTACCTTCAATCCCTGTCTTGCTTAACGTACTGTATCCAAGTCAATCGCTTCCGAGCTGTCATTGTGGAAACAAGTGCCTGCAAAGTTCCGGCGGAGTCTATCAGACTCCACGTCACCGTAAGTGTAATTGTTTAAGGGTTTGGAATAGATGTTAAATTTTTAATTTTTAGACTTTAAAGCATGGATCTTCCTCCTTTAACTTCAAAGGCAGTTAGGTCAGGTGATAAAAATTTTGAGACGTCACTGCAGAAGTGGTTTGATGAAGTTGATAGTGGTTCAGATGGGGATGAAGTTAAAGAAAATACCGATTTTGAGTTATCTGATCACAATAGCGAATCGGAACAGTCGGCGTCCGATCTGGAAGATGTTCCAGAAGATGATAGTGATTTGGAAGCCAACGAGAGCACTACAAATATGGAAACGGCTGATGAAACATCTTCAGACAGCGGTGACCACATTGCAAGGAAACATTACTACTACGAAAAAAACAAGTTCAAATGGTCAAGCATAGAGCCAAGCAGAAACTCATGTACGCGACTTCACAACATCGTGACGCATCTGCTCGGAATAAGAGCTCCAGCGATAATAGCGGATCATAATCAGACAGACAATGTTTGGAATCTACTCTTCACTGGTGAAATGATAGGGCTTATCGTACGATGGACTAACGTAAAGTTGAAGAACATGTCTAAAACGTATAAAAGAGCTGATAAACCAGAGCTCAGTCCTATAGATGATGTCGAAATGAAGGCATTCGTGGGACTTCTTTTTCACACCGCAATTTTCAAGTCTAACAATGAAGATATCGCTTCTATATTTGCCACCGATGGCACAGGAAGAGATATTTTTAGATTTGCATGCGGTTCGACAATCCCGAAAACAGAATTATGCGTAAGCTGAGTGATCCTGCTGCTGCCATCAGCGAGTTGTTCAACACATTCTTTCAAAATGCTCAGAATGTATTTACAATTGGGGAATATGCCTGTGTCGATGAAATGTTGGTTGGCTTCCGAGGAAGATGTGGTTTTAAGATGTACATGCCAGCAAAACCAAACGTACGGCTTAAAAGTTATGATGCTCACAGATGCTCGTAGTGGCTACGCATATAATGGATATATATATATATATATATATATATATATATATATATATATATATATATATATATATATATATATATATATATATATATATATATATATATATATATACATATTGTGGCAAGGACTCTGATGGCCAAACATTATCTGCGGATGAGAAAAAACTTGCTAAACCCACACAAAGCGTAATAAGGTTAGCTCGGCCTTTGAATGGTACCAATCGCAACGTAACAGCTGACAATTGGTTTAGCTCCATCGAACTAGTGCGCGACTTGAAGAAAAGGAATCTAACATATGTAGGCACGCTGAGAAAGAACAAAAAATAAATACCAACTGAATTTCTAGCAAGCAAAACCAGAGAAGTATTCCTCTTTGTATGGCTTTACATCAGACATGACACTCTTATCATACGTGCCTAAAAAAAGCAAAGCAGTACTGTTGATTTCATCAATGCATCATTGCAAGTCGAATTCTGACACCGGTGATGGTAAACCAGAAATTATTCTTCATTATAATGCAACGAAAGGTGGAGTTGACTCAACTGATGAAAAATGTGCCGTATATAGTTCACGTAGAAGAACTCGTCGTTGGCCAATGGAAATATTTTTCCAAATATTGGACATGAGTGCTATCAATGCTTTTATTTTATACAACAGCTACAAGGATAATCAACCGTTGCAACCATTTTCATTCTTGAAGGATTTGGCAAGTAATCTTGTAAAACCCCACATGCACAGAAGAGCCAATAATTTGAAATTGCCACTGGATATTCGCAATGGTATCCGAAGGATTTTGAATATTGTCCCAGAGCTAGAACAGGAAGATGTCCTAGGGAAAAGAAAGTACTGTTACTTGTGGCCTCCTAGACTGAAGAGGAAGACACAATATGTTTGCCACCAATGTCGCCGGCCTGTTTGTCTTTAATGTGCAAGAAAAGAGTGTATTGAATGTTGTACCAGAAATGACTGATTTGCCCTTGACAGTTTTTTACTCCGAGGGATAATACTAGTGTTGCTTTGTTTTTTTTATTTTATCAGATTTATTTTATAATATTTTGTTTAGTTTTAGGCTCTTGTAATTGTGATTTTTAGTTTTTAAGAGTAAAGTGTTTTCTTTTTTAGAATTTGCTAATGTTTTTAGAACAAGGGATAACCCAGTACGTATGTTTTGTTAGTTTAAAAAAAAATCACATTTTTATACTTAAAATATAATGATGAATCGCCTAACATACCGAATTTTTAGTTATATCATCAAATTCACTAATAATGATTATAATAATTAAGGGAGTCTGACAGACTCCTCGTCACCGTTGGCGTCAAATTTCTTTACGTCACCAGTTACGGGTTAAAGTTTATATTAGTCTTTTATTTTAGGTTAGAAACTGTCTCTCACACCGTAGCTATTGGGCCCGGTATTATGCAGTAATCCATCAGTGTAATAGGTTTGGCACTGCATTGAGATAAAAAAAACTAAAATCTACTGTAACCTAGGATTCAAGTTACGGTACTATACAATCCATTGAGAGGATCCTAGGTTACCGTAGATTTTAGTTTTCCTTTTTAATTTTCATTTTTTAGACAGATTGAGATTGCGTTATCACGATTACAGCCAAAAATTTTACTGTCGCGAGACACTCATCTGCCATAAGCCCTATACTGCATTTGAAGGTGTTGCCTATTTTCATGATCAACTTCTTATAAAAGAGGTAGCATAATTATCTTTAAAAAAATGTTATTAAAAATATTTCACTTTTTTTAATTTCCATTTTGTACGTTGGAAGGTCGTGTGGTGCTCCACACCAGATATCTTATATTACCTCATACTCTCATACACTCATCATTATTTATTTAAATATTCCTTGTAGGATGTAATAAGATTTTTTTTTAACTGAATTATAAACCAAAGTATTTTATATGTATGCATAAGTATAAATATTAAACTTAAATCACTTATTTATTATTCCATTCTGCGTTATATCCTTAAATTAGGCATATGGAAGTAAAGTAAATGGATTATGAAAAACAAAAATGTCATATTTCATAATTCCCACTGTTTTGTTGTTTTGAAAGTTTTTTGTATTAACGTTAACATGATGTGTTTTAATATATAAAATGATTTAAATCGGACAAACGTATGACGTATCCTGCGCTGTGAATGTCTGTATTTGATTGGTCGAGAGTTACCGTGCAACCTTCTAAATTTATAAACCTCGTCTCTAAATCACGTTAAGAAAAATGCGGTAACTAAATTTTATCACGAAAGCAAGTCTTCACATTGAATTACTTATGAAATTGCGTTCTGGATTTCCTACATATTTTTCCTCATCTTTTTATTTTGGAAGAGTGAAAAAAGGAAAGGGCATTCTTATAGCTTTTACGTAGACAAAACATCTCATTATATGAAATAAGACACGACGTTGTCTATGATCAATGTAAAGAATGTATAACATATGTAATAAGCGTTCAAAGTAGGAAGACTAAATTTTTTATTAAATAGGTCACTCGAGATTCAACCATTGCCGTGTAAACGAAGCTTAAATAGCATGAAAAGCTAAATTGCAACGCTGCATTTGCTTCACTCTCAAAATATAACTAAAGCCTGTATGATACTAGAGTCACGGCAAAATCTTTTCCGTTGTGGGGGTGAAATTGTTAGAGAGAGACAAACTTAACATACCAACTTCCATAATAACCCTGATAATTACAAATGATATATCTATGTTAGTGAAATACACGTTGTTGGGTTGTTAGAACTGCCGAATAAATTACAATGTTGTCAGCTCTTTTGTTTACACATAACTTCTAATTTTGACGTTTTCCACATTTTGAGATTTTCGATTCGTGTGGCTTGCATTGTTCAAAATGTTACAATTGCTTAATCATCGCAAAATGATCTAAGAACTGTTAAAAGTATTGTTACTTAGTTGAGAACGAGTATTTTCATCAAAAACTAATTTTCAAAATAAATGTAAACAATATAACCTAAGTATTATGTTGACGTCGAATTTCATACGTTTGGCAACAATGTCAAGCGCTGACGTTTATCCCCACATTGGAAAAGAGTTTGCCGCGACTATACGCAAGTTCTTGTACAGTTTCTTATACAGATTGAGTTTTCATAGTATCACACATGTTTGTACAAAAATATAGCACAGATGCAAATTCTTGCACAAGATGTGCGCAATTTTTCGGCACAGTAGAAAATTTTATGTTATGTTGTTACTTGCCTGTTCTTTTTGCACAGTGAGGTTAAGTTTAAACTTCAGTTCATGGTTTAAACCACTGTAAACTATTTCATTAGTATTGGATTGCTTTGTAATAGGAAAGGTAATACGATGTCGTGGACAAAAGATCAAGCGATACCGTTAATTGAATTATATAAACAACATAAGTGTTTATATATGGTAAAGTCCCCACAGTACAAAAATAGGCATGCAAAAAACAGTGCTTTACTTCAAGTTCAAATGGAACTTGAAAAAATAAGACCCGAAACCACTGTGCATGACATTAAGACGAAATTTAATGCATTGCGAACTACATTTCAGCAAGAACAAAAGAAGGTAGTCGCATCAAACAAAAGTGGTAGCGGTTTTGATGATGTAAGTGATTTATTAATCTTAAACTTTTATTAAGCTACATCATGTTTAGATATACATACCCAATTTATATTATTTTACAAATTTACAATTTTTATTGGGAAATGGAATTCAACCGCGTACAGCGACCGATTCCATAGATCTAGATGATGAAATCGAACAATCCCAAGCACTTTTAAAGAAGTAAGTAATACATAATTATATTTTTAACTTCCTTTAAAATTTTATTGTCATCTTAAAGGAATAAAAAGTAATAGATTCTTTATTTTTTAATTAAAGACTGTTAATGAAGATGACGATATCGATAGTGAAATAATTCCTGATGAATCGGCAAGGGCAGCAACACCGATCACCCCTTCAACAAATAGCAACGCATTCCCTACTGTTGAAATGCTCAACAATAGAAAACGTAAGCAAAAGCAAAACACCGCAGGATGTAGCGATGGAAACAGCATCTGCTTCTATTTCAAAAATGGCCAATTCTATGTCATCAAGAATCAACGAGGAGAAAGAAAAAGACTATATTGATATTTTTCTAACATATATTGGTAAAAAAACGCGAAAAATTAAAAATCAATAAATTTGTGAGGATTTAGAATTACAAATTCAAAATGCTGTTAACAATGCGTATATACTAGATAACTCCGAGTAAGAATTCTGTATTACAACTTTTACAAAATTAAAATAATTACATATTGTGTTTCTATATTGCTTCTTCCTGCCATGTGTCTTTTCCTTCGTTAGATATGAAAAACATTTTAAATTCATCCCGAACTTTCTGAGCCGTCGTTGTTGATTTTATCAAGCTTTGTTTACCAATTTTACGCAACTCTGTCGAACGTATGCTGCTACTAGTTTCATTAATAGGTCTTTCAGAATAATAATTATTTTCCGTTATAAGAAAATTGTGTAATACTACACAGGTCAGTGTTATTAATTCAACTTTTTCGGGGGATAAGTTATTGGGATTCAATAGTATTCTGAACCTATTGGCCAAAATCCCAAATGAATTTTCAAAGATTCGACGTGCCCTAGAAAGTCATAATTAAAAATTTTACAATCATGGTTTAAGTTACGAAATGGATAGGGCTTCATTAATTTTGTAGACAAAGGGAATGCGTCATCTGCAACAATGACAAATGGAATTTTAATGTTTCTTCCAGGTAATGGTGATGCCATTGGAAAGTTCAACAAATTTTTTGAAAGTGCTTTTGATAAATTACTTTCTTGAAACACTCCTCCATTGCTTATGCGTCCATTAATCCCTACATTTACATATGTAAATCTATATCTGGCATCAGCTAATGCAAATAAAACAATAGAGTGATCTGCTTTATAATTATAAAAATATGATCCCTCTGAAATTGGTGCCTCAAACTGTATATGTCTTCCATCTAGAGCACCAACACAATGGGGAAATTGCCAAAGAGAATTAAATTCCTCGGAAATTTTCATCCACTCTTCTGTTGCATTTGGGGTCTAATAAATACAATATTATTTATTTACAATGAGAATCTAAGAGCCATAAATAGATGTTTACCTTTAAGTAACCTTCCTTCCATTTATTAAAAATTGCTACGCACACTTCTGGTACAAACTTGCTTATTGTCGATTCATGTATCCTCGTTGCATACATTAACAACCTGTAAGTTTCGCCAGTAGCTAAAAATCTTAGCGTAACCTCTAATCTGGAAATAACAAGAATTTGGGACCTTTGTATTAACATGCAGTTACTTACGACAAACCTATTACTAGCCGAAACAGCTTCTCGCACATGTGTATCTTTTTTTTCAATAACAATTTTAATTTTGTTTAATAAAAATTCAAATTGAGTATTTGTCATTCGTAAAAAGTTATGGTAAGCTGCAGAATCTTCTACTTTGAATTCTTTGTGCAACATTTTCAGTACACCTTCGTCTCTTCTTCGAATCCAAGGTCTACTCCATAACCTTTTTTTACCCTTATTACCCTTCTTTTTGTATTTTGCCATCATAAATAAAAATACAGTGCTTGCTGTAATCAACAGTATATCTTCCATGGTAATCATTATAAAATTGTTTAAAGATCGCACTGATCGCAGAGGCGTATTGTCACAAACAAAGAAAATATCAAACTCACTCTATATTGCGCGCCAAAAAATCTGACCAATAAATTGTACAGTTAGGTACAGTTTTTTTTTTAAAGAAATTGTAAAGTATCAGACAGGAACAATCACTTAAACAAGATTTAAATATTCAGAATTTCCTGTACAAGAAATGGTACTAGAATTTGTACAAGAACTCGCGTAGTGTCATACAGGCTTTACAATTTTCAAAAGTCAAGATACGGTAATAACTTTTTGTTCTTTTAACAGTGCTACCACACTTTCCCTAAATTTTCCTGACCTGCTCTAATAAGATTAATAAGAATAAGATTAAAGCAGTAGTATCTGATGTGACTACACTTACACGGCCGGTATGTGGATTGCCTATAAACCTGTTATTCACTTTATAATTATATCTATGGTCACACTTTTTGAATATTTTCATTTTGTTATTTCTTGAATGCATCCCGTTTTCTAGAATCATTTTAATTAACTTCTAATTAAACTAATTCCTACACTTTTGACTGTGAGATAAAAATTGTAATTTGTAATATAGCTTAAAGTTATTAGACAAATGCTTAAACTCAATAAAAGGATCTTCAATGTTCGTCTATTTCTGTTTATACCTATTTATGACTTCAGAAGAAATCTTGATATAAACTCGAAACTTTAATGGTAAAGGATTTACGTTCACTAACGTTCTGGATAATCTCTGTTTCTTTTAATTGATTTTGTTAATTATATAGCTATTTTATTTACTAATATTAGTACGTTTTAATTCTTGTTAAGTTTTAGTTTCGATGGCGTTCTCAGTATTAGTCTTCTACTATATTTAGTTGAGAATGTATTAATATTTAATATATTAACTTTTAGTTACTGCTCGTGATTGTACTAATATGAAATATAATAATAATTTTTTCTATTTTGCGTGTTTAATATGTACATTATGATTTATGACACTCAAACGGGTGTTTTAATGTTTGACTTTAAAGTTTAGTAACCTAACATTTTTTTTCTGAAAAATTTTTCAAATTTGACAAAATTGTTTACTACATCTTTAACAATTTTTAACAAACATTACTACTGACGAAGATAACTGTAAGTGTTATCGAAACGTTTAGATTGTATAATTTAAAGTACACCATTACAAAATCCCAAAAAAGATAAGTATTTTATTATGAGTGTTAATGGTGAAAGTTTACATTTTCATAAATCACAAATCACATATCAGCATTTCAGCTCTAGAATATTGTAAAGCAAATAGTATCGTTGTTCTTTCATTCCCACCTCATTGCTCCCATCGGATGCAACCACTTGATATTGGAATATTTGGTCCGTTTAAAACTCGATGTGCCTCTGCATTCAATGATTGGCTTTCGGAGCATCCTGGACGTTCAATTGCTCTGAGAAATATTGCTCATTTGACTAAGGGTCCGTTTGAAAATTCCTTCACTCCAGCTAACGTAGTGGCATCTTTCAAAAAAGCAGGGATATGCCCCTTTAATTCACAGATTTTTACAGACGTCGATTTTGCTCCGAACACAGTAGCCTTTGTACCAGAAAATAGTGAATTGGAGAATTCTGAAAATATGAATCACACTACGGCAGGAAACGACTCACCTCAACTAAATATAGATGCAGTTCCATCGATCAGCAGGAGCAACATCAACGATCATCTTAAAATTAGAACGCAAGCATCTCCCGCAGATGTCCGACCGTTTCCAAAAACAAGCCGAAAATATACAAAAACGGAAGAGTAATACACAGAGAGGAGCAACAATTTATACCGATACACCGGAGTTGGAAAACATAAAAGCAAAAGAAGCGAATAAAGCTCAGAAGCCAGATTCAAAGAAGAAAAATAAGATCAGACGTGATTTATTCTCGGAAGAACGAAAAGAAAAAAAAACGAAGCAACAATGTGTGAAAGGCCAACGAATGAGAGAATCTTCTGATTCTGCTGTTTCTGATTCAGGAGACGAATGTTGCGAGGAGCCTCCTTTCTTATTAGACAATGAAATTCTGTGCATAGGAGATTTCATTTTAGTACAGTTTGCAACAAAAAAATCAACAATTCACTACATAGGAAGAATAGAAGAATTGTTTGATCCACAACAGCAAGAATTTAAAATAATCTTCTTGAGGCACTGTAACAGCAGTAAAAGCTTCCACTTTCCACAGGTTGCAGACGAAGCAAACGTTGAACGGACAGACATTATCTCCAAATTACGCTTATCTCGAGAAACGAGAGACAAATATACTTTCAACTTCGATTTCCAGAAATTCAACGTTCGTTGAAGCTCGTTTCAATTGATTCTATTTTTCACCAAAAAACTACCTACTTATGATTTTGGAGTTTATTTAGTTAGCTACTTGTTTCAGAATCTATAGTTTGCGTTTCTTAGTTAGTTGCTTCAGAATTTACATTTTGAGTTTATTTAGTTGTTTCAGAATTTATATTTTGAGTTTAAATTTTGTTATGACGGGCTCTTGGTCGCAATGATTCGGTTACGTGAGATGGACAGACTGTGATAATTATTATAACATAGTTTTTTCAGTTCCTAGTTCATAAAATGATATTTTCAGTTCTGCTCTTCATGAGTTTTAATTTACATGTTAATGTTTATACTTTTTTTTACAGTCATTACGTGTAATAAACTGTTTGTGTTTTGACAGCGTTTCATGTTATTCAACTATACCTACCTACTGTTTTTCTTATATTCGTATAATGGTCGAAAGTACCCCATACGATGGACGAAACTACCCCCACAAGGGGGTGGATTCGACCAGTTTTGAACAAAATTTCCTGACGGAATAGTTAAGATCGAATTATATTATAGGTTCATGCCGAATTTGTTGTCAGAAATGTTGATTTATAAGATGTAGTCGAAATAATAAAAAGTGGTTGAAAGTGCCCCACATTCCCCTACAGTGTAATTTTATTCCGATTATAATGTATATAGTATACAACTTCTATTGAGAACATATTTATAGGTAGTTTGAAATGAATTAGTAACAAATAATAGTTTTAATACCCTATATTTGTATCGAACTCAAACAAATACCACTGTTGCCAACCTACATTCAAAATTATGAAATAAGGTGACAAATGGAATTTACATGTTTTCAAAATTTTCAACACAAATTCGCAAAATAGAAAAAATAGTATAAGAAACTCGTTTCATAAGACGCTTTATCGCATTCGTCCATTAGAAAACTCCCCGCTGCGCGGGTCGTTTTCTAAACGTGGACTCATGCGATAAAAACGCGTCTTACGAAACTTGTTTCTTAATATACTATTATTCATTTTTAAACACTCTTGTTTATCATAAATGTTTATCTAAATTGGTCGAACTATATTGAAACAAATTGTTGAACTGGCTATTTGTCTCGCACTATCTGTGAGCTGAAGTAATATGCTTACTTTCCCATTACCAAACTAAGTAGATAGTTAAGTTTACATAATGGAGTTACCTACTAATAAACTTTATCAAACAACGTTTATCTATGTTTAAAAAATGCAAACTAATTAGTTAAATTCTAAAACTGGCTGAACAGGACATAATGACTGATTCTTTCCTGTTAACACTCGTTCTACCAAAGCTCTACTTACAAAATAAATATTAATCGTTTCTTGCATTAAAAACATTTAAACTCATTATAAACAATAACTGGATTTAAAATAATACTAAATAGAAAAAGTTATAACCTAAATTTCACAATTACATATTACCTAAACGCCAAAAAAGCATAAAATAAAGAATGCAGATTTAGTTTTTTATGACCCACTATCTTTATATTCTAACTTAACTTTCGTACTATCAAATGTTTATAGACCGACATAAATGTAAAGGTTATTTTTATTAAAAATTTGGTAATCATTTTTTAGTTTCTGTTCCTTGCGAGATGCATAATATATATTACATTCACTTTAAAAGACTTTCGATGTACGGAAACGTTTAGTCGATATACTTACATAATTTTATGAAATCTTCCATGCTAAAGAATTGGAAATTTTGGGTTATGGTACTTTTAAGTAAACATGTATTAAAATCATTTATAGGTTTATCTCCTTCTGTTTTCCTTGCAGAATTAAAGTACACCTCGATTAAAAAAATACATTTTTTAAACTTAACTTAACCTTCACGCCATTCCTTTGCGGGGTAGGAAAAACAATCCCAGCCTCTTTTTTATTTTTCACTTACAATCTTTCTCCATGCTATCATATGTCCACACACCTCCCTAGCTTCCGCAAGATTCATACATTGTTTCTGACATGCCCTTTTATTTTTAAAACTCCTTATCTTCCTTCTTTCCTTTATCATACATTCTACTACATTCAGCCAGGTTTTACGCGGCCTACCAGGCACGGCTTACCTCTAACCTCACCTACATATATTCGCTTTGTTAGTTTTGCGTTGTTCATTCTCTCAATGTGACCAAACCAACGTAATGTACTACTTTTATATCTACCCATCATCGTCTCTTCCTTGCCACACTCCGCCATTATGCAATCATTTTTTATCTTGTCCCTTCTCGTTTTACCACATGCGCTTCTCAGCAATCTCATATCCACGGCATTTATTTTTCTTTTGTGCTTTTTTTGACATACCAATGTCTCACTTCCATACAGCATTGACGGTACAAACACGCCATTATAGATTTCTCGTTTCGCAGCTAGTCTCATGCTTTCGTTTCTCATTATCGTCCACATGCTTCCAATCACTTTCCTTCCAGCATAGACCCTTCGTCCAATCTCGCCCTCCATTGTACCATCTGCAGTAAATATTCTACCCAGATATACCAGCTTGTCCACTTGCTCCACAATTTCATCTTCTAGAGTAAATACTCTACTCTCCTTTCCACCTTCCCGATTGAACACCACAATCTTAGCTTTGTTCACGTTTACCTTTAGGTCCACGCTCTCACAGACTGTATCAGACTTCCTCAAAGCAGTTTGTAGCTCATCCTCACTGCCATTTAATAAGACTGTGCCATCTTCATAGACCAGAAGTCATACGTGTACGTCACCAACCATTACACCATTTGTATCGGTACATAGTTGTCTAACGCCTTTATCCATGTATGCACTCAACAACCACGGTGACATTACACAGCCTTGTCGCACTCCTTGCTCAATATTAAAGTATTCACTCACACCTCCTATCACCCTAATACATGCCCGACTACCGTTGTATACTGCCCTTATTCCGTTTATTAGACCTTTATTTACGCCATACTTATTTAATATTTTCCACATCTTCTCCTTACTCACTCTGTCGTATGTTTTCTCCAAATCTACAAATGCACAATACAGCTTCCTTTTTATACTTAAACATTTTTCAATCACCTGCTGCAGAGCAACCATCTGATCGACACATCCTCTCCCTGACATGAAGCCACCCTGCACATCCCAAATCTTAATTTGTGTAGTTTCTCGTACTCTATCAATCAGTATTGTTCCAAATACTTTACCAGGCATGCTGAGCAAACTTATTCCTCTGTAGTTCTTGCAATCACTCATAAGGTATACATTGAATAATTCACACAATCTTCGTATAAGCTTAGCACCCCCATACTTTAGAATTTCACCAGCGATCTACGCCTGCTCCTTTGCCGTTTCCAACTTTCGTACCGTTCTCTCTATCTCATTTATCCCAATATTCTTCTCAGTTTTATTCACCATACCTTCTACATTCTCCTTATTTAACCCTTCAGTCTTACTTTTTTCACTACTGTACTGCTTTCCAAAGTATTCTTGCCAGCATTTCCTCACTTGATAATCGTCCCATACTATTTCGTTGCTCATATCCATCACTCCTGAAGCGTTCTGTTTTGGGCCACGTTTTTTAATGAATAGAAATAAACAGAAATAGTATTTCATGGATCCTACATACTTTACAACTCCAGAATTAAGGATATTAAGTTTTTTGGAATATTTATTTATCCATTCGTTGTCACGTGGTCGTGTTTTATCAATTATTTGCCGTTAATCTCGAAATTATAAATAACTAGCCGTACCCGTCGCACGTTGCTGCGATCTCAGAATGGGGGAGGGGCAATATTAAAATTTTGTGATACACGTGTCATAATTTTAATTCAAGAGTATGTTTAGCAATTTTCGAGTCAATCGACCCATAGAATAAAAAGTTTCACAAAAGAATTCAACCTCCAATTTCACTCTCTTAGGGGTGGAATTTCGAAGAACCCTTTCTTAGTGGACACCTTCACATCACAAAGAACACTCACAACCGATGCAGCTGTTAAATGACATTTGCGGCGCGCAAACTGCCAAACGCGCGAAATTTAAATAGTCGTTGAGTTTTCTTAAATTTTCCAATTTTCTATAAAATTTTCTTAATTTTTCTTTTCGTAAGAACCTTGCACAAAGTATTATAAAACTTAAAAAATCAATTAAATCTGTAAAGTCGTTCTCAAGTTATGGTGTGACCAAGGAAAATAGGTATTCATTTTTACATATATAGATTCATCAATACCGTACAGCTGAGATTTACTGAAAGTTCATGCAACTTAAATTGATAACGCATACATTTTTGGAAGCTTTTAGATTGTAACATCTTTTCTGTCCTTTTACGCATTTGAAAATAGCTGGATTTTTAGTACGAATTAGCATTTAGAATTTCAATTCCGTGAGGGTTAGTTAGGTAATTTTTTGGTTTCGTTGCCTTCAATAAACGAAAGTTTGCAGTAAAATTAGGATTTATGTTCGTACGTGAATCTTCTTATTTTAGTGAAAGAGATGCAGATTAGTTCTTGTTTAAATAAATTTTGGTGGATTTTGTTAAACGGATTTGAAAATAGCATCATGCAAAATTATATTAAGTATAAAATTATTACGTTGTATGGTACATATTTTGTGAATTTAAATTGTAGTCGTCAAACTTTACGATAAAATTATACGCTATTTTAAAGTTCATTATCGTAGAGCTTTGTTGTCATGAACATATCCCGTTACACGAGGAACCTTTGGGAATGCAGTTTGAAGTAAGTGACATCTTTCCTGATTTTTTCCGAAATGCTTTCGTTTTTAGCGCGTATGATAGTTTAAAGTAACGAAGCTTTTTAACTGGTATTATTGGTTAAATTAAAATGTAGGGAGATGAATGGAAGATGGCGAATTCTGAATGATGTTAAAGCAGTCGATTCCGAGATGTAGATGTAGGTTCTTGCTTGCAGTTTTACAATATACGCGAAAGGGGTTAGGGAACAAGTTATATCGAACCGAAAGCGTATCGAACATTACGGTAGGAGAATTTCCGCTACCATTTGTATGGGTTACTTTAAAGTTTCAACGCACTCCCGGGTTCTCATCGTTGTGTTCAGTTTTGTCAATAGTGGCAATTTTCGGTCATAGAAGTAATTGGTTTTAGTGTTTTTGAAGTGCTGAACCTTTGTTCTGTAGACCTGTTTTAACGCATTTTGGTTATGCGTATTAATTTTAACGAGTTCTTGGGTAAATGATAGCTTTCGCATACACTACCGACTTTGAACAAATAATACAAACTGCTGTAAATATAATGCTTAATGAGATCGTGTAAACATGGTTTCGTTTTAATAGATGTGTACATAGCGATCAAGAGCGTTTTATCGTAGTTTGATTTATGAGAGTCAAGTTCGATTTGCCAAAGTTGGTATAAAGATAAATTTACGAATTAAGAAGCTGCTGGTTTATATTAATTGCATACCGAGGGGAGAGTCTCCTATGTCGTTGTGAGTAAGAAAAGGAAGTTCGATTGACCATTTCTGCTGTGTAAAGGTAACTACCTATTCTTCTGGAATTATACGTATTGGTGATTGTAATAACATGTTGGTTTGTACTCAGTTAGACGAATGAATATGCCTTTGGTTTAAGTTTAATTAAGGAATGTTTACAACTCAATTCAATATATAAAGCATATTAAACGTAAACTATTACGGACTGTGCATTGATTATTTCATTGTTACGTTATATAAAATTTGTGTAAGGCAAGATTTGTCAAATTTAAATGTAGATTAATTGGAGTTATTGGAATCCTGCAGGAATATTCCAAATCAGAGTACAGAAATTTTATTTTAAGGGTTATATTTTATGCGATTAAACACTTTGTTGATTGCATATTTTTCCAGGCTTATTGTTGTTTTTAATATATGGATAGTGTGTAAAATGAACTATCACTTTTTTAGTGCACATATTTTCTAATCCTATTCTTTACTCACAGCGCTAATCTTTTTTTACGTTCAATCAAAACTTAGAAGTTTAGTTATTTTGGATTACATTCAAAGCTTATGAGCAATTTATTTGTTTGTGGTAACTGTTAATTTGCACAACCTTGTAGTGGCATTTCTTTGCAGTGTTTTATTATTTATGGAAAGTTTTAAAGTAAGGGGTTATGGGAATTTCTATACTAGAGTATTCGCTATTTTGATTTTGACGATAAGTTCATTTTGAAAGTCAGATGTTAGATTATAAAGTAACATAATTATTAAGTAAGTCGGTCGTTGACCGGTCAGCTGTTTGTTTTTTGTATACGATAGTTTTGCGAGTAGTCGCAACTTGGTAGTTTTTTTATAGTAATCATCTGATCAGTTTAGTTTTATTGTCACGTATTTTCGTTTGAAATTGCTGTTTTGATCAGTCATTTTTTGGTATTTGAGCCAATGATTTTAGCCCTGAGTTAATCGAAATATTTAGTAAGTTATACCCAGAAGGCTGCAGATACTGTAAATTAAAAATACAGAAATTATTATTTTAATATCAACATGAAATCGAAGTTGTTATAGCGAAAGAAAAGGAAATATATCTTAAGTGTATCAACACTATGTCAATAAGTCTTAACACTGGATAATGTTTTTCAGTATGTTTTTCGTGTGTAATTGCGATTCAAATGTATGTAACTAAAGCTTGAAAGAAGATCTCATAAAACTGCTTAGAATTTTTACACTCACGCAATTGGCTGAAACACAAGGGTTTAGAACGATAGATGATCATACTACGAGTTCCAAGATAGGGCAGTTACGCTGAAAATGAGTACCTACGGGGTTTTGTATGGATAATTAAATATTTAACACGAATTATCCTCTTAAATGGAGGTAATGATTCTAGTTATAACTTAGTTTTTTAAAAACAGTCCATTTTCGGGAAAGTAGGGAAGGTAGAAATTGATATGTATCAGTGTGCAAGTGTAAAAGCTTAAATTGAAATTTTAATATTATGTCACTGTTGTTATGTTACGTTATTATTAAACGTCAGTGGTAATAAATAATTGTGCTCGTTGTAGAAAAATCAAAGCTTGGAATTGTTCTCTTTTCTTTATTTTAATGTAAGTTTTTTTCTAGTAATGACAAAATCGTGTACACCAAATTTATATCGAGTATAACGAACAAAGTTTTAATATAAAATAGTCAAAACCGTATGAATTAATCCATTCGAGACCGTGTGAGCGAACTATCTAGTGACCAAACAATTACTATATCCAAAAGGCTGAAACTAAAATTAAAATTTAAACAAACAATTCACTAAACGAATAATTCAAAAATTATTACAAACTAAGTATTCCAAGGAGCAAAGAATGTATTTTGTAGACTTGGAAACAAGGCTTGTTTTATAGAGGTACGGAAATACGTTAATATTCTTAACTACATCAACAGAACAGTATAAAAAGAGAAATATTAAGGAGGACTATTTTAACGCAAACTCATTGCAAATTAAAATTGTGTGGTATACCCCTTGAATTTATTTAGACTTGACGTGCATTCTATGACTGTTAAGTATCGTGGTGTTTTTAAACTACGAAAGCCTAAAGAGGATCATAGATATAACGTTGTGTATCAAATTCGCTCCAATTACGTTTAAGAAAGTAATTAAAGTTTAAGGAATATTTTTCCAATTTTCGTTGTTTCTGTGAGGTTTTACAGAATTAATTAGCCACAAATGCTTGTGCTGTGTGATACAAACACTTAATGTGCACGAGTTCAGTTTTGTTACCGATAGAAAAAGGAAAATAAAATCTTAACCCCTTGTCATTATATTAGACTTAAGAAGTATGAACAAAGGTAAAATTTAGTTAAACAACTATAGTACAAAAACTTTTCGCGAAATAAAACCGTATAAATTAATGTGAAATTGAAAATTAAGTGTCGAATAGCGCCAAGTGTAATTATTAATTGGTGTAGAAATCGTTTATCCTGCATAAAGAAAACGAAAGTTTTGTACGTAATACATAATACAATCGAGTATGCTTTAGACAGACAGCCGTCTTAACGATGATGCACCTGGATTATTTTTGTATTATTAGTGTGGGTGCCTTTAATCAGGAAAGCAAAGAAAGGAATTCTCGTTTAATATTAGGCAAAAAAACTGTGGTTCTTGTAACTGTATGCGAATTACGCGAAGATCAATTTATGCTTTCTAAAGTAAATTTATAACCAATTTGCATTGTTACGATTAATTGTAAGATTTGATTTTTGCTAAACGACTAAATGTTGAGAAATAACACTTACGACTTTATTTAAATTTTATCTTATAAGTACTTAGTATTTCACTTTGTCTCGTTTTAAAAGAAAATTTAAAAATTATTTCAATAGTTTGTTATTCTTGATATCTGGATTTAAGTAAGCACTTTATGTCCAGGGGGGCGAAGGGATTAAAATGTTCGAACCCATCAGGTTACGCATATTTGTTTTATTAGTAGCATAAAGTGGACAGCTCGAAACGAGATCGTTGTTGGTCAAGATTCCTTTCAAAATCTAATTGTACGGCTTTCCAGTTACATTGCATAATTAATCATCTTTAGATGTCATTAAACATAAAGGTGAAAAATCAATTGATGCCATTGTAATTGGGAATATTATCACATTGAATCTAAAACTAAAGATTACGTGTTTATTTCTGCACTTGGAAGGAACGAATTGCACACAACGAACCCCGTTACACGAATTTCAATAGATTAATTCAAATTTGAGAACAATTTTAAGCTTTATTATAAGTTTTGTTATGAACGACTAAGTTCTACATACATAAAGACAAAATTTGCATCGATTGGGATTGAATCTCGATGGCGCAGTTGGTTAGCGCGGTACTCTAGCAAAGTAGAGGTCATAGGTTCGAATACTACTCGAGCTAAACTTTTTATTTATGTATTTAATAAAATTAATAATAATTTTTAATTTTAAGCTTGATAACTTCTATTTTGAATTAGCGATATCGACCTAATTTTGGTTCAGTGCGTTCACTTTAATACAGTAATAGAACGCTTTAGTAAAAATTAAATTGATAATTATTTCTTTATGTGGAACCATCCAAATGTGGTTGATGCTTATTTGATTGATGATATTAATACACCGCTTAACCAGTAGCGAATCTGCAAATTACTGTAATTGTCTAAGGAAAGTATTTAATAAAAAGGTAAAAGCGATTGCACGAACCAAATATTTTGTAATTGATTAATAATAAAAATTGCTAAGCGCATTTGGTAAAGCGCTTGTAAAATTTCACTCATTGAAAGTGAGCTTTAAATAATTTTTAAGTACTAATAACAGCATAATTTTACAGAGTGGCTGAGTTCTTGTTTTCTGCGATTATTCTAGAATTTTACATCTTTTACCAACAATTTAGATCGCAGTGGCACCCTTGGACGTTTATTGTCGAACCCTGAGCTTTATTTTACGGTAAGTGTAAGATTTTTAAAATATTACTGTCACGTGCGTATAAAATTCTAGCGAGTATTTGTTGTTAGTTTCGAACCGTATGATGACCTATAGCATACCGGATGTTTGTGAATATTAGTTACACCGATTTTGGATTTTTGAATTTGGAGATCCCTTTTTCGAATTTATATATTGACGATATTTAGATTACCGATTTTGACTTTTGTAGTTAGGAATTTTTTTTGCTTCGTTTACTAGTTTAGGATTATCAGGATTGGGTTAGCTTTTGTTGTAGGTTAGTTGAGGTGCGCACCCAATCATTTTTTCTGGTAGGTTAGTTTTAGGTTGATATGTTTAGGTTAGGATTGAAGTCCCTTGGGCATTTTCTCTGTGTAGGAATGGAGTAAGAATTTCCTTACAGCAGATATAACCTTTCGCAGGTTGTGGATTTTATGGTTGTATTGTCGTTATCGCGTGCTTTGTTTCACAATTTATGCGCAGTGATCCATTTGGGATCGAGACGATTGTCACGAGATCCTCGGATCTCATAACGATTTATTCATGATTATGACTTGTATCTACTGAACGTGGCCTGATCGTAGGGAGTGTATAGTTAGCCATTGTGAGGTTCTTTAAGATTAGTGTGTTTTATTTAGTTTAGTATGTTCTTAGGTTTGGGTTGTTCTTAGTGTCAGTGTGTTTTTCTAGAGTAGGGCGTAGTTTGGATGTTTCGTAGGAAGTAAACATCAAGTAAAGGGTGTGTCACATGTGTGTAAAATTCTAGAGAGTATTTGTTGTTAGTTTTGAATCGTAGGATATTGTGTCTGTAACAAGAAATGTAGTATAGTTCATTGAAATTACGTATGTTGGAAGCTTAAATTTTATTACACATTTTTGAAGATTTTTTATTACAAATTAAAATTCTTCGTTTTTAGCGCGTACGATGATTTAAGTATTGCGGTTGTAGGATTGGCTAATTGAGATTGAAGGGAGATGAAATTGAAGATGGCGAGAAATGAATGCTGCTTAAGACAGTCTTGGTAGAGATGTAGGTGAAGGCTCTCGTTTTCTTTTGTTTGCGGCTTCCCATTGGAATTTAGTTAGGCCACACCAAGGGTGTACCAAACGTCGCCGCAGGAAGATTTTCCGTTTACATTTGTTGGGATATTATAGAAGATTCACACACCCCCGGTGCATTATATCGTTTGTATGTCATTTGTCAATAGTGACATTTCGGGTCATAGAAATGGTTCTAGTGTTTTTTATTAAGTACTGAGCTGCTATGATGTTGAATTGCATCGCATTTTGTATATACGGATTTATTGTAACAAGCTCCTAGTTAAATGATGGTTTTACGTACACAGCGGTCCTCGAACAAATGATAAAATTGCTGTAACTAGAACCCTTAACTAGTTGCTGTAAATATAAAGTCCGTTTTAATAAATGTGTATATGCAAGTCAAGAACGAATTGCTAAAGATTGTGTAAATCTAATTTAAGAATTAAGGCGCTTCTGATTGCCGTTGATAAAAACCGGAAGGAGTTATTGCAGCTTCGTTGTGAGAAAGAAAGGGAAGTCTCGATTGACCACTCTGCATTGTAAGGTAACTATTTTGCGTGAATTTATTTGTGTGATCTTAAGAAGTGTTTATTTGTATTATTTAGACGGATAAATATGCCTTTGGTTTAAGTTTATTTAAGTAACCTCTAGATACCAATTCAGTATATAAAGCGTATTAATTCGTAGGTTAATTATCTTATATGGTGTTTATCTGTATTTTATTTTGATTTCTTTAACTAAAACTACATATTACTGATTATTAAATGTATGTGTTCAACGAAATTTATTATTGTTACGATTTATTTTGGAGTTATTTAAAAATTTAAGGAAACTGAATTGCAGGTGTCAATCCAGGTTATTTTTTTTTTGTAACTGCGCATCAAAACACCCAGTGTTGATTGAAATCATACGTAATTTTATTTTAATATACGAAGGTGTTAATGACTAGATGCTATTATTTCATTGCTGTTTGAGATTATTATAATCTTTGCCCTTTCTCACTACGCTATTCTTAATTACGTTTAATCAAAACTTAAAAGATCGAAGATTTTGTTTATAGTCAAGTTACAGTATAGTTTAACTATTTTATGAGAATTTGAACTTTGCAGATTCTACAGTGGCAACTTTTTAATTGTGTAATTTCTTTTATGATTTGACAAAAGCTTTAACGTAATGTTTAATGAGAATTTATAGATTAGAGTATTTGCTACCTTGATTGTGGTAATAACTTCATTTTAAGGGATGTTTTGAATGATTACGTAACGTTGACCGATCAGCTGTTTAGTTTTGCACGCGACTACCGACTGCAATTCATAAAAGGTAATCAATTTGTTTATTTGTTTGGGAATGAGCTGTGTATTTTTCGAATTTAAGAGTTAAGACCCGATATGGACGTCTATTGAATTTTAGGACTACACAAACTTTTCGATCGCGTTTAATTTTATTGTGACGTTTTTGTTTTAAATTGAATAATTAATTATGGTTTTGACCAGTTATTTGAGCCAATAATTTTGACGTTGAAGTTTATCGAAATATTTAATGAGTTTTAGTTTTATTATCGCAATTTTGCGGATCTTATATGACGCTTAAGATTTTACTGAAGGTAAGGTGAGCTTTGCGTAAATATTTTTCGAGTAGGATTTTCAGGGTGTGTTTTATCTTGAGTCAACATTATTGGTTCCTGTTAGGTCATTATTAAGATCTAGTTCATAATGTTTTCCCGCAATAAATTTTCTAACAGGTGGCGAATTTGCGCCATTTTTCCCGATTTTCACGTTATGGAGTTGTGGCGAGTGCCCATTTGCAGTATTAAGTAAGAAACCCGCCCACACCACTGAGCTATGCCGTTGCTCGCACATTCCCTTTACGGGATGATGCTCTAATGAGAGTTTGACCTGCAACATTATTTAAGCTACTTTATGTCTTGCTACGGACCTCCACCGGCTTAGATGAGTATAGCCGGCAACCCATTTATCTTGATTACAAATTTACCACATAACATGTTCAATTATAATTGTTTGCCTAACGGAAAAATGATTGAAATAGTAAAACAACGACGTACTTTTGGCATATTTTACCCTTAAGTTACACATGTACATATAATTTTCAAGATATACATGTGTCTATTTTTAAGTGCTCTTAACGAATCCTCTTACGGCTTAGTTGATGCAAAAATTGTTTCTAAGCCTCAATGCTCATGTAATCAATGTTCTACTGCCACACGAATTGGGCATGTAGTTGTGGAACATTTTTTGCACACAGTGATTGCTTTTCACGAGTAAATCTCATAATATGCTGACGTTTTTATAACTTTTAGCTTTTCTAATTAAAATTGAACTAAGGTACTGTTCAAGATCTAAAATACTTATATGTTCCTTTCTAATCTCATATTGAAAAATGTATACTGTTTGCAGGAGTTTAAAGAAACCCTTTGAGTAATTGTACAAAGCTTCAAAAGGGTGACAAATAATTGAAAATCTATAGCGTATCCTTTAACAAAAAGCAATTCCATTACCAGATTAATTAGAAAACAACTAAACCGCTTTCTACGGCTAAGATTCTATAGATCTAGTAAAAATTGAAAATTGGGTAAGCAATTTCCATTTATAAAAAAAATAAGAAGCACTTGTTTGCCTAACGCTTTATACACAAAGACGGAAAAAATCTTATTTTGCTTTTCAAATAATTTAATTTATTTCAATATTAAGTGTTTTGAAAAAGTGTTAGTAAATTTTATTTACTGCTTTGTCCTGCTTTTCCTTATGGCATTTACGTGTTAGAGTGTCTTATTGACTCAGCAGGAATTTATTCGCAACAACTCGAGCGCCCCCTTTCAAACCATTCTGTTTTTCTCTCGCGTGAGAGTTATGGCTTATTACTTTGATGCAATATAGTTTTCAGATACAATTTACGAGAAGCAGTCATCCATTTCTAAATTATCTCAAATACTTTTTCTTTATTTTATGTTTTTCAATCTCATTTATTTGTTGCTTACCGATAATGTTAAATGAAACAAAATGAGTTGTATTTATGTTTTTATTAGTTATCATTTTGTTATTTTGTTAACTTAGAAATAGCTAAGAAAGCGTATTATATTAGTGTTTTTTTATTAATTTGCAATAGAGCGTAGGTTTTAAGTACGTCAACTAATATTTTAGGTTGTAAAAATAGTTATGAAGAATAACAATATGGTTTGAGTTATGGCGAGTATCGTTTAAATGGCAACCTCCATTACTACTTAAAAAATGAATTTCAAATTTTTGTTCCTCCCTATCATTTACAATAGTTATTTAAATAATTATAGTAGACATTGGCGTTCTTCTCAACTCGGGTGTGTTGAAACTTGAACTACTGTGTGGATTATGAACGTTTGTATAAGGTAATAGCTTTTGATAAGGGCGAAGCAGAGCAAATCTTAAGCCGTAATGTTTAGTTAAACAAGATTTGTATCTTACATTTAGTATAGTTTGCCTTACACACTAAATTTATCTTAAGATACCTTCCTCATGCTGCAAATGATCATGAATGGGTTTTATAGGATCGGGTTGGCACGTTTACGTTCGTGCAAAACAACTGTATTTTTTAAATCGTAAATAGTCGTGATTGGATGTACCCGTTTATGATAGTACAGTGAGAAAGGATTCGTACAGCAGCTGTCGTGTCTTAACAACGTGAGAGAAAGTTTTCACGCTTCTACCATGTAGTTCTGTGCGAGGAGATAAACTACCTTGTTTTCTCTAAATTCGTGCTTCAGGTTACGCTACTAAAAACAAAAAAATCCATGAATAGAAGAGTAGCATTTACATGGTTAATTGGTTTAGATGATGATATACAATCGTCAGTCGTAAACTTCAGATACTAAATTTAGTAATTAAAAATTAAACGCGCATCGATTCACTTTGTGAAGGTCTCCTTGAAATGGTATTATAACGAAGTTTCATTAAAACCCGAACCTTAACTTTGAGTTTTTTGGTTATTTTTCCTGAATAAATGAAAACTCGGCATCTCCTAAATATTTTACTTAAATTAATTTCTCTTACAACCGTACACTTGAAGGCGTAAGCTCACCCGTCCAGTTAGATTTCATTTATTTGGCGGCGATCCACAATAATATAAGATGCTAAAATTCGTATAATAAAGTTACGATTCTCAGTCCTCAGTATAACCACCGTTGTTTTCTTGTAATTAAAACACGTTAATTGCATCACCTATAGAATTGATTAACTTGTTCTTACCCTTGACAAGAAGATCTATTCACAATGCTATTTTAACGTGTTTCACTACCTCCGCAAAGGGAAGGCGAGCTGCTCGTGCTTTCCACGCTCCATCAGCCACAGTGATGGATTCCTAGAATACTTACATACATTTTGTATATATACATGGCGGGATTAAAGATGAGAGATCATGCCGTTATGTGTCTAAGGACAACCCCTTGGAAACACCGCATACAAGGTAGAAGGCAACGGGAATCGAACCCATTACCTCTCGAGCTAAATAGACTGTGTTACCACAGGTCCAACTAGCTCGATTTGAAAAGAGAATGAAACGTTGACTAACTTCCTTTTGATTCAACGGGGGGTGTCCAATGCGATTTAACTGTTTCAGAAAATTGACGTATTTTAATCACCCTAAGATACGGTTAATTACTGCTTTCTTGTATAAATTAATGATCTTTTCTTCAGACATTTAGGGCTGTAACAGGACATAAAAAGTTTGAACGCTTTCCTGCGTGTTAGTCAGTGTATAAAAAGGTATCAAATTATTCAAAATGATCACACTGAACTTTTGAACTTTTGAATCTCCGCCGTGGTCAAATGTAAAGTAAAGTAATTAATTAAAGTAACACATATAGGCATTATAAGGTTCAAACATAGCCTTGAAAGATAAATTAGCGTGCCAGGTTCACGATTGAGACATTACCCTATTTTATAACTAGGATCAAAAAGTTTCGGAAATTTGTATTTTAAATGATGTGGGCTTTACCGATTCGAAGAAATATTTTTCTTTCCGGTTAGTAGACCTTTTCCCGACAGTGTCAAACGTAAGCGTCACCTGTATCACTAGTAGTTGTTAGGCGCCTGTTTACATCAATCCAGTTTGTGCACTTCGTCGTGTTTCAAAATGGAAAAATATTGAACGGAGTTTGTTTGAAGCTTTGTGTTGTGTGCTGCAAAAAGCCTACGGATACTCTCTTCTCTCAAAAACAACGAGTGGTAATCAGTATTCAAAAACGGTCTCAAAATGTTGAAAACGCACCTCGTAGTGGACGCCCTTCGACATCCACAACCGAAAAAGTTAGGGAAATCGTGCTCGAAAATCGTCATGAAAGCCTCAGAAAGGTAGTTGGTGAGCTCAACATCTTGTATGAGTTGCAGCACGACTTGTGCTAAAAGACTTGAATTTCGTTCAAGAACAGTTCCAAAAGGCAGTGACTCAGGAGATGATTTGAGAGGTAATAAATGATCCTACCCAAGGTTACCCAACAATCATCCGAGTGCGCTATGAAGAGGAACTAAAATCGAAGAAAGCGAATCAAAGTCGATCAAAAATCAAGATTATGCTAAAGTTTTCTTTGATTATCGAGACTTTGTTAACGGGTCAAAGAGTCAACAAAAAGTATACGTGGCCGTAGTCAGGCGTGCGAAAGATTCTGTGTGTAGAAAACGACGAAAATTGTAGAAAGCACCTCTTGGATTTTGAGCTCCCTCTCCCAAAGCACGCATTGTGGCCGACTACTTGACCAAACACGCAGTAAATATCATTCAACAAGCACTGCATTCTCCGGATATGCACCCTGTGACATTTTCCTGCTTTCAAAACTTAAATTACCGCTTCGTGGAAAGAGATTATCGAGTATCGATAAAATAAAAAAAATACCATGAAGGAATTGGAAGCCATTCATTCATTGGACTGTGAAAAGTGTATAGAGTAGAGGGTTAAGCATTGGCATATGTCGCTATATATCGCTTCAGATGAATGCCGTTCTGAAGGCGAAAAATTAATGTACCCGAAAATTAGCAACAAGCTGAAAATCGGTGAGATGTTCCGGACAATTTCCTAATTCACCGGACCAAATTCTCAAAAATTCCCTTCTCGGGAAAATCCGTTGTCTTGAAAAACCGCCACTATCTTGAATTTCTACTTATGTTGGCGTACCGCTTGATCGATTTGCCCTAAGTTTGTTTTTGCACCAAACTACATTTTGTAATAATTTTTTTTTGGAAATAAGAATCCTGTGAACTTAATTCATTGACGACGACGCGTATGTACAGTTTATGACAACTATGACTAAAACATTAAAACTTTAGATGGACACGGCAACACGAATGCTGCTATACCGATGGAAAATACTTCGCCGACGAATGCTTCGGTTGCACCATTGGGACTTCATTCTATAAAACCCTATCAATCACCGTTTGCTCCTGGGATCACCAGCTCCAGTCGTAATTCCTTTGCAATTTGTCAACCTTACGCGCCCTAACCCTACCACCGTTTACACTTGTCTCCTAGATGCCGATGAACAATGTAGAATAAGAAATCAGTTGTCATGCGTACTTAAATTTGGCCAGCCAAAATACAGCAGTTCACATGATGACTGGCTCTGGTCACGCCTGAGCAGTCCGCGCCCATTTTCTAACACAACTTACCCTGGAAATTCTGCTTTTGCAAGATTCGAAAAATAACTTCGACTTAAATCATCGATTAAACGAAGTTCACACTCAGATACCTTAATGAGAAGAATCGCTAGAAAGCATCGTAACGCACGAATGTCTCAACGAAGCTTCAGATCTATTGACTTCCAAATCAGAAGAGCAAGCTGCGTTTTCACGTATAAGGAAGTTGTGGGTGCAATATTTCAGAATCACTATCTTATCTGATTTCTAACGCTTTGTCAACCAAGGCCACTTTACCATTCGCAGATCAGAGAAATTTTGGTCCGGGATGTGGACTGACATAATGATAGACGTTAAAAAGTTGCTGGCTTGGTTCGAAATTAACCGACCTTTCGACGTGGAAGGCTATTTGGAACTCCTCGAACTTCTGCTTATACGTTCAGTTGCTAACGAATCTGTAAATTGCGATAACGCCTATGACCGTGGTTTACAAGCAATGAAATACATTGTGGGTCAACGCTTTAGTGATGTCAATTTAAAGAAAAATAAAGTGCGGTCACTTGGAAGTGTGACAAACACCATGAAGATAAAAGATACCGTCATTGAAGAGAATCCAAATCAACTATTTCATCGTATTTCGCGCGTTGTACGGGGCGAGGCAGAGTTGGAAGAATACTTGATGTACGAGCTGGCCTCCCGGCGGAGGGGAACAAAATTCGCATTCATCACTGTTTTCCCAAAGATCGTAACAAATGACACTACATTACCTCCGAATGCAGTGTTTGCAGTAGATGGCGGTTTTTTACTACACCGTGTTGTATCGATGCGTCCGGAAAACTACTGACAGATGTGCCACCAATATGTAAAGTACATCTTGCAGCACTACGGGAAGAATATTATGGTGGTATTTGATGGTTATTCGTCTCCAAGTACGAAAGATGAAGAGCATTTCAGAAGATGTAACAACCAAACAGCGGCAGAGGCGATGATAGAAGATTCTACTTCATCGACGGTACCAAAAGGAGCGTTTTTGACCAACCAAAGAGACAAGAAGCATTTCATCGCCCTCCTTTCCGAGCAACCTAAATTATCTGGAATAAAAGTGATTGAAGCTACTCCTTGCCCCTTCACAGGATTTTCCGCCGTAACAGGTTGCGAAATTACTTGTGCCCCGTTTATAAGAGGCAGACACAGATGCTTCAAGAACGTGAAGGAAAATTATGCTTTAAGGGAAAAGGTGTTGGTAACAAACCGGACGTTACAAATAAAAATTGCAGGAGAAGCTTTCTTTCTGTTCTGATACAAGTAGCTGTCGAAGTGCTATGCCAAAACAAGTAAAAATTCAAGTTGGTGGCCAGGTTTTCAAGATGCCGGCTTTTCCCCAAATGGAACTAGAACATTGTCGTCAGCATTCTCACCAATTTTCAGCTTGTTTCTTCAAATATTCGGATCAAAACCTTAATGCACTGGACTAGAATACAAAATTATTGATTATTTGTGTTTATATAGTCACAGCGCGCTCAAAAAATACATTTAGCCCAGTGGAATTAGCAAAAGTGCATATCGCAATTTTTCAAAATCTTCAATTATTTTTCCACTTGTGAAAAACATCTACATCCTTGAAACTTTCAATAATTATGCCTTTTATTACCCGTAACTTAACATTGTTTTCCGTTTAAAAATATTAATTTGTTTTTTTTTTTTGAGAAATTCTAATTATTTATAAAAAAGTGACAAAATGTATTGTAGAATTTGACCCCTTTTTCGTTTAGAGGGTTTTTCCAAGAGAAATTATATCTTCCTCGAGTCTTATATATATATATATATATATATATATATATATATATATATATATATATATATATATATATATATATATATATATATGGTCACAACACACCTCAATAACTGTTTATTTATTTATTTTTTATTTATTTAAAGGTAAAACTTTTATTATAAAAAATATAAAACATAGCGGATACCCTATTTAAAAATATAAATTTTAAAAATGTCAAAATTGGGGAAAATAAAAAATGAATGAATCGAATGTGCCTATTTTATTGGTCTAAAACCATCTTCGCATTATTGCTATTCTAATGAAACCTTTTTGAGCACATCGGTTGGATGGTTTCAAAGTCTATAACGGACATAGGTGGAAATAAGTTTTGTGTTTATAGATATAGATATAGTATATATATATATATATATATATATATATATATATATATATATATATATATATATATATATATATATATATATATATATATATATATATATAAATTTGGTCAGATCGAATTTTCACCATTTTCACCTTCAAAATGGCGTTCGAAAATGTATGTCATTTTTGGAGCGAGTTTATTGCAAATATTTTTGCAAAAAAAAGGAGATATCGGTTTGCAACTTTGAAATTTTAGTAGTTGGCAATTTTTCACGAATTTAAAAAAAGAGTCCTCGTAGCTCAATATGACTTAAGATAATTTTTGTTTTTCAAAAATCAATTGTTTATTAACAAATATTTAGGGTTGAAATTTCCGCTGCAACTAGTGTGATACTTGAATTTTCGCTTTCATTTACTGTCATGTAAAAGAGTAAAAGGTAGTTTTACATGTGTGAAAATGAATTTTTAGTTGACCGTAACCGCATTTATAACCGAAGTATGAGTCATCAATGCGCGCGGCGTGGAAAATTCATCGGGCGAGTTCAAAATTACATCGTGGTGAAGAATTCGCCGTATATCCGCTAATTCATCATCAATTACGACGTTTTTTTTTAAATCTGGGGTAGTTTGCAAAAATAATAACAACTGGTATATTAGTTTTGTCAAAATGTTGCAGGAATTTGTTATAAACAATAATTATTGTAAAAATACGTTTTGAAAATTATGCGTTTTAAACAAAACGTTTTCAAACAAAACCTGTTTATCTTTAAAAAATACATATTTGTTTATTCTATCATTTGTTTTATAGGATCAAGGCATAACCTGAAAATATGAAAATATTAATACTCATAATAGCCAAAAAAAAAAATTATTGTACATTATCACTTTAAACGTATCATCTAAATTAGCAAGCACTTAATTTTGTGTGCTTAGCAGGTGTTTCATAATCACTTGAATCGCTTTCATTTACATTCATGCATAAACAAACCGTATTTTTTTAAAATGAACAAGTATTGTTTGAAAACTTTTAGTTCAAAACGTCGAAATTGATTGCAGAATTAGCGGAGACAGGCCCGATGAGTTTTACACGATCCGCGCCATTGATGACTCATACTTTCATTCCGCGGTTACGGTCGACTAAAAATTCATTTTCACACATGTAAAACTCTCTTTTTTAACTACCACACTAGTTGCAGCGGAAATTTCAATACTAAATTAAAAATTATTATTAATTTTATTAAATAAGTAAATAAAAAGCTTACCTCGAGTAGGATTTGAACCTACGACCTGTACTTTGCTAGAGTACCGCGCTAACCAACTGCGCTATGGAAGTACAAGCCTCAATCGATGTAAATTTTGTCTTTATGTATGCAGAACTGATGTAAATTCTAAATTTAATTTAATTAAAACTATGTTATTACGCAGATTTTGTGAAATCATAGATTTTAGGTTTATTATTTAAAATACACATCCTGTATTATATATTTTGTAAAGTTTACAAAATTTCCAATCAAACGCAATAAAAATATATAGGGTGTTCCGTTAAAAATTTATAGCTAAAAATTGACAGCTTACAGCAAAAATACTACTACGCCACTGTATTCTACGTAAAAAACTGTATAAGAACCAATTTTCACCTTTGCCAGACATTAAAGGATAACGGAGATACAAGGGGGGGGGGGGTCCCAAAATGCAATATTTTCAATTTCGCCCTGTATCTCAGAAATCTAGCGGTCTATGAAAGTTTTGTTTATACCAGCGTTCTTCTCACAAAAAAGTAGCACAGTATTGTGAAAACCGCAACTCTGTATCTTTACTCGTAAGTGAGATACCCCGAAATACCATCGAAAATGGGACACACTACATGGTACATGAAATTAAATACGAACTCTATGGCTTTATACCTCACTAAATAATATTTGTGAAACGAAGGTAAAACAAATGTATTTTCTTTTAAAATTTTCTGGTGCAATTTTATAAATCTAAAAATATCTGAAAACCTGTTGATGGTAGGTATAGCAACCATAACAGTAACTGAATTTGTTCTCTAGATTTCATAAATGACATAAGATACAGGGTGTTTCATTAAAAAATATATCTTTGATATGGCTCTTTTTTATGAACCATGTATAATCTGCATTATTTTAAAATTGTACTTCAAACGATCCCCGTCATACCTACAACATTTTTTTTAAAAATATTCAACGGTTTTTCCGTCTCAAGAAAGATATAATTTCTATTGGGAGAACATTGTAAAAACAAAAACAATAATCTATGTCAGAATGACGATTGAAACTTCATGTCAGATAGAGATGTTAACTTGACTTAAAAAAAAATCCAAAGCCCGCTTTTATATGATAAGATAACATACAGTGAAACTCGGTTAAAACGAGATCTCTGGCGCTGCTAATTTTTGCTCGTTATATCCGTTAAACGTTATATCCGAGAAACTCTAAAAATTAAAAAGGATACTACATTTTTAAAAATATTGTTTATTACGCATAAAAATACATTATTTTGCATTAAAAAGCGGAATATCTCTTAAGCATTAGGAGAGTTATTAAAAATTTCATTTATTTTTAGTTGACGTTTTAGTTTAAATTTAACATCATTGAGACTAGCTCTTAAAACACTTATAGATTTAAATATTTGCTCACTACTACCGTTTTCTTCAAAAAACCGCATCAATAATACCAATGCGTCGCCTGCTTTAGGGAGTGTAACAGGCATGGGTTTATCACACTCATTACTGTCAACACACCTTCATCACTTTTAGCTTCCCGTTCTGTAATTTCTTGTATAATTTCTTCGTCAGTTTTTAAACCCGAAGCAATCACATCGGCATCAATATCTACGTAGTCATCTAAGGACGCGCAATTTTGAAAATTATTGATGTCTCTACTTTCTAACCAAGTAGATAAAGGAAGATCGTCTTCTTCTTCGAAACTTTCATTTACAGCAGAAACAAAACCAGCTTTTTTGTAACAGTTCTGAATTGTTGTGGTCACATTATTCCATGCATCACTCATTAGGCGAATTGCATCTAACACGCTTATTTTAAGATCCTGTTTATTTTCCATTCGATCAATTAACTGTAACACTAATAAGCGACGGTAGAAATTTTTAAAACTTCTGTAATCCCTTGGTCCATGGGTTGAAGGATAGACGTTGTGTTTGGTGGTAAAAAAATAAGGGCGATGTTGGTTAAATTTTGCAATTCAGGATGCGCTGGGCAATTATCAACCAATAATAAAATCTTTCGACTGTTACGTCGTAATTTATCATCCCATTTTCTAATTTCCTCTTCAAAATTTGTAGATGCCATCCAAGCTTTCTTGTTAGAGGTGTAGTCAACTGGTAGGCACTTAACATTTTTAAAACAGCGAGGATTTCGTGATTTTCCGATTACCAACAATTTATTTTGTCACTTCCCGTCATATCGGCGCAAATTAAAACAGTGAGACGATTTTTCAACATTTTTCCACCAATACATTTTTCATTTTTAAATTTTAAAGTGGTATCTGGCGTTAAATTGAAAAATAATCCGGCTTCGTCGGCGTTGTAGATGTTTTCATCTTTAAATTTTCGTCGTAATTCCGGCGAAACACTTTTTAACCACTCACCTGTAACGTTAGTATCCACTGATTTCGCTTCAGCATTTATTTTTCCATACACAATGTTAGTGCGGTTTTTAAAGTGATCAATCCACCCATTATTACACTTAAAGTCTGTATAATTTAAGTGTTCCGCGAACTTTTCGGCCTGCGCTTTTAAAATGGGCCCATTAATGGGTAAACTTTGGTTTCTAACCACACAATTAGCGCTATATAATATCATCCCTAGTACACCTTTTTAATTTTTTCACGTCAGTTAAATTGTTTCCGAATGCTGCAAGTGTAGTTTTTCTGTTTTTCCACAACGTTGACAAGGTTTGCACGTCGCCGAATTATTTGCACCATTTTATAGTTCCCGAATTATCTCAACTTTCTCGTAAATTGAAAGTGTTTTGCGTTTTATTGAAGCCATTTTTCAACCTCACGTCTTGCTGCAAAAGTAACAACTGACCAGAAACTACATACCTTGCATTCATTTGTAAAACAGGTACAATGTATACAATTGGTAAGCCGGAAGGCATAAGCAAATTCTAAGCAGTAGGTAATCTCTTTTAATCTATTTTAAGTCTTTTAAAATGTGTCCGTCTTTTCCGTGAAACGTAATTACGGAAATCCCAAAAATTCTTAACAAATATTTACTTGAAACGGCTTTTAGTATGTATATAAAAACTACTACAAAATTTGAAATTTGCTCGTCTTTACCGTGAAACGTGAACGTAATAAGCGAGAAAAATTAGTACGTAAACTAATACAATTTCAATCATTTACCTATGAAACGCTCGTTATATCCAGAATCTCGTTTTATCCGTGCTCGTCTTAAATGAGTTTTACTGCAGCTTAACTATTTTCATTGATATTTAATTAATTTTAGACGTACCTTACTTTACGCAAATATTCAGAAACTTTATAAAGAAAAGTTATGTAAAATTTAATTAAAAAATATGTCTACACGTTTTCTTATAACATTAATCGTTATTCAGATATAGAAAAAATTTCAACTAACACTTAAATTCTACTTTAGGAAATTTTGCCGATAAATTACGCTTCGTATCAAGGAATTTAATAGAACATAATTGATCGATGTGTTTAAAGTCTATAACTAGGTATTTTTATATCTGTGAAATATGCAGCTATTTTAGGAATATTTGATAAAAACCAAAAACTACCCCTAATAAACCTGCCTTCTTCGCCGTAGGATTTGTCCTATAATCTAATCATCTTCAAGGCAAATGAAGGCGTTTTCGTCCACACACGCATACATGCACACCCGCACGCACGCACCCAAGCTCGTACGCACTCACCCGCCCACCCACCCACACACACACATATACACACAACCGCACGCACACGCACACACACGCACACGCACACGCACACGCACACGCACAAGCGCACGCGCACGCGCACGCATTCTATTTGTTTCTATAGAAAATTTTTAACGAAAAATTAAAAAAATATTAATTGAGTTAGACACGTTATCTGAGGTTAACACTGAATAAAGCAGAATTGTGGTTTACTATTGCTTTGTAGTTTTCTGAATACAGTGCAAGTAAATGAGTGAAAATAATTGGAAACGATTTTGAACAAGAAAAACTTTCTCAGATGTGGAAGAATAATGATGGAGGCAATTTAAACAGCAAACAATCGATTGATATACCAAAAGAATTACGCAAAGGTGGAAAGCGTAAAGAACACAATTTGTGAAATCGGATATTTTCGAAATATTAAAGAAAGCGAGGCCATCAACATTGTGGTCGTATTACTCGATGATAAAGTCTACGCTGCTAGTGAATGAAAATTGTTACATTTCAAAGTAAATAATATGTCAAGTGTATGTGCTCTGTCAAATAATTACACAACATTTTCAGATACAGCAAACTGAATGCATTGCTGAAGAAGCTGTGATGGTTATGTCTAAACGGTCCAAAGTCTTTGAATCGGATGATGTTATGAGATTTTTAAAAGAAGCTTCAGATGACGATTACCTGTTTGTGAAGGTAAAACGTTTAGAAAGGGTGACTTCATAATTTGGCTTTTAAATGACAGGTTGTTGCGTACTGGATTTGTATGGAGCGTGTCGGTGTAAAGAACCAGCGTCCTTTACGTATGCTTTTTAGAATACATTATTTGCGGACCATCCTATATCTAAAATTTCAAAAGTTTACGCGATATTGCACAACGAATAATTTATTAATCACCGCTGACGTGTATTTCTAAAAACCAGTAAGTTTTTGCACGTCAGAACGATTTCAACTAATCAAATAACGGCATCCGCCGCACGGTAGCCGCGAAGCCGCCCACAGATGCACCTTTATAAACCCGCGACGCGCGTCAATGAGATGATGAATCGAAGTAGATTCAAGTCAAGCCGATATCCAGCCGCCGCCACCGTACCGATTGCTTCGTGTAAGCACCGACCTGCTAATCACCGTAAATGAATCGATGAATCGAAGTAGATTCAAGTCAAGCCGATATCCAGCTGCCGCCACCGTACCGATTGCTTCGTGTAAGCACCGACCTGCTAATTACCGCGGATGTTGAATCGAAGTAGATTCAAGTCAAGCCGATATCCAGCCGCCGCCGCACCGTTTGCTTCGTGTAAGCACCGACCTGCTAATCACCGCGAATGGATGATGAATCAAAGTAGATTCAAGTCAAGCTGATATCCAGCCGCCGCCACCGTACCGATTGCTTCGTGTAAGCACCGACCTGCTAATCACCGCGAATGAATCGATGAATCGAAGTAGATTCAAGTCAAGCCGATATCCAGCCGCCACCACCGTACCGATTGCTTCGTGTAAGCACCGACCTGTTGATTGTGACCGAGGAGTCCATCGCGACCGTATAATAACGCGCACCACATCACGCCGGGCAACATAACGTTTGTACTGCAATCAAAAGACACGTAAGTTGGTACATTATACAATCCAACCATACCTAGTAACACACTATCACACGTAAATAACGCCGGGCTGAGTCTGCAGGAGTTATAACCTTACACTAACACCCAGAGTGCCACGCAGGGGTAATCCCCGACCTAACTCGCAAACACAAAGTACACTAACACCCAGAGTGCCACGCAGGGGTAACCCCCGACGTAACTCGCAAACACTTGAGGGTGAAGGTTTGTTACAGGGCTGTAAAGACCTACGACCTTTCGCTTAGTCCATCCGGTTAAGACAGGCCATTACTGATAGCTAAATAATATAACGACGACCTGGTGTATATTACGATTTACCTTAGTAAATTCATTTAGTATAGCATTTTAATATCCAGTATTTCATTCTCCTAATAAATTGTATATAAGTAGATTTAGTATAGAAGTCTGTAATTAATCCAGTTAGATAAATAAATAACCAAATCAAACCGGTTAAGACCGTCCAGAGATCTTGCATTTGCATACGCGGATCTCGCGCGTGTATTACTTCCTCGGAGCACGACATACCTGCTTCAGCGCTCCAGAGTTACTGAAGAATATATAATCATGCCATGCGCATAAGCCGAGAACGATATTGATTTTCTCCGTTCGAGTTCATTGCGCTGGCGCCTCCGACCCAAAACGGTATCGAGATCACTAGTTACAACTGCCACCGCTTCTGTAAATACAGGACCGTAATATGAATATTGCGTGCTAATTAAGGAGTAAGTTAAGATAATATACACACTTATATTTCCAGAAACGATTACGCACCTAGGAAGCCGCCCCCAGGAGAACGAGTCAGGAGCCGTCCAACCCCAGAAGAAAATACATTAGTTATGTTGTTCACTAATATATTAATTTGTAAAATTATTTAATATACGTTTTAAAACGCTTTAAGAGATTTATTTAAGGTGACAGTGTTAAGCCTATCAAGTAATTAATACGAACCACACCCCGTTTATAATAAATTATAAACACGATTGAGCAAAGCCGAGGCAAAATAAAACCGCGTTGGGTTACCAAACCAGAAGGGGGCATATTACCAATTGCACCCTAACGTAAAATATATAAGTAGGGAAAGATAGTGTTTACATCGGTTCAATGAATGGTGCAAGCTAGAAAGTTCTAACAATGTTGATGATCGAAAATCTGTCATAATCGTCTCAGTTATTGACACAAAAACTAAGCAAGATCGCTTATTTTGCATCACTGATAAGGAATGTGGTGTAAGTGTTTTGAATATTGTGAGAAAATACGTTGCGTTACGTCCTAAAAACGTGCCTCACCAAAGGTACTTTATCAACTATCGACAGGGAAAGTGTATAGTTCAACCTGTGGGGATAAATACCTTGTATAATATTCCTAAGGAAATTGCCGATTATTTTTCAGGAATACTGTCCATTGTTTTCGCCGCTCTGCAGCCACAATGCTGGCAAATTCTGGTGCTGACCTGATGGCAGTAAAGCGTATAGGGGGATGGAAGTCATAATCCGTCGCCGAAACTTATATAAAAGACTCAGTAGCGAAAAAAATTGATGTATCAAAACTCTGTGGAAGTTGATGTAATTTTACGTTTTTCACATGAAACAGGTTCTGTTCCAAAATTTTATATTTCTGGAAATGTAAATTGCAATATTGAAGTTATTATTAATGCAAACACAATGAAAAATAAGTTGTATATTTATATAAATAAAAATTAAAATACTTTATCTACCCTTGCTGTTAAAGTTCAACTTTATTTACCCTTGCGGTTAAATTGAAGCTTAATCTATTGATTTGGGTTGTTCAAAGCACACTTTAACAATTGCTAGAGAAAAAGAAATTATTAACCGATTTCGATCTACCAGATCTGAAATCGACTTTTTTAGCCAGCTAAAAATGAGAAAAATTTAAAACCCCTAATGGTTAGCTACGTTTAAAAAATCATTTTTTTACCGATTTTAGGACATTTGACCGTAGTTTAAACAATGTTCCCATTTGTTAAAATGGGATACACATGAGTATCACATTCCTTATCACTAAAACAACCAATTTTTCAACATGGCTACCGAATTACGATAAATTTTAGGCCTTTTTTGTCTAATTCCACTGGTCTAATTATGTTAGTAAACAGGAATTACTTTTGAAGCAAGCATTCCACTTTGAAGTTTGTGAATTAGTCAATTAATAAAAACCTACTATCTAATATAATTCTTTTAAACAAAAATGCTGATAAATATATTTTATGAGTATAAATCCGGTGGGATACATCCATATCACTTAAAATAATAAAATTGCAATATATCAAAGTATTTGTCAAAATCTCAATATAGTAACGTTGTTTGTTTAAACTTTGTGTATGTATGTTTCGTGAAGCTTGCATACTAATATCCAATTTAATTAAATTGCAAAAAGTTTTTGATATTCCTGTATAGTTACCTGCAACCCTTTACGTGACAAACTGATATTTGCGCCATATCGATCATACCTACAACGCGATTTTGTAATAAATTCATATTTATGTTCAAAAATTGCATTAAAAAAATAGTACCTTCTAATTTTTTTCCCAAAAAATCAATAGCGTTTGAATTTTAAAGCTTACAAGCTTCAACATCAAAGTAAAACTTCAAGTTGAGACTTTTTAATATTTAAACCACGAAAAATCTATATGTTCCGGAAAAGCGTTGCTTTTAAGCTGTAGAAGCAGAAAATTACAAGTAACTTAGTTATTTAAATCTCTTGAAATAAAATTTCACCTTCACGAAATATATATTTTTTTACACATAATCAAGTGTTTATTATTTTTATACGACTACAGATAAATAGGTAACAGGAAGAGTGATAAGCAGTATCTTGGCGAAAACGAGTGATATTAAATATATTTTTCGAGCTCACATAAAAATGTCGTCAACGGCTTATGTACCCATTATCTATACTGGTTTTTATCTGTAGCATTTTGAACACCTCTCTGTCGAGTATTTCAAAATTCCCAAAGGGAGAATAAAATTCTCTTAGAGACGGATTTTTTATGACGCGTTGAATGGTTGACATATACGTTGAAAGTAATCTAAGCTTTACTACAATAGTGTTGTAATAAAACAAAATTAAATACGAGAGTAATTTAGAATATTACACATCATACAATCGGTCATTGCTTCAAAGTGAAGATTTAGTAAACACGAGTTTTAGTTAAATCATAATATTATAAACTTCCCTCGTAAGTCCATAAAAATTTATGTCTTACGTGAAAAACAGCACTTTTCTGTTTTGATCGCATAAATACAAACGCAGATTAATAACAAAAAGGCAGCTAAAGCTCCTCCGGCTAGGCTCACTAACGTGCTAAGTTGCATTGGTTCTGTAACAAAAAATCACTTATAATATTCATTTCTTTTAAGTAATTTAACAACAATCCATACCATTGACATAAAGTAATACAGCGTGCTTATCCTTTCCCTTGTCATTTTCAACGGCCAAATAATAAGCTCTTGAATCGACGGAATCGGCGTCCGAAATATGTAAAGCTGCTGAATAGCAATCCTCTCTTGCCTCTTCTGTAACGTCATCGACTTTAAATCTTCCTAAAAATGAAAAAAACGAAACTTTCAGATAGTGATGGTTGTACTAAAGATAAAGTTTTCTTTAGAAGTGGTGGCAAAATTTTCCCTCGTTTAGTAATCCGACACATGCTTTTATAACTTTACGCTAGTAAAGTGTCTACAAACTTAGAGAACGCCATATTTATACTAAAGGAATCTCTTCGTACAGATTACTCGAATTTAGTTTTCCCAAGAAGTAGAAGGTAAACAGGAGCTAATATTGGGAGAAGTGTTTGCGTTAAAGGTGTAAAATTTTGTCAGTGCTTTCAGTGATTTTTTTATATAGTGGACTTAAATTATAATTGTTAGAAATAATGCTTTTAATCAAATTATAAACTTAGCCTTCTCTAAATATAACAAATCATTCAGGGTTTAAATTTAAGCTTTCAAGCTCCTTAAGATTAACACAAATGCTCCGGGAATTGATTTAGAGATTAGTGTGCATTTTGCTTTGGGTAAAATTACGGGGACCTTTTCAAATGCGGTACACATAATAAACACAAATTGCAGTTCGCGTTACCTATAAAAAGGATCACAACATCGAAAAAAAAACAAAAATTGAGACAGTTGACTCAAACAGCTTACCCACTTTCGATCATTTGAGTCGACTCAATAAAAACCGATTAAAAGAAAAGTAAAACAAAATATTTTCATAGATTTATTAGATTTAATATAAAAATGTAAACTTTCACGATTACTACGCATAATTAAAATTCCTATTTTTTGGGTTTTTAAATGGTGTACTTTTCTATTTATACTTTATATAAATTTAAACATTTCGATAACAATTACAGTTATCGTCCTCAGTAAATATTAATATCTTTAAGAATTACTTCATATTTTTCATATGTCATAAATTTGCTTTAATATGTCAAGTAACTTAAAGATATTACCATTTACTGAAGACGATAACTGTAATTGTTATCGAAACACAAACACTAACACGAACACGAACACGAACACGAGCACGAACACGAACACGAACACGAACAAAGACACAGACACAGACACAGACACAGACACAGACACAGACGCAGACGCAGACACAAACAAACACAAACACAAACACAAACACAAACACAAACACAAACACAAACACAAGCATAAACACAAACACAAACACAAACACAAACACAAACACAAACACAAACACAAACACAAACACAAACACAAACACAATCACAAACACAAACACAAACACTAACACTAACACAAACACAAACACAGACACTTCTGACATTTTAAAAAATTACATTTTCAACACAGGAGACCTTAATTGAATAATTTCCGTCATAGCGCAATTTCGCCTTTTTTTATAATATTCCACAATGTCGATAACTTTGATTAAAAAATGTTTTATTTGGTCATTCTATGGCACCTAAAATGTGTTCACTTTACTCTGAGTTTTTTCTTGTTTAGTGCCAGAACCGAGGCACTATCCCCTCCACTTTTTTTTACGTCACAGGCCCCGCCCACTTTCTCTTTTTTATATTCCCACGAGGGGGGGGCGCGTTTTTCCACCCCTATGGTTTCTTTTCGGAGACCTTTTTCAACCCTAATTATTTTTTACTCACTTGAGGGGTCTATTTTTTCACCACTATTTATGGCCGCCCACGTGTGGGCTGGTATTTTCTACCCTTATTGTTTCTTTTCGGTGGCCTTTTTCAACCCTTGATGGAGTTTTCAATCCTAATTAGGGCCTTTTTGGCAGCTAAGCCTTTTTTGTACTCGCTTCTTTTTCTGAGACCTTTTTCAACCCTTGATGGAATGTTTAACCCTAATTATTATTGGTAATATTAAGGGCCTTTTTGACAGCTAGGTCTTTTGTGCTCACTTACTTGAGAGATGTACATTTCCACCCTTGATGGAATTTTCAATGTTGTACTAAGAGCCTTTTTGACAGCAATTTTGTACCTGCTCACGTGAGGGGCAGATGTAGGGGTTGGTCTTGGACTTGGGGTTGGGCCTGGAGCTGGTCTTAGGGTTATTTTTGATGATCATATAATTAAGATCCTTTTAGTTGTATTAAGAGCAGTACCCCTGGAGGTTAGGCAAACGCACACGCATACAATATTGGAAATTGAATAATTACCCTAATAAGATATTATTATTAAAATGATCTATCCTATTACTTTAAAATGGTCATATGCTATTGGGTACGTTAGGATGATCTTCACCTATACGAGAAATTTATTTATACGTTGTATTTCTAATAAGGAGGTTCTTGTAAGACACGTGTAGGGCTTCACATCTTGTTCTCTGGCCTTCGCCCGTTGGCCGGAGATGGTATGGGAACCCTAACCTTATAAGACAAGTGTAGAGCTTAGCCCCTATTGAGGTCCCCTTGGGCCTCAATAACCTTGTAAGACAGGACTTGTATCAGGGTCTGCGCCCTAGCCCCTTTGAGTAAAAATTGATTTTAGCGCCATCTAGTGGTGTCTAGACTAATGAACATTTTCTATAATAGAAGTTGATAATGCACACCTCTCTTGCTCTATCTTGTTTCTCCCTACCCCTCTCTCTTTCTCTCTCTTTCGGCTCTTTCTCACACAAACAAACAAATCAAGTAATTAATTAATCAATCAATGTCAAAAAAATTATGCTCGATCAAATCAACCAGATCAATCTCAATCAATCAACCGAAATTGTGTCTTACAGTTTGCGGAAACCAGATTACAGTTCAAACTGAATACATTAAAGTCTAATTAAATATGACGTGAAATAATAAATAATTTCTACCCTAGTGCAATGATGCTTTATGTATAGACAGATTCTCTCTTTCTAAACAGACACCACCTATACATTCGGAAAATTATATCTTATTTATTTGCATGTTCAATTACATACACACAAAATTGTTTCATAGAAACGTGTTAATTAACTGTTTATATATATATATATATATATATATATATATATATATATATATATATATATATATATATATATATATATATATATATATATATATATAAACATAGAGTTAAATTAAATTAACATGTTTTTAGAACATCAAACTGATATAATGGAAATAAAAGGCTAAAGGTTTTAATGGTTTATTATTATACGTGAATTAACAATAGCTACAAGTTTAAAATCCACGAATACATACGTACTTACTATTTTGTAGAGCTGATCTTATGACGTCATCCTATAAGGGTAATAAAACATTTTCAAATCTTTATCGACATTTTTGTTAGCAATATCAGGTAAAAAAACATAATATATATATATATATATATATATATATATATATATATAAATAATATGCTTACCTTTAGAAGTGTTTTTTCCTTCAGTTGTACGATAACCATAACATAAAACCTGATTACAGCTACTCGTATTTAACAATTATGTTGTACTTACAAGAATTTACTTTCAAAACACTTACAAATATTTTAAAAATTTTGCTAACACACACACATTCACATATGTACTTCACGTTATATGGATTTTTACCAGTTGAAATTAATAGAATGTTAACTAAACGATTTAAAATTTCTAATCTGAAATAAGAGTGAGGTAATCTAATTTTATTTGAAATTTCTTAGAGAGCATCACCATCATCGAGATTTTGAGATACATTCACCTCATCGTCTTCACCTTGAACGATTATATTGTAACAACCTATAAAGCATCTAATAACCCCTGACACTATTATTACATGGACATGAAGTTATTCCTAAATTAACTGCTTTCAGCATGGCTCTGGAAATGCTGCCTGTACACTCTTCAAATCTTTCAGTTCGTCCGCAGAAGTTGTACCGTATTCATTTCCTTCAATTTTATCTGCATTCTGTTTCGAGACTGTAGTACGTTTTCTAATACATAAACAGAATCTTCAATACTGTGATGCGTGTAGCAGCAAAACACGTTAGCTAGCTAGTTTCACCTCTATATTATTTTACATGCAAGCCTGACCTTATCATAAATACATCTGTCAAAAAGCTAATTAAACATAACTCCACGGACTGTGCATAGCAAGCAGCGTTTCCAATTATGGCTTTTAGTCAACACAATATTGCCTACAACTACATACAATCGACTATCATAGCTTTAGCACGAGGAGCAAACGAAAACACGCACGCACGTACGCACACTCGCTCGCTCGCACGCACACACGCACGCACGCACAGATACACGCACGAACATACGCACGCACGCACACACACACACACACACACACACATACACACACACACACACATACACACGCGCGCGCGCGCGCTCGAAAACACGCAAACGCAAAATATACAAAACACGAAAACACACCAACACAAAAAACACGCAAACACGAAAACATGCTAAAGCGAAAACAGGTAAAACGAAAACACACAAATACGAAAACACACAAATGAAAACACGCTAACGCAAAAACACGCAAACACGAAAACACACAAACGAAAAAAAAACGCTATCACGAAAACACGCTAACTCGAAAATACGCAAACGCGAAGACATACAAATGCGAAACACGTAAAACGAAAACACGCAAATACGAAAACACACAAACGAAAACACGCTAACGCGAAAATTCGTAAAGCTGCAAACATGAATCAAGATGGTAAGCACCGTTAGGAAAAACAAGTGTATTGACAAAATTGAAGGAAAACTTAGCGCTTGAAAATATATTATTATTATTATTATAAACAACAATACTTCATTTTTATCGGTCTTCTTCTTCTTCTTGAACAGTGATTCGTCGCTATCATCATCATGATTTTGAGACTCGTCCTTCTCCTCTACCTCATCGCTCTTCTTCCTCCTTTTCTGTGAACCATCACCATTACCTTGGATGTTGGCTCATAAGCAGGAGAATACATCATAATAATGCTCACTAGATGGCAGTTACACTTTAAAGAGCGAAACACACGAGAAACGAGAACGCTGCTAGCCTAGGGTCTTGTGCGTTGGCGCACTCGTCAATGTTCGGGTAGAATCGGTTATCTTCGGGGGAAGTTTGAAGTATTGACCTAACCACACTCTAATATCTTCCCTAGGGGCATGTTTATAAATCTAAACTCCTTTTTTATGGCTGAGGTATTTTCTCCTAAGACAGCAGCTTTCGGCGCAGGCTGCTGCATTTGTATGTCTTCGCGTTTGGGTGTGTGTGTGTGTGTGTGTGTGTGTGTGTGTGTGTGTGTGTGTGTGTGTGTGGTGTGTGTGTGTGTGTGTGTGTGTGTGTGTGTGGGTGCGTGCGTGCGTGCGTGCGTGCGTGCGTGTGTGTGTGTGTTTTAGTGCGACTACATGTGGACACGTTGCATAAAAAATATTTAAACACTTCTAAAGGAAAGCGTATTATTATTATTATATATATATATATATATATATATATATATATATATATGTTTTTGCCTGGTATTGCTAACAAAAATGTCGATAAAGATTTTTAAAATGTATTATTACTCTTATAGGATGACGTCATAAGATCAGCTCTACAAAAATAGTAAGTACGTACGTATTCGTGGATTTTAAACTTGTAGTTATTGTTAATTCACGTATAATAATAAACTATTAAAACATTTTGCCTTTTATTTCCATTATATCAGTTTGATATTTTTAAAAACATGTTAATTTAATTTAACTTTATGTATATATATATATATATATATATATATATATAAGTAATTATTACTTTCCAGTCTTTTTAATGAGTTTTCATAACAGTTAACAAACACGTTTCTATGAAGCAATTTTGTGTGTATGTAATTGAACATGAAAATAAATCAGATATAATTTTCCGAATGTATAGGTGGTGTCTGTTTAGAAAGAGAGAATCTGCCTATACATAAAGCATCATTGCATTAGGGTAGAAATTATTTATTATTTCACGTCATATTTAATTAGACTTTAATGTAGTCAGTTTGAACTGTAATCTGGTTTCCGCAAACTGTAAGACATAATTTCGGTTGATTGATTGAGATTGATCTGGTTGATTTGATCGAGCATGATTTGTTTGAGATTGATTGATTAATTAACTACTTGATTTGTTTGTGTGTGTGAGAGCGAGCCGAAAGAGAGAGAGAGAGGGGGAGAAACAAGATAGAGCAAGAGAGAGGTGTGCATTATCAACTTCTGTTATAGAAAATGTTCATTAGTCTATACGCCACTTGATGGCGCTAAAATCAATTTTTACTCAAAGGGGCTAGGGCGCAGACCCTGATACAAGTCCTGTCTTACAAGGCTAGGGCCTCCTTATTAGAATACAATTTTGTATGAAGGGGCGAAGGCCTACAGCTGCAAGATTAAGTTAGAAACCGCATACAATTGCACCAAGGGCACCTCAATAGGGGCTAAGCTCTACGCTTGTCTTATAAGGTTAGGGTTCCCATACCATCTCCGGCCAAGGGGCGAAGGCCCTAGAACAAGATGCGAAGCCCTACACGTGTCTTACAAGAACCTCCTTATTAGAACTACAACGTATAAATAAATTTGTCGTATAGGTAAAGATCATCCGAACGTACCCAATAGCATATGACCATTTTAAAGCAATAGGATCGATCATTGTAATAATAATATCTTATAAGGGTAATTATGCAATTTCCAATATTGTATGCGTGTGCGTTTGCCTAACCTCCAGGGGTACTGCTCTTAATACAACTAAAAGGATATGATCATCAAAAATAACCCTAAGACCAGCTCCAGGTCCAACCCCAAGTCCAAGACCAACCCCTACATCTGCCCCTCACGTGAGCAGGTACAAAATTGCTGTCAAATAGGCTCTTAGTACAACATTGAAAATTCCATCACGGGTTGAAACGTACATCTCTCAAGTAAGTGGGCACAAAAGACCTAGCTGTCAAAAAGGCCCTTAATATTACCAGTAATAATTAGGGTTAAACATTCTATCAAGGGTTGAAAAAGGTCTCCGAAAAAGAAGCAAGTACAAAAAAGGCTTAGCTGCCAAAAAGGCCCTAATTAGGATTGAAAATTCCATCAAGGGTTGTAAAGAAACCATAGGGGTAGAAAATACCAGCTCACACGTGGGCGGCCATAAATAGGGGTGAAAAAATACGCCCCTCAAGTAAGTGAGTCAAAAATAATTAGGGTTGAAAAAGGCCTCCGAAAAGAAACCATAGGTGTGGAAAAACGCGCCCCACACGTGGGCATATAAAAAAGTGAAAGTGGGCGGGGCTTGTGACGTAAAAAAAGTGGAGGGGATAGTGCCTCGGTTCTACTAACGCGTGCGTTTAGTTCTAAAGATAAATTCAAATTCAAAAGCATTAAAAAATATGTGATCTTTAAGTAGTTGCATGAAAAACTATATTAAATAGATTAATTAAGCAAATAAACCCTAAATCATGTTGAAAACTATCAACTTTAGAGCAAAAATGTGCGAACCTTTTCAAGGATAATTAAGTTAACAAAAGTTTATTAATTAGAGCGTTGTAGGGTAACAAACATAAAAACTTGTCGTTTGGCCGTTTGATTAATAGATCAAAAATGATCAAATTTAGAGGAAAAAGTGTAGACGTTTTTCAAACATAAGCTCTGAAACGACATTATTAGAAACTGAAATTTAATGAAAACGGTGTTTCTATTGTTTTTTAAGAAAATTCTCTTTAATGTTATTTTTTTGGGTAATAAATAAGCCTTAAACAAGCAAACACCCAAAACACGAAAACGCAGAAACACTGATAACAACAAAAAAGCTATCCACAATCGTAAAACACACAAGACGCGTAAAGGCACCGATCGCAAACACAAGTGAAAGAGCATACAAACCAAACAAAGTTTCCATTTATATGTGTATAATATGATTATAATACTAAACCAAATTAAGTTAGCAAATTCTCTCTAATGCCAAACTATTTATTAATAATACCAGGACCGAAAAAAAACTGCTTTTTACAAAATTTTTATCAAAAGTTTATTCCAAGTTTCTAGTGAAGTTAGGCACAAATATTTATTTCAACTTCGATTGACATTTCATAAACGCACATTGATTTTTGCTTTTTCAATTATTCCTTTATCGTTTAATTTAATTTAATTCGTTTATTTTATGCCATTTTCGTAAATAAATCTGTTTAGGTTATTATGTCTTTTACTGTTGAACAAGACAAGTTTATTTTGGATTTATTTGGACATTTAAAAAATAAAATCTATAAGATACGCCTTCATACAGTTGATAAATTAAAAAATGCAATAACTGCCGCAATTCAAAATATTACAGAAGCACAATTAATCAATGTATTTGAAAGTATGAAACGAAGAGTAGATACATGTAATTCAAACAATGGTGGTCACTTTGAAATCGTTTTATAGGTAATTGCCAAGTTTGATTTTATTTTTCTATTTTTAACTGTAATAATAAACATACGCCTACTGTATTATGTACCGGGTGTCCCAAATTCGTTGTAATTGCGGGGTATCTCGGTTGTTATAAAAGATAGAAACTTGCGGTTGTCGCGAACCTTTGCTACTTTTTTATAAAACTTAAGATGGCGTAATCAGATTTTTTGTAACTGTTTTAGTTTGGGAGTTACAGGGCGATTTTGAAAAGTGTGTCGTTTTGGACCCCCTCGATATCTCGGTTATCTTTAAAGATATCAAAAAGATTTAAACACTATCTTATACATTTTTTTACGCCAACTACAGTGGCGTGCTTAATTTTTTTTTCGGGGGTACCGTTTTTAAGATATGGGACAAACTTATAATTTTTTAAATGGGACATCTTGTATTTTTTAAGCTCCATAAATCCCATTTTATTTTCTCATTTCAGTGATATATATCACTTGTCATTTTTTTAAACATATTTTTTTAAACATTTTAAAATATAACGACATATGATTCTTAAATGGAACACCCTATATATATATATATATATATATATATATATATATATATATATATATATATATTGTATTGCAATTCTATAAAAGTCATATATTGATCCAGCACTTGCTATATTTAGTAATTATTAATGTATTGACTTTTATTTCTGTTTAATTATTAGGTATTAGTAGTGAAAAACGTAACAACAATAATTATACAGGTTATTATTATATGTATTTGTATTTTGTATATTAGATTTAAATAAATAAAATAATAAAATCATGTGTATCTTACTTGCCCATTACTTATATACCTAAGCTAGGTTTTGCTGGTTGTTTATAATTTGGAGGTGTTGATCAATTCCTAAGAAAAAAGTAGGTGGCTATGCCAATCAAAGTAAAAGATAGTTAAATCTAGTATACCTATCATAGTGTATATGTCATTATTAAATAATTACATATTTATTATCTCTAACGTTTTATTAATTTATTTTGCTATGGCAGATAATCAACCCTTTGAATATTATGAAAAGTATGATATGCTTAAATGTTATATACCATGTAATGAAAATTCAGAAGAGGCTTCCGAATTATATTTTAATCGGTAAGATTGTTATAAAGTAAATATTATAACACCAATATTAAAGAATCATACTTTTAGAATTCCTGAGAGAAGGCAGCCAAACAAGGCAATTTTTTTACGAATTACATGTAATTTATTAAATTTTGGTTCATTTATAAAACCCAGACAACATAAGTATAGTTTAAAAGAAAATTAAGAAAACGAGGAAATTAACGTTTTGGCACATGTATCCGTAAATCCTCTAACTTCCTGCAGGAAAATCGAAGATAGTGTTGGGGTTTCAAAAACTAATGCACAGCGTATATTAAGAAAACATAGTTTTGTTCCTTATAAAGATCATGTAGTCCAAGAATTTTGAACGCCGCATGAATTTCTGCAACTGGTTCCTGCAAATGTGTCGCGAAAATGTTAATTTTGCAAGACAAGTAATTTGGTCTGATGAGCCGCACATAACAAGTGCAGGAATTATTAATCGACACAACTCAAGATATTGGTCAAAAGAAAACAATTACTTAATTTTTCAACAGCAATAACAAGGTCGTTTTGGGTTCTCTGTTGCGTGCTTTGTTTTTGGAACAAAAATAAGGTATCAGTTTTTTGACGGAGGTTTAACATCTATTCGCTACCAGCAAATTTTAGAAAATATGTTGCCCGAATTACTTGAAGACAAACCCACAGAAATCAAGTTTATTTTCAGCAGAATGGAGCCCCCGCACATAATGCACATGTTATTAGACCATTTCTAGATGAGCATTTTCCCAATCGGTGTATAGGCACACGTGGCCCTGTAAATTGGCCTCCAAGGTCACCGAATTTGTCTATTTTAGACTTTTTTTTATGGGGGCATATTCAAAACGAAATTTATTCAAGGAGGTATGATACCTTCCTTCAATTACAAAATGCTACACACGAGACCCTTAGGAATTTACAAAATAAACCATTATATATATTAAGTGCTTTAAATAGAATATTTAAGGTTTGCCAAAAATGTGTAGAAGAAAATGGGAACCATTTTGAACAATTTAGAATATAGTGTTGTTTTTAATATTTAAGTTTAATAATTAAGTTTAAGTTGTTTAGTCTAATTTCGTTGTAAGATAATAAAGTTCCAAGAGTTGTAAGATAAATGTGTTGTGTAAGTAAGTAGCTGTATTGATAAAATTAATTAAAAAATATATAGAATGTTTCAGTTAAGAACCATATGTCGTTATATTTTAAAATGTTTACGATCAATATGGTTAATAAAAAAAAAGTGGCAAGTGAAATGAGAAAACAAAATGGGATTTATTGAGCTTAAAAAATACAGGGTGTCCCATTTAAAAAATTATATGTTTGACCCATATCTTAAAAACGGTACCCCTGAAAAAAAAATTAAGCACGCCACTGAACTTGGCGTAAAAAAATGTATAAGATAGCGTTTAAATCTTTTTGATATCTTTAAAGATAACCGAGATATCGAGGTGGTACAAAACGACACACTTTTCAAAATCGCCCTGTATCTCCCAAACTAAAACAGTTACAAAAAATCTGATTATGCCATTTTAGGTTTTATAAAAAAGTAGCAAAGGTTCACGACATCCGCAAGTTTCTATCTTTTATAACAACCGAGATACCCTGCAATTACAACGAATTTGGGACACTCGGTACGTAAATATAATTAAATAGCAGCGGCACGGTCAAATAATAATGATCGCACCGTATTTTTAAAAGCTGTTATAATCACGTAATCATATTTTAAGTTATGTTGCCAGCACTGAAGATTAACATGTTAAACGTTCATGACAGCTGGCAGCAAATGTCCATGTATGAAAAATCAGTGGTGCCAAACTAAACTTAACGCTTTACCGCCCTACATCTAAAATAATGAGTTTCTGTACCGTCACAAGGATTGGAAATTTAATATCGCTGGACAAAAGCACAAAAGATATAATTTTGAGATATTTTAAATTGCTCTACGTCCAGAAAACTGACATTTTTCTACTAATAACACTAACGTTGTTTATAAAATTATGCTAAATGTGATTCTACTAAACCTGAAATAAAAAGGTAGTAACATTTAGGAGACTATAATTAACTTAGTAGAGAATAAATCTAACACTACAAGAAACAAGTGACATGCTTATAAGAAACAAGTATAAATGTCAATGTGAGATTACCTTTAATAGATCCAGCCTCCATTCTAACAGATCCCCATTCCCAAGCCATGACTCTCGGTCTCGGGTCAGCACAAACGACCACCCTTAAGTCTGCATTTTCACCTTTTTCCACTCTTATTTCAGGCTTTATCGAATGTCTCAGCACTTGTGGTGCTCCTATAACAAAAAAAATGTACCTTAAACGTTGGCCAATTTAAACTAAATCTACGCCTAAACTGTGATGGCAATTCAGAGTACTACTATAAACTATTTATAAACTAATCTCATACAGTATTCGAAGTACATCCATAACTTAAACGTCAAGTTACTTTTCGTGGTTTATTCGAACATAAAATCAATGCATTTTATTCAAATATAAATTTATGATAATTGACGTAAGGTATATTTTATGAGAGATAAAGATTTGGATTATTTTCATCGTAGAAGTTGAGAAAGGTTGTAAGGCGTTTTAGAACGAATTTTGATTGAGCTCTCTTTAGGTTCTTTTAGTATTACAGATTACGAACAAAGCCGCAATCAGCAAAGAATTCGAAGATTGTGCTGGCGTTAAAATCTTTTATCGCGATAAAATTTATGCTTTGATTTTAGTATTATACTGGGATAGGAAGTAATTTTTTTTAATATCTTAATCTGTATCTAGATTCTGTTCATTAAAATGAAAATTAAAGCTCGAAATTATGAGATTAAGTTAATAAAGTATATACACTATGTGTTATCAACGTATTAATAGGATTAAAAATTTATATAAGAGAGGATGTAATTAATTTTCTAAACTTTACCAATTAACAATTCACTAATATTCAGCTCTTTTATAATTAAACTGCTTAAATTTTTAGTTTTAATGCGATAATAATAAAATTTAAAAATTGTAAAAAGTGCCCTTACATAGAGTATTAATATAATACCAGAGAAGTGATATTTAAACAATAAATGAATGAATAAGTGAATATTATAATTAACTATAAAATTTGTTACCTGCGTAATCGTCATTCGAAAAATTCACATTGTTTCAACCACATTCAATTACTCGTTAACCGTCTTTTCGCTTTTGTGTTAGTAAATTGGTAGCATCTCTTTTCACTCATTATAATTATTTAACCCGTATTTACTAAATTAGTTAACAAATTCAATATTAGTACAATGTATTCAGTCTACTTAAGTGATTATTTAGACATTACCCATTGTGGATTGTTTCGGGTAAAATAAAAATAAGTCTGGCGACATCGCGTTATAAGTGTCAACTTTCAAATTGTTAAGTGTCGATCTGTATGCTTAACGCGGAAAAAATGTTTTGTGCCCCTCTTCTTAAAAACGCATTAACTACGTGTTCCATTGGATTAATTCGGATTTTATCATTTTTACACTAGGAAATAAAAAGGGGCGTAGGTACTTTTCTATAAATACGATACCTACAGGTCTTCGGCGAATCTTTTCGAATTGAACAATACGTGGCTTGCAGGGTCCGACCTCGAGATATAAGCTGCATTTTACATAATACTTGATGATGCACTTACTATATCTACTTGTTTCATTTAGGTCTGAGCACGGTCTATTGTCCATTTTATTTGGGAGTATATCTTTTGGTGGTGTTATAAATTGTCTGGGTGGAATGTTTACGACATCTATAGCCACATTAACGAAAACCATAAGTCTACCTGGTTCTCCTCCGTTCGTGCGCTTCTCTACCAACTTCGCACCATATTCAAACCAGTAGCAATTATAAGTGTTTTGTACTTGTGGTTTTATATTAGTGGAGTTGATCGGCCTATTTCCACAGATTTTGCTTTTTAAGCGCGACGTTTCGCAAGCGGACTCTGCTTCCGTCATCAGGCTTAGTCCTGAGAAGGACTGTTTTCGCACTTGAGTCGAACCCATATGTTATATAATTTTTTCCCAAGCATTTGATTACTCTCAAATGCGAACTTGGTACCTTTCACTTACTAGTCTGACACCTTTACTGCTGAGCCACTGAGTGATCCAATATATATTTTTTAGAACTTATATATATATATACATATATATATATATATATATATATATATATATATATATATATATATATCTACATTAAACTTTTTCGTGGTTGTGCAGAAGGTTATTGCGCATGTTGCGCCGTAACTTCTTGCGCAGGTGTATTGCGCTTAAGCTCATCGCGCATTATTGGAATCCATATGGGTTTCATTTCCACTCTAGCATGGATTACTGGATTTTTTCTGCTAGTGCGATGTATGTGGCTTCTTTGAGTTTCCGACGAGTTGTGTTCTCGTCCTTTGCGACTATCTCTATGTTATCCCATTGGATGCGGTGGTCTTCGTTCCAGACATGTTCGGCGATTCTTGATTTTTCTGTTTCGCGCTTGCAGACGTTGTTCTTAAGTTCCTGCGTTCTCACTTTGAGTGGTAGGTTGTATACACAATTCTTGGAATTCTGATCTTCATTGTGTGGTTTGGTTTTGGTTCCTATTTCCCTGAACGTTTTGGTCGATTTCCTTTGTACTTTGTCTGAGGTACCTTGTATATATGGTATTATCGCTCAATATTTAGGTTCTTCTTTTTCGGTTACCCTTTCCCTGTTTAGGTTAAGTGTTAGATCGAGGTGGCCATTTTCTTTGAGTGTTCCATAAATATTTTCTTTTTCTTTGTTCACGCCCTCTTGTTTTGAGCATATTATTTTTGCTCTATCGTACAAGCATTTTACCACTTTGTGGTAATTGGAGTTGTAGTGTAGGTACCTCCCCACACGGGGAGGTACCTACGCTATTTAGATGATCTAGGAATTCATTTAGCTTATGTTTGCCGTGTTGCCAAACTACGAAAGTATCGTCCACGTATCTAAGCTACATCCTTGGTTTCTCTGTGAATTCGGATATCGCTTGGTCTTCAAAGTCACCATGGGTGATAGTGGGGAACCTATCGCCATCACAAACTTTTGTTGGTAGAATTTGTCTTCTACCTGGAAATATGTAGTTCTAATGCATTGTAAAGAACCAGCGTCCTTTACGTATGCTTTTTAGAATAAATTATTTGCGGACCATCCTATATCTAAACTTTCAAAAGTTTACGCGATATTGCACAACAAATAATTCATTAGTCACCGCTGACGTGTATTTCTAAAAACCAGTAAGCTTTTGCACGTCAAAGCGATTTCAACCAATCAAATAACGGCATCTCCCGCACGGTAGCCGCAAAGCGGCCCACAGATGCACCTTTATAAACCCGCGACGCGCGAGAATTAGGATGAATCGAAGTAGATTCAAGTCAAGCCGATATCCAGCCGCCGCCGCACCGTTTGCTTCGTGTAAGCACCGACCTGCTAATCACCGCGGAAATCGAAGTAGATTCAAGTCAAGCCGATATCCAGCCGCCGCCGCACCGTTTGCTTCGTGTAAGCACCGACCTGCTAATCACCGCGGGAATCGACGTAGATTCAAGTCAAGCCGATAAGCACCGACCTGCAGATCTCTCCGGGGATCATAGACCGTCGCGCCATTCAAAATATCCAGTAGCCGCCGTACCGATTGCTTCGTGTAAGCACCGACCTGTTGATTGCCGCCGAGGAGTCCATCGCGACCGTGTGATAACGCGCACCACTTCGCGCCGGGCAACCTAACGTTTGTACTGCAATCAAAAGACACGTAAGTTGTTTAATTATACAATCTAACCAGACCTAGTAACACACTATCACACGTAAATAACGCCGGGCTGAGTCTCCAGGAGTTATAACCTTACACTAACGCCAAGAGTATCACGCAGGGTAGATCCCGACGTCACTCGCAAACACACAGTACACTAACACCAAGAGTGCCACGAAGGGGTAACCCCCACGTCGCTCGCAAACACTTGAGGGTGAAGGTTAGTTATAGGGCTGTAAAGACCTACGACCTTTTGTACTTAGTTTACCGGGTTAGACGGGCTATTGCCTACGTCTCCTGATTATCACTAAGACCCCGCTTAATACACCTACATACAATACATACAGACAAACACAATAACCACACACAGTGTCTTTAATCGCAGGAGAGTATACACGAAACCTGTTGCATAAATTTGTATTCATGCGCATAAGCCGAGAACGATATTGATTTTCTCCTTCCCCGAAACGATTCGAGTTCGTTGCACTGGCGCCGTTGAACAAAACTATATTGAAGCAACCGTACCAGCTTCTGTAAATACAGGACCGTAATATAAATATAACATATTAGGTAAGGAGTAAGTTAAGATAATACATATATTTATATTTCCAGGAACGATTACGTACCTAGAAAGCAACCCCCCCAGGAGAGCGAGTAAGAAGCCGGAAAGAATAAATACATTTGTTAATCAATTATTTATTTATTGTAAAATTAGTTAATATACGTTTTAAAACGCTTTAAGAGATTTATTTAGGGTGACAGTGTTAAACCTATCAAGTAATTAATACGAACCACACCCCGTTTATAATAAATTATAAACACGACTGAGCAAAACCGGGGCAAAATAAAACCGCGTTGGGTTACCAAACCAGAAGGGGCATAACATATAATCAACCCCGAGAGCAACGCAAAGAGTTGTTACAGCACATTGTCAGAAGTTCCATTATTGTGTTTACCGAGAGTTGCGTGCGTTCGTCTAATGTTTCATCGTCTTCGTGTCCCTTATGATAGTTAGTGCCTTATCAGTAGGCATATTTATGGATAGACTCACAATGTCGAAGCTTACCAGTAATTCTTCGTGGTTTGGTTGAAACCATCAGAAAGTATTTTTGTTGAAATATGTGTTTCCTCGTGAGTATTTAAATAGAAGCGAGTTGATTGGAACTACATACTGAAAATGTTGTTTTTAGACGTATCATTCTTTTTTACTTTCTCTTATTTATACAAGAGAAAGTGTAGTGATCACTCCAAAAATGGAAACTGAACGAGCTGTGTTTGAAGATATTCTGAGTGTCCTTGCTGTGGAAAAGTGGTTTTTGCGATAGTGTCCGTATCTGCGCTCGTATTCTTGTTCAAGTCCGAGTTAGCAAGCGCACGCGCATGTGTGTGCATGTGTATGCGTGCGCGCGTGCGTGCGTGCGCGTGCGCGTGCGCGTGTGCGTGTGCGTGTGCGTGTGCGTGTGCGTGTGTGTGTTTCGTTTCTAGAAGAAACTATAGAAACATAAATATAAAAGCTAGAAACTTAATTATTGACATTCAATGTTTTGGTCAAATTTGTATATTACTGCAACAAATTCAGTGTTTCAGCCTTAAACTAAAGCTAGTTTGCATCTGCGAAACAAGCTTATAGCCTTTTATCTAAAACCACTACATTGATTTTGATTAAACATATGACCTACAATAAAAGTACTTTCACATTGTATTAAGTTACATTTTTTGATAAAATAGAAAAGCAGTATCGAAAATTTTGATCAAAATTGGTATTAGAGAGCCTAGTATTGTCCTTTGCAACACTTCGATCTATAATATCGATTCACTTATGTATTGAAAGCCTGTTTATGCAAGAAAATGCTTACAATGTATACTGCCTCGGCATTATACTGCCTCGGCATGAACTCGTAGAATTGCTAGAAATTTTCTTGAATATGCTTTAGAGTTGGTTGATATTAGGTTAAAAACATTGTTTGAAACGAATACATTTAATAACACCCAATTTATAGATGAATGAACGGACACACCAATATTTTCTTACCTTAATGTTACCGAGCTAGTAGCGTAGTGGTGACACAACCTACATAGCATTCGGGACGTAATGGGTTCAATTCCCCTTACCGTGTACCTTGTATGATGTTTTTCAGGCGGTTTTCCTCATACACGTGTGGCGGCATGGCCATTGCGTATATGCACACCATGTGCTGCTATTTAGGCGAATGCTGGGGTAGTATTTCCCCCTCACAACCCTAACTCAGTTCCTGTCCTATCCTATCCTGACCACACCCATCCTTAATCCCACCATGCATATACGTAATGTATGTATGTATGCTGGGAATCCATGATTGTGACTGAAGGAGCTCGGAAAGCTCGAGCAGCCCGCCCTCCCCTTTGGGGGAGGGAATAAAATCCGCAGCCTTTTCCTTTTTTCTTTAACTTAATGTTAGTAGCATTTAAACTAGGCCATGCAAACAAAATGTTACGCATCGCTTAGTGTCTAAACAGAATAGATAAAATATTCAGATTACTAACTTTACAATAGTCGACTTCGACGTTCAGTTGGTCGAGTAGTAGTTTTATTCAGCTTTCTTATTGTAGCTTTCCCACAAATTGATAGACTTTGCTTTGTCCACTAAACAATGAGCTGTGATTTTAGTTAAAACCATCGCGGTAATTTTAATAACAAACCGCAGTCAAGATACACAAACGTGAGCAGGTTTTAATTTCAGAATTGGTGTCTACATTAATTGGTCATTAACGATAAGATTAGAATAGAATTTAACACAGAGTGGCATTTAAAATAATGCTCCAAATGTAATACACAGTTCAGTTAACCTCCACTTATTTGCTTATTTTACAACGTTTGAAAGTTGCGCCAAGATCGGCTATGATGACTCTCTCTCTCTCTCTCTCTCTCTGTGTGTACGTGTGCGCGTGGGTGTGTGTATATTTGTGGTGTGCGTGTGCGTATGAGTGTGCGTGTGCGTGTGAGTGTGCGTGTGCGTGTGCGTGTGCGTGTGCGTGTGCGTGTGCGTGTGCGTGTGCGTGTGCGTGTGCGTGTGTGTCTGTGTGGTGTGTGTGCTGTGTGTGTATCTATGTGTCTATGTGTATGTGCATGTGTATGTGTATGTGTATTTGTACGTGTGTGTATGTGTGTGTGTGTGTGTGTGTGTGTGTGTGTGTGTGTGTGTGTGTGTGTGTGTGTGTGTGTGTGTGTGTGTGTGTGTGTGTGTGTGTGTGTGTGTGTGTGTGTGTGTGTGTGTGTATGTGTGTGTGTATGTGTGTGTGTGTGTGTATGTGTGTGTGTGTGTGTGTGTGTGTGTATGTGTGTGTGTTGTGTATGTGTATGTGTATGTGTATGTGTATGTGTGTGTATGTGTATGTGTGTGTGTGTGTGTGTGTGTGTGTGTGTGTGTGTGTGTGTGTGTGTGTGTGTGTGTGTGTGTGTGTGTGTGTGTGTGTGTGTGTGTGTGTGGGTGTGTATGTGTGCGTGCGTGCGTGTGTGTTTGTGGATGTATGTTAGTATCAACGATAACTCCAGAACGATAACAATGACATACCTCAAATTTCGTATTTAAATCCGTTTTCATTTCTTCTGGAGTTGATTCTAATCAACTAATTTTGGGGGAAATTCAGGGGCGGAGAGGGCTGTTTATTAGGAGCAGTTTTTGGTTTTTATCAGTTATTTCTGAAACAGCTGTATATTTCAAAGATATAAAAATACCGACACATAGCCCCTAAACATATCAATTAATTACGATCTATGCAATGTTTTCAACGACGCGCAATTTAATCCTAAGATAAAATTTATGTGTTAGCTCGATTTTTTTTCAATATCTGAATTATTTTTATAAGAAAATGTGTACAGATATTCTTTAAAGAAAATTTGATTTTACACAACTTTTCTTTATAAAGTTTCTTAATATAAAGCAAACTAAGTTTTAACATTAATTTAATAGGATTGAAAATTGTATTATCGGTATTTTATAGAAATCCAATACACCCGTTGCAACAAATTTTTAAACATAACGCAACAGCGTTTTTGTAAAGTATTCGATAGCAAAGAAACAGAATGAATAATAATTTACTTTAACTAGGCTAAAGTAAAACTTGCTTATTTCCAATCGAGACAAACTACATTTTTTGGAAGTCCATGCCACCATTTTCAACGACACATTAACATTGAATCATGGGCAATAGGGCAATACATATTGAAAATAAAATATCGTTGTGCTCGACTGTTGTCGACTGGGTAGGAGTGGTGCAAGTTGTTGAAAACAGCATCGTTAAAAGTATAATAATTCCCGTGCCATACTCATATGCAGAGATCGATGTGCCATGCATTTGGTTTGTGTCTAAGCTGAGCCGATGACTTTGAAAAGATCAATGACTCATGCGTGATGGATATTGTGTAACGAGTTTTTTGTTAAAACTCCGTTTCTTAAGTGGATTAGAATGAATCGTTCTGAAAAAATCACAGTACAGCCAGTTTTATTTTGAAATCATTTTATGTAAACAGGTAACATTTAAGATTCCTAATAACAATTAGTGTATTATCGTACGAACTAATCCAATTGTATTCATGCTAAATATAAACAACAATTATTCTTTTCCTTTATTGAATTTATGTAGATATTGTTTTATTTAATAAGTTTACATGTCATAATTATTAAAGTACAGGTCTCTTACTTGTTTGCCTTTTTAAGCAAAGCGAGTACGTCCAAATGGCAAGGATCTAGATTATAGCTATGCATTTAATCTCTGACATCCCTCACGATCTGATAATGAAGAAAATAGTTCTCAATTTATCGTGTGTAATATATATATATATATATATATATATATATATATATATATATATATATATATAATGTATCCCAAATTCGCTTCTCTATAAAGGGATCTCGGCTTCTGTTATACTTACGGCAAAGGTTAAATGGGGAAAGTTTTAGAGGAAGCTTAGAGCATTCGATATCCGGTTTCAGATTTACGATCGGTCAATTGGTTTTGAAAATATCGGCGAAAAACCGAAAATGGCGGATTTCGTTTTTCGCCAGTAAATTCGAAATGGTTAATTTGACAGCTGTCACAATGTGAGATTATTCGGACACTTTTTTAAGACGAACAAGATGGCGTGTATGACATGTCACAATCGTCTTTTGTTATCCCATAATCTGCCTCAACTTTCATTTTTCTTATTGCCGCCATATTGGACTTTTCAATTTTTTGAAAGACCGCAATATTTCCAGTTTAGCGATGTCTCACAAGTGCATAAAAGATTAGAGTTTCATCCAAATATCACACTTGAATTATTATTAGTAGGGCATGATTTATTTGTCAGTAAAATTGGGTTTCACTTTTTCCATATAAGGTGGCTCTGACTTTGACGTTAAATAATTCAAAGTAATGTTTTCATAAGTAATACGCTTTTCTGTCATTAAAATCATACGTGACACACAAATTGTAAAAGCCTGTTGAAAATGGCCGGTATTCCCTATTCAAATGAAGAAAAGTTTGACATGTTAGCGCTTTACTTGCAGTCAAACAGAAACGCCGACATTACCTCAGTGAGGTATTTGGAGATGTACCTCGAACGACGGCAGCCTCATAAAACCCACTTCAGAAAAATTGTAATTAATTTAATTAACTATGGGGCCTTCGAACAACCTAAAAGCGGATACAATATTGATAATGAAAATCGTGACAGAAACATTTTACAAGCTGTCAACGAAAACCCCAGTGCATCGGTAAGAACGGTAGAACGGGAAATTCGTGTGTCAAAATCAACGGTACAAAGAGCGTTAAAAAGGAATAACTACTATGCATACAAACCCACAATAGTTCAAGGACTTAAGGAAACTGATTTTCCAAGACGAATGCGCTTCTGCGAGTGGTATACTAGAATGTGTAATGAAAATCCCGATTTTGTTAATCATGTCTTGTGGTCTGATGAGAGTACGTTTACGAATTGTGGAGTTTTTAATAAGCACAACATTCATCATTGGGCTGTAGAAAGCCCTCACGAAGTGGCAGAGAGACGTCTACAGACCAGATTTGGAAATAACGTTTGGTGTGGGATTATTGGTAATTTAATCTAACTTACCTATTTTAATTGGGCACCTATGTATTATAAATTATTAATCATTGCAGGAAATCGACTTATAAGACCATTTTTGTTTGACTATAACTTAAACGGACAGAGGTACCTAGAGCTTTTGCGAAACAAGGTTGTGCCGGCTTTACGAGCTACTCTCACCGAAGATGAGTTCAGAAGAACCTGGTTTCAACAGGATGGATGTCCGGCACACAACACCATTCAAGTCAGGAACTTCTTAAGGGAGCAGTTTGATGAAAGAATTATTGCATTAAATGGTCCAATATCTTGGCCTCTTAGATCCTCTGACCTTTCGCCCTTGGATTTCTACCTCTGGGGTCACACAAAGAATGAGGTCTACGAGTTTGATCCTCCTGCGACCATAGAAATCCTGAGACAGAGAGTTTTGGATACATTTAGAAATAGTGTTAATGGCAATACACTTGCTAGGGTTGTACGAAAAACAGTCACCAATTGTCAAAAATGTCTCGATGTAAATGGACGTCATTTTGCAAATCTGTAAATTAATTGTAATTGTAATTTTATTGTAGGTTGTTTAAAGGTTCAATTATTAATTAAATTAATGACGATTTTTCTGGCTTTATTTTTAACACACTCATAGCTGGGAATTTGTCCCAAAACATCTGTCTTGTTGAGAGGTCGTTACTTAATTTCATGTTTTATTGAAAATTCAAAGAATTTTATACATTATTTATTAATGTTATCTTGCGGCAAATAAATCATGGCCTACTAATAATAAATAAGACCTAACTTTAGAAAGTGTGATATTTCGATGAAACTCTAATTTTTTATGCAGTTGTGAGACATCACTACACTGGAAATAAATCGAAAAATCAATATGGCGGCAATAAGAAAAATGACAGTTGAGGCAGATTGTGGGATAACGAAAGGCGATTGTGACATGTCATACACGCCATATTATTCGTCTTAAAAAAGTGTCCGAATAATCTCACATTGTGACAGCTGTCACATTAACCATTTCGGATTTACTGGCGAAAAACGAAATCCGCCATTTTCGGTTTTTCGCCTATATTTTTAAAACCAATTGACCGATCGTAAATATGAAACCGGATATCGAATGCTCTAAGCTTCCTCTGAAACTTTCCCCATTTAACCTTTGCCGTAAGTATAACAGAAGCCGAAATCCCTTTATAGAGAAGCGAATTTGGGACACATTGTATATATATATATATATATATATATATATTCTACATACATGGTGCAGCACCTAAAACACCACAAACTACAGCTTCCCTACCATATAAAATGTCGAAAAAATCTAAAATTGTGGATAATTACCATCGCCATCTTCGTAAAATATTTCTGGTCACCAGTGGCGTGCCCTACTCCAGTGAAGTATCAAACTTGTTTTTTTTAATAGAACACCATACGTATTATTGTAGAAATGGAAAGTTCTCGAAGAATACTTGTTTTTTTCTATAATATAATATCCCTAATTTTAGAAGTTTCACTGTTATAACCTTTTTTCTTTCAGTCCGATCATCTTGGGATTTGAGACTAAATTCCACCGGCGCTTAGATTTCCGATTTAGGGACGAGCTAAGACCTCTTGTATCTTCACATGATTTTTTTTCGGGTAATTTATGGAAAAAAGAAAATTTTTAATTGGCATTCGAAAATTTTAAATAGCACCCCCACCTAATAAATTACAGACTTGGATGGCCGAAACTCTCAATTTTTGATCGGTACCAAAAAAAAACATATAAAAAATTTCAGAGAAAAAAACAGCATCATTGTTTGTGATAAACGTTGCACAAATGTTCCGAACTCAAGAAGAAATGGTTGAACGATGTTTGTTGTTAGAGACACAGATATTTCAATGACTTCTGTGTATCATACTCTTCAGAAGTAAAAGTTCCATCCGTTCAAGATTTAACAATATCATGAGTTGCAACCTTAAGATTTTCAAGTGAGACAGTATTTTTGCATGTGGGCTGTCAACAAAATCGACCAAGCGGAATTCTGTTTTTTCTCAAAAAGGAAGAGGCTACTATGAAAAATTATATGACAGTAATGAATTAATACTCTTCCTCTGTTGGAATGATACAAATGTGGTCACTATGGTTTAGCAATTACGACTCTGTAGAACTCTTGGCAACTGTCGAACGATGGAGTAGAAAAAATGAAAATAGCCGTACCACAACCGGGACTGTACAAAAATTACAATAAATTTATAGGAGGCGTAGACATGTTGGAGCAAAACGTTAATAGCTATCGCGTGAACATCAAAGGTAAAAAGTATTAGTGGGTTCTCTTTACCCATATGATCAACGTGTCAGTTGTGAATGCTTGGCGAATTCATCTGTTGACTTCCGATCACAAAGTTGATTTGCTTGAAGTTATGCGTGAGATTGTACGCACTTACCTATATTGCCACGATAAATCAAGTGACATCTGGTTCTGTTCCCCAGAATGTCAGAAAACACGAAAGAGGATATTTTCCGAAGAAGCTTGATAAACAACTTAGGTGTGTTCAATGCCGTCAAAGAAGTGGTCTTGCAGCAAGTGTAAAGTTACGTTATGCTTAGAAAGAAATTGCTATGAACTTTATCATTCGTAAAATTGTGTCAGTATTTCAAACATGACTTTTATTTTCTATGTGTAAGTACATGGCCGTTTGGTCCCATTGTACCCATATGAGCAAATTTTTTTTAATAATTGGGGACCTGAACAGGCTAAATTTGGCCTATCGCGCTAAAGCACTTAGGAACACTTAGGAGGATGGATAGTGGGAAATTGATTTGCCAAGAGATGCCTATGAATAGCTATCTTTATTTTCTTCATATCATAAATGAGAGGAAAACAGGAGCTAGGGAATCATTCCAGAGTTTAGAAACCGTGTAGAAGAATGTGGATTGCGCCCGTTTGGTACGACAAGTGGAGATTTGTACTGCATACTGATGATCTGAATGAGCGAACTGAGTATTTCTAGCAAAGGTAGCCCGAGATGGTATCAAAGAATGTAATTGTGCAGCGCAATAGCCATTGTAATACCGATAATACAAAAAAAGAACTGAAACGATTCTATTATGCTCAAGGGACTGTATGTCAGAAGTTAAGGACGGGTATTTATAAGCCTAATCGCTATCTTTTCAATACGATCAACGATATCGAGAGCGTATTGGGGAGCACCAACCCAGAGGCGCGAATTATATTTAGAGCAGCTGTTTTGGTAGCTGATAGAAAACGGTCAACTCATGATAAATTTGAAGATACAGTCATTCCCAACAGAGTAATAGAGTCTGAAAAATTAAGATCTGAGCTATTCATGCCTACAACAGGCAATGATCAATCTTTTTTGGCGGACACAAGGCAACACAGAGTTTTGTTAGCATTAAATTTAACTAGATTATTGCTTCCTCATTCGAGAATACATTGAATGTCTTTGTTGATTAAATTTGCCATTTCAGCATTAATGTCTTGAGACACAGAATGTAGATTACCATATGAGTAGACTGAGATGAACTACAATGAAGAGTGCTGTCGTCATCAAAGCAATGGATCGGATTAGTTGTTGAAGAAGGCCATTTATGCATAGCAGGAAAAGTGTAGGCGCTATAACTGATCCCTGTGCTACGTCCGCGTTAATGGTACCCCTTTTTGAATGATAGCCATCGACTCTGACACGTATTCGTCTTATTTAACCCAAACGAGGTGAGTTTGGCAAGTAAACATTTATGTCAAACTTGGTTAAAATAAAAAATCTACACCACCCATGCGACTATTATATTCGCCAATGATTAGCGGAGAGTCAACTATTTTTTATCATACCTGGGTACTGTAGCTGGGCTGATTTGATTTAACAAATGGTGCAGTTCCTACATCAGTTGATGTAAGTCTATATCTTTCCATAATACCGTTAAGATATCTATACCTCACAACGAACATATACATTCAACTGAAAACCTAATTTTCCTAAGCCACAGCTTTATAAGAAGGCAGTTTACAGTGAGGTACCATTTTCATGGTTAGTGTCCTTAATGAATAGATACCTCGAGCACGAAGATAGACCAATAAGGGCAATGAGGTATAAAAGTAACCGAAATACAATATATGATAAACAAAATTAGGTATAGTCTGCGACAAGCGAACAACAACATTTATAGATGCACCAAGATCAGGGGTACCCGGTAAAACAACATTGTCTCCAGCACCACTATAAATTCAAAACGATACGAAAATCCATGGGAATCACATAACACGAATAATTTTATTCCCCACTTATACGGTTTGTTTTTCACGTATTGGCGTAAATGAGATATCTTAGTGCTACACATCTGTTTATCGATAATTCGGGACTGAATCGAATCGTTCATGGACTATATCTGTCAGTGTTCTTATTCGAAATAGGGGATCGTATCCTGGCTGCCCTTTTTTGATACGGAGATCTTCATCAGTAAAATGTTTCTTGATCACTTCAAACTTTTTTACTGGCATTGTTTGTTTAATCGGCGGAAACGGATTTTCCCCCAATAACTTTCCATATTCGGATAACGATAAATAGACATATAGATAAGGATATGAAAATGTAAACTTTCACCATTAACACTCATAATAAAATACTTATCTTTTTTGGGATTTTTTAATGGTGTACTTTAAATTATACAATCTAAACGTTTCGTAGTACTACATCTTTAACAATTTTTAACAAACATTACTACTGACGAAGATAACTGTAAGTGTTATCGAAACGTTTAGATTGTATAATTTAAAGTACACCATTAAAAAATCCCAAAAAAGATAAGTATTTTATATAGATAAGGATTCCGATATACTGGTAAATTTGGATCTGTTTTGAATTTTGCATTTACATCTTTCGCATATGCTGCACGGTTGCTCTCCACAACGACCATATTCAAGATCTCGTCCGTGAAAGGTACTTAAAAAAGTCCATTGGCGTACGAAGAATTTTGATTGAACTCGGCAATTCACTTTTGCCTCGGAAAGCAACTTGGTTCATATGCAATTTCATTCCTTCTTTTCTCCACAAAATGTCGGGTAATTTTCTTTCGATTTCACAAATTTTTACCAGTAAAACCCCCTGATGACAGTTCATTCCGAGGACCACCATCTTTCATGAAAGCATTGGTGATAAGGGTAGTTTTGTGGTTTTTATTTTCCCGGAACTACTGTTTCAGTAAATGTTGAAATCGTCACTGCTGACATTGATACTGGAGTTGATGTAGAAGCTATTGGTGATGCAGCAGATGTTGATGGTAATTATTTATCACTTACGTTGAATGACAAATTCGCTGAACTAATGAAAACGTCAGACGAGCCAGCTTGACTAACTTCTTCCAAAAATTCTGTAACAAGATTTTCGTCTGCTGGAGTAATTTCATCTGGTGCGTAGTAAAGATCATATACATCATCGTCATCGTCCAAATCACCATCACTATTATTATCTGCGAAATCTGATTCCACAGATGCAAGTAGGTCTTCCACTTCTTCAATGGACAAATTTGCTAAGTTGAACTTTCTCTTTCTATCATGTTCATACCACTCATTTAACTTTTTTCGTGTGCGATAGATAACCTTCACCCTCTATTCTAGAACAAAAAAAAACTAAAAATCTACCACATTTAAAAAAAAAATAATGATTCTTGGTCCATCTACATTTGCTAACAAATATCTTATGGTACCATAAAATTTTCATTTAAACCCGCAAGGCAGCCCGCAGGCTTCCATTACAAAATGATATTTACTCTACGTAACATAATTATTTCACACTAAACTGATTAAAAAATATGCATGCATCCACTTACCTGAAAATTTTCATCAAAATCGAATAATCCGAAATAAAGTTTTTGAAATTTAAAAAATTTTCTGCGCAATATAATTTAAAAAAACACGTCAAATTTTGTTGGGAAGGGGACGAATTTTCATACAAAATTCATACCCAAAAATGCAACCCCCTGCAGCCCCGCATCAACCCCCAATTTTTTTGAATAGCGAATGTGGTCGAGTGACACATCATCCGAGCGGTAATTTATTTCTCTACACAACATTGTAATTTTTTTTTATTTATGAAATAATTTTGAAGATATTTTGGATTTAACTAATTTATTTGTTGAGTATGAGTAATAACACAAAAACTTATAATTTCAGCAAATTAACGAATTAAATGTTCCAAATTACCGCCGCTGACCTCCATTCAATGATACAATCTATTTTCAAAGGCTTTTCTTACATTTTTAAATACCTCCGGTGTCAGTAATCGGCATTCTGTCATAATTATCTGTCGCAACTCTGCAAGATCTGCAGGCGTATACTCCACAAAAAGAAATCCAAAGGCGAGAGATCTGGTGATCTAGCCGGCCACTCTATTGGACCCCTTCTGCCAATCCAACGCCCTAGAAAACATTGGTTCAGAAACTGTCTTACGCGTCTATCATAATGTGGGGATGCCCCGTCCTGTTGGAAAGTTAGTTGGTCCTCTAAAATATTATTATCATATTCCAATGTGTCAGTAATCATTGGGTCAATAACGTCTTCTAACAAATTCAAATAAGTTGTTTCATTGAGATTTCAGTCAAGAAATAATGGTCCAATAATGTGATTCCCTAAAATGCCAACCCATACTTTTAGTTTTTGAGGTGTTTTTGTATGTGTCTCTATGAATAAATGAGGAGTACTGTCACTCCAATAACGACAGTTATGTCTATTAACTTTACCATTTAACATAAAAGTGCACTCGGCGGAAAAAACACGTATTGTACAATCGATGTGGGTTGTTATTTAATAAGTCACTAAATTCTTCACGAAATTGAAGCCGACGATCAGGATCATCTTCGTTTAATTCATGCAGTAATCTTATTTTATAAGGGTGATATTTATGGGGTTTTACAACTCGATAAACACTAGATGCTGATACACCAGATGCTCGAGATAGTTGTCTGATAGACTGTCGATTGTTCATTTTAAATAACCCAACACCGCCACTTCAACTGCTTCATTTCGCACTGGACGTTCTACTTCGTGCTTTTTATTTTTAACGTCACCGATGACTTCAAACTTATCTATTAATTGCTTAATGTATTGGTGACATACGGTTTTTTCCGGGTGGTTGGTATTAAACCTTCTTGCCGTAGCCTTAGCATACTGATCATTTCCATAGTATAGCTTAACGATTTCTATTCTTTCCTCCGTAGAATATACCATTTTCGTAAGCGTTTACAATAATATGTCTGATTAATCAGTAGTTGACAATTCACAAATCAAATGTAACTTGATATTGGCATTTAAGAGACTAATTAGGATTCATTATCTTTTTGTATTTAAAAGATTAGCATAGCAAAAATTGATATTTTTACAAAAAAACATTGTATTTTCAGTCCATTGGCGCGCTGATAACGATTTGCAGGTAGATTGTGTTATTGTATGGAGGTCAGCGGACATTTAATTCGTTAATTCGGTGAAATTTTAAGTTTTTGTGTTATTACTGATATTCAACAAATAAATTATTTAAATACAAAATATCTTCATAAATAAAAAAAAAATTACAATGTTGTGTAGAGAAATAAATTACCTTTCAAATGATGTGCTCTCGACCACAATTGCTATTTAAAAAAAATGGTGGTTGATGCGGGGCTGCAAGGGTATGAATTTTGTATAAAAATTCGTTCCGTTCCCCATAAAATTTGACGTGTTTTTTTTTAATTTTGAAGAAACTCTTGCTTTCTGAGTTTCTGGAGGAGGGGGGGGGTCAAATTTTAGTTGGAACATACTGTATGCAACTGGGCACGGTATTTGTTTTCATACAACTGAAGGTACCTATTGATCTAAATGTACCCAAAGCATTTTAACCGCCAGACTTTATGGATCTATACATTTTACAACTGTAGATTTACGTGAGCAATAATTGCCTCAGGCAGCCTTACGGCATAGAGTTGCTTAATCCTGGTCTATTAATTCAGTAATTCCAATAATTGATGTATCTGCGGGCAGCATTGCGTATTATTCCTAGAACAGGTCCTGATACGCAGAATGGTTTTAATGCTCCTTGTCTATCGAGTTCGTATTGAGTAACACTGAAACCATTTTTCCACCACAGTTTTCCAATTGAGCAAAAAATGACGCTATAGAGCCCCCATCAAATTCGTGGGCCTACCCAGCTTTCCTCTTCGACGTAGGTTGCAAGGAACTAACGTTCGTAGAATTTAAATCTCATTGAATAACGTACTATTTGGCAATGATGACGTTTTCATCCATGATGTTATCAAAGATTTTCCGATAATTTTCGAAATTATAAATTATTTGTTAGTACCGTACATCTTAAATGTAGTGTACACGCTCGTAATTGGATGTAATAACGCATACATGTTTGGAGAAGCTTTTCTATTGTAACGTTTTCTTTTGGATTTTACGTATTTGAAATGTTTAGGATTTTTTTTGTGATTTTCTAAAACGAAAATGAAGTTTTTGTTGTTGATCAAAGTAAAATGCAAGCTTAAAAGGGAAATGTGACTTACATTTTTGGTGTCGAAGTTTAGGATAACCCTTTTACTAAGATGAGAGGAAAAATTCGTTAGTGTCTTTGTAAATAAGGGTAGTTTTGTGTAAATAAATGTTTTCATTATTTTAAGTTAGGTGAATTTCGTTAAATCAAGTTGAGATAGCATCATATGAAATTAAATCAAAGAGCGCATTCAAATTATTACCTTGTATGGTACAACTTTTCCTAAGATAAAGTTAGCCGTCATTGCAGCGCCGTTTTTATTGATAAGAGTTGGCTTTTAAACAAAGAATTTGGATTCTATGCGCGTTAAATTTAAAGTTCATTTTCGTCGAGATTTATTTTGGTGCGTGTATAGGGTTACTTAGATAAGGTTTCGAGAAGAGGTAGTTGTTGGTGACGATGCAATTTCTCCCGAAGATTTTCGAGTTTGAATTCGTGGATGCGCGTACTTAGAAAATTTGAGTACCTTTTCTTTAATTGGCCAATTTAATGTAGGGGGTTTAAAAAACCAATGTGGCGACAAGTGCCGAGAGAAATAGTAGTTTAGGCGTAGAAGCGACCAGTTCTTTGTGTTACGGTGACGCAGAGAATACCGCCGCGAAACAACGTTGACCAAGTCCATGTCGAAGGAACTATGATAACAGAGTTCTCATTCCCTCACAATCCAAATAAGGGACCATATAATTGTTCACCCTTCACGAGGCCAGTTTATGGTTGCGTGCAGTTGGTCAATAGGGACTTATCGAGATCCAGAAAGGCGTTTAGTGTTTAAAATTAGCAAGTGCTTTCGTCGTTCTCTGGAGAAGTCTTCGCTTATTGCTGAAAAATCCAACGTTCGTTTCAAACTTTCAAACATAAAGTTCACAGTTTGCCGTTAATTAAATAGCCTGCTATAAATAAACCAGTTTTTTTTCGTTAAGTTACAAAATAATAAGTATTAATCAGGACTTGTATCTAAAAGTAATAAGTATCAAGAAGAACTTGGTCGCATTAAAGTAAAGTTATATATTAACGTGTTAATATAACTATCAGCGTGCATACAACCAATCGAAATTTAACCATAACGCGAGTAGAAAGAGTTTGTCATTAGCCGAATTGTACGGTGATCTGCTAGCGTCGCGTTAACATCAACCATAGAGCCGAGGTCCGTTTCAGATGACTGTGTAACAAAAGGGCATTCTCTACCTAAGGCAACATTACATCGAAAATTATGTGACAAGTGCGTTTTAAGCACGCTATTTATTTGAATCAATTTTATGGTATACCTTAATAGAAGTCACCGTTAATAGATAACCTAGGCGATAACATTGTAAAGTTTGTGTTGTGAATTCGATGGTTCTGTTTTTTATTTATTCATTCACATTACATATATTTAGGTTATTGGACCTGTTTTTTTTTATGTGAACCTATTATTACACAGCATCTAACCACACAAATTTTCAATGTTTATCGTTTTTTTAATTTGCTCTTCGAATTAACGTAATTACATCGTGTTTAGCGTAAATAAAACAATTACGGCCGAAAACCTTTCAAGTGATTATTTAATTTAGTGTAACATTTAGAGGCCGATAAATTACTGCATTATTTTCTTTTATGATTTGAGAATAATTAATTACGATCTGCGGAATTTCATTTCAAGTGGTTGTGTACAGAATTAAGTATTTTTTTTTGGTTGTTGAAGTGAATTTACTTTACGAGTCGAATTTTCTAGTAATGTAACGAAACAATAAATTATTGTTTTTTTTACCAAATTAATGATTGATTTTTTTGCGGCACGAAATTATTTTAGTTAAGCGTGCAAATATTTTTAAGCCTTTCAGGTTGGCGAGATTTGCTGGCCCCAGTGCCGCCCGCGAAGATTACGTTTATAGTGGAGTAATATCTACGCGCTAGCTCGCTTATTTCTCGAGATAACCGACAATAAAATATAACCAGATAAAATGTATGTGTATTATAAGTGTTTTGTAACTGTGGTTTCCTATTAGTGGAGTTTATCGGCCAATTTCCACAGTTTATGCTTTTTGAGCGCGACGTTTCGGAAGCGGGCTCTGCTTCCGTCATCAGGCTTAGCCCTGAGACGGACTGTTTTCGCACTTGAGTCGAATTCATATGTTATATATAATTTTTTCCCAAGCACTTGACTACTCTCAGATTCGAACTTGGTACCTTTCACTTACTAGTCTGACACCTTTACCGCTGAGCCACTGAGTAATCCAATATATATTTTTTAGAACTTATATATATATATATATATATATATATATATATATATATATATATTAACTTTTTCGTGGTTGCGCAGAAGTTTATTGCGCATGTTGCGCCGTAACTTCTTGCGCAGGTGTATTGCGCTTAAGCTCTTCGCGCATTATTGGAATCCATATGGGTTTCATTTCTACACTAGCTTGGCTTATTCCATTTTCTGCTAGTGCAATGTATGTGGCTTCTTTGAGTTTCCGACGAGTTGTGTTCTCGTCCTTTGCCACTATCTGTATGTTATCCCATTGGATGCGGTGGTCTTCGTTCCAGACATGTTCGGTGATTCTTGATCTTTCTGTTTCGCCCTTGCGGACGTTGTTCTTATGTTCCTGTGTTCTCACCTTGAAAGGTCTACTGCTCTCTCCTGTGTATGCTCTGCCGCATTCGCATGGTAGGTTGTATACACAATTCTTGGAAGTCTGATCTTCATTGTATGGTTTGGTTTTGGTTATCCCCTGAGCGTTCTGGTCGATTTGAAGGCAGTGCGTATCTTGTATTTACTGCTTATCCTTCGTATGTTTGTCTGAGGTACCTTGTATATATGGTATTATCGCTTTTATTTAAGTTCTTCTTTTTTTTTTCTTCCGAAAAACAGTCGTTCTCAGGACTAAGCCTGGTGACGAAAGCAGAGTCCGCTTTCGAAACGTCGCGCTCAAAAAGCATAAACTGTGGAAATAGGCCGATAAACTCCACTAAAATGTATGTGGCCTAGTAGTACTCGTTGTAGGCTACAACACAGTAAAATTACACCTGTTTCGGGTAGGACAGAACTTTTTTATTCACGAAAAACTGAAAATTTTGCGAATTTTGAAAATCACGTTTTCTTGTAGAAAACTTGCAATTTCTCTGGTTATTATAAAACGCCGTTTTACTTTTAAGTAGCAACTACATTTAAGGAACAGGAAGTATAACTTAAGATGTAGTAAATATATCTCAAAGGTAATTTTAAGGAATTACAGGATAACTCGGATATTTTCATTAATACTTTGTACTAAAAATTTATCTACGATATCTGTTTTCACACGGAAATAAATAATAGATATCTGTAAAACGGCTTTCCATAAATTATACTGTGCGCCTACCGTGCATTTTGCACAGGCAGATAGCAGTCGAGGGCTGGCACTGACACGTAAACACGTTTTGTGTGTATGTGTGTGTGTGTGTGTTTTCAAGCCCGTAGTTTGCGTTGCGCGCAGTGTATTATATGTGGCACATTTCTAATCAGAGTGGTAATATTAACACAGTGTATTAGTCCCCTTAGAACTTTATTTACATGATAATTGATTTATTTGTGATCGCTATTGTATTTGAGGTTAGAAATGGCAGATACGCATTGCTTAATTTGCAATGAAGCGTTGTCGCATGATGAGGAGAATAATACCATAATAATAACCATTCTAGAATTCTCTGAAAGTCGCCAAGGCTCGCAATCGAAAAATATTTTGAAGCACAAAACGAATATTTTGCGAGGCGTGACATCATTCAAGTTCCATAAACTCTGTCGCTCGTCATATATAAGCAATAGAAGTACGTATTCCAATCCAAATAATGAATAATGAATCGTAGGTGCGATTTTCAGTCTCTGGATCTTATCAACATACTATCATACGAACTCATCTTTGTACCGTTTTCTTTATTCCACGAAGATGAATCGATGAGAAAAACAAACAAGTCCGATTAGGCAAGCAGACTAGATATATTTAGCACCATAAATTTTATTGGCGCCATTGATTCCATTCTTATAGATGGTATGGTTCAAGTACAAGCACTACATTATGGCAAGTTTGAACCCTTCAACGGTCTGGCAGAATGTTTATTATCAAATATATTGAGGTATGGGAAGATTTACGGAGCAAAAAGAATTAGCGTTATTTTTGACAATTATGAAAAGTTCCACGAAGTCACTAGAACCACAGAGAAGAGGAGATGACAACAGCACACAAAAGTTCATTGTGACTGGCAGTAGAAAAGTTCAAAAATTTCGTGAATTCTTGAAGAGCTCCGAAAATAAGAAATCCTTGGTGTTATTTTTAAACAATTATTTTATGGAACATGCTCCACCTCTATTGGAACAGGATCAACTTCTTTTAGTAGCAGGTGGTCATAAAGATCCAAAGCATTGCGTTTCGATAAGTAGAGATACCGAGCCAAAAGTAGAAGAATATTTTGTAACGAATCTTTTACGTTCTTCGTTCATTTAGTTGTAAATAAAAAAGTTTTTAATAATTAATGAATTATAAGTATGTGGTAGGTAACTAAATTTGCATTTTGGTGTAACTTAAGTTGCATATATTCTTAGGGGTTTATACTCCCATATCTTTGAATTAATTTTTTTGCGCACATTTTGTCGCCCACCGCGATATCACCTGATATATTAAGCGTCCTTGTGAGCATTGCTGATGTACGTTTATTTCATGGGTGAAGCCATCTTTGGTTTCCACCTAAATTTAGTGAAAAGTGCCATTGATTTAATGGTAAGATACATTTAACTCGTATTATATTAAAATCTGAAACATTTGCTCTTTGCAGGCACTTTTACTATTTTTCGTTTTTAATTTTACGTATACTTTCATTTTATGATTGCATTTTGGCATTTAATTCAGGTCTAAATTTAGATCACATTTTTTATTTGAACCTTCGAGAGAATGCAATAAACACTGGATTATTCAAATTTCATGAAGATAAATTTGTAAGAAGTAAAATTCAACCTTGGTATGGTTTACAACGTAAAGAATTGTTATTACGACATATTGCGCAATATTGGTGCAAAGATTACATCACCTTTGGTTTACATTTCCGTATTCGTTTAAATACCAGATGTTAACAAAAAATTTTTCGAACAGGTATTTATACCCATAATTTAGTAATTTAAGGTTATTATAACTAGTTTTTCAGATATATTTTATACAATTCTAAATTTAAATATTTAATAAACATAGTTGGTATATTTTTTTTTATTTTGATATTTTGGTGAATTTTTTTATTGTATCCTCGGTTTAGTTATTCCGATCATAGTAAAAAAAAATAACTTGGCGTCCGAGATAATTTTTATTATTGTTACATTGCCGTTACTATATTGATGTTAAGTGGAAATAACCAAGCAGAAATTGTGGTAATTAAGCAAATCAAAAAAAAAGATTGAACCGGCCTGCTTTAATTTACTGATTGAGACAACGGCATTATCTTTTATTGAGTGTTTTGGATCTCTGGTTAGTTTAACGATTTGTTTTGAGAACATTTACAACCTATTTATTTATTATTAAATTATTTACACCTGGCGATCTTAAACCACATATTTATACGTGGCGCTTTCACACAAATTATTTATAATTTGGAATGCAATCATCCAGAAGAAGATACGCGGATCATTCTACACATGATAAGCGAATTGAAAAGTTTCGAAAAGAGCAATGTACTCTTGAGATCCGTGGATACCGATGTTATGATACTTTTTAGATACTTCGACAAAAAGACGGCGTTTGAGATTCTGTGGAAATCACCGGCCGCATTTGTAGATCTTGCAAATATCGATAACATTCCTACTGCAGATGCTATTGAGATTTCTACTAAATATGTACTGGTGATGTGCAAAAATAAGAACGGTTCTATAAAGAACTTAAATGAATTGAGGGTATACCTGACGTTAAATACAAATAAGGCTGCGTCCGAATTACCTCCCACAGAAAATGCATTTTACCAACATGTGTTGAGGTGAAAATCTAATAAAAAATTATGTAGGATTTGTTTTTTTTATGGTTGTGGACCTGAACAGGCTAAATTTGACCTATCGTGCTAAAGCACTCAGGAACACTTAGGAGGATGGATAGAGGGATAATCAATTGCCAATAGATGCCTATGAACAGCTACCTTAAATATTCCCATATCATAAGTAAGAGGAAAACAGGAACTAGGGACATCATTCCAGAGTTTAGAAGCCGTGTAGAAAAATATGGATTGCACCCGTCTGGTACGACAAGTGGAGATTTGTACTGCATACTGATGATGTGAATGAGCGAACCGAGTGTTTCTCGCAAAGGTAGCCCGAGATGGCATCAAAGAATATAATTCAGCAGCACAATAGCCGTTGTAATAACGATAATACAAAGAAAGAACTGAAACCATCCTTCTATGCTCAAGGGATTGTATGTGAGAAGTTAAGGATGGGTCATTTATAAGCCTAATCGCTCTATTTTGAATACGAACAACGATATCGAGAGCGTATTGGAGAGCACTAACACAGAGGTGAGAATTATATTCCAGATGAGGCCGAATTTGGGCCTTATACAGCAGAAGGAGTTGTCGAGAGGTAAAGTACTGCTTAGATCTGTACAAAATCCTATTTTACGAGCAGCTGTTTTGGTAGCTGACAGAAGATGGTCAACCCATGAGAGATTTGAAGATACAGATACCTAACAGAGTAATAGAGTCTGAAAAGTTAAGAACTGAGCCATTCATACTTACAACAGGTTGATCTTTTTTGGCGGACATAAGATAACACTGAGTTTTGTTAGCATTAAATTTAACTAGGTTATTGTTTCCCCATTCGAGAATACGTTGAATGTCTTTGTTGGTTGAATTTGCCATTTCAGTTTTAATTTCTTGATTTGACATAGAAGGTGGATTATCACTATGAGTAGACTGAGATGAACTACAGTGAAGAGTGCTATCGTCAGCAACGCAATGGATGGGGTTTTGAAAAAATAAGGTCATTCATAACGGATTCCTGTGACACGCCCGCGTTAATGCTAACTTCTTTTGAAAAAAAGCGATCAACTACGACATGTATTCGTCTTTTATCAAGGCAACTAGAAATCCAGTTGATGATCGTATCATTAAACAAAAACGAGGTGAGTTTGGCAAGTAAACACTTATGCCAAACTTGGTCAAATGCCTTTGAGATATCTAAAGCGACTACAACTGTTTCACCGGACTGTTCTACTGTATTGTTCCAAACTTGGGTCACATATGAAAGAAGATCGCCTGTTGAACGACTTTGCCTAAACCCATATTGGTGGTGTTATTGATATTTTGAATTTCAGATGTATATATCAGGTTAGAATATGGCAAAGTAGTCATTTGATGCAATGCCATTTATGGATGTCACTGAATATGGATGGACAGAGAAAAACGGTATATATGAACCTGTAATGACTACTATGGAGGCCATACCAGCAGATATCCTCAAAACATTAACCATTTCTTGTTCCGATAAAATGTGCAATAGCACAAAGTGCATATGCCTCAGAGAAGGTCCTAAATGTTGCTCCGACTGTACATGTAAAGATTGTCGAAATGAACAGTACGAGAAAACTGATTCTGATGAAATTTTGATACAGGTTAGCAAATTTCATCTGCATTTACAAAAAAAAAAAATACTTCGAACAATCCTTATTTTGCAATTGCGAACAATGTGGCGCTGCGGTACGCATCGGCATATGTACGCACCTCACGTCCCACCGTTTAAAGTTATGTACCGTAAACATTTTACAACCGGTCTCCAAAATTCCTTTTCCAAAAACTTTTCTAATCTTTCTGCAACAGTTTGTCACTTTAAAATTTTTTAAATACGTATTTTTTCACTTTAGCTGCCCGCATGTCGAAGTTTTCAATGCACTTTTTTATAATTGCCGCTTTGACACGAATTTGGCAACAATACATTTCCTCAATTCCAATGTGAATGAAATTATTTCATTCGCTTATGATTTGTGAATAATATGCAGAAAGAATTAAAGATTTAAGTTTTATAGAACCGGAGAAATTGCAAGTTTTCTATAAGAAAACGTGATTTTCGAAATTCGCAAAATTTTCAGTTTTTTGTGAATAAAAAAGTTCTGACCTACCCGAAACAGTTGTAATTTTACTGTGTTGTAGCCTACAACGAGTACTACTAGGCCACATACATTTTACATGCTTATATTTTATTGTCGGTTAGAGTGATAATTTTGAGGCGATTTTACTCCACTATTAGGTAAGTGAGTTATTTGAGTATTTTGAACAAGCTTTGAACTGACGTAATTAGGTATTCCAACCCCTATCGTGACATTTCAAATACTCTGGCGCCCCTTTTCCGGTTTTATGTCGACTCAACCCACAATTGGACTTATATCTGATAAACTAACCTATTGTGCGCAAAATTTAGTACACCGAATCCACCCCGACCGCTGACTAGTCGCGCGACAACGTTTCATTTCAAATTAAGCAATGCGTATCTGCCATTTCTAACCTCAAATACAATAGCGATCACAAATAAATCAATTATCATCTAAATAAAGTTCTAAGGGGACTAATACACTGTGTCAATATTACCACTCTGAATAGAAATGTGTCACATGTAATACACTACGCGCAACGCAAACTACGGGCTTGAAAACAAACATGCGCAAAAACGTGTTTACGTGTCAGTGCCGGCCCTTGACTGCTATCTGCCTGTGCATAATGCACGGTAGACGCACAGTATAATTTATGGAAAGCCGTTTTACAGATATCTATTATTTATTTCCGTATGAAAACAGATATCGTAGATAAATTTTTAGTACAAGGTATTAATGAAAATATCCAAGATATCCTGTAATTCCTTAAAATTACCTTTGAGATATATTTACTACATGTTAAATACTCTGGCGCCCCTTTTCCGGTTTTATGTCGTCTCAACCCCCAATTGGACTTATATCTGATAAACTAACCTATTGTGCGCAAAATTTAGTACACCGAATCCACCCCGACAGCTCACTAGTCGTGCAAAAGCCAAGTTTATCTGTTATCTCGTTTTACTGCCAGTTAACACTTTACAATACTGCAACGCTAACAAAAAGGCCAGTAGGGCCACTATGTACATCCAGCTTAACAAATCAAGTTGAAATGGTAACATGATAAATGAAATGTTCCGTATAAAATGTATATTTCGTGTTCTGTATGAAAAACATTAAGCTTTCAGCATTTGAACTACTAAGCGTTTCTTATAAACTATCGCAATACGTTCTAAGTTATTGATAAAATAATGACTGCAGTATCTATTTTTTTAGAGTACAGAACCAAATCAAAACTTAAATTCTAACAGTGGAAATGCTAAAAGTATTTCAACATTTATTTTATAAACTTTCATCTTGCTTTTTAAAATGGGATTAAGTTTAAATTACATTTGCATACTAAAATATTTAGAGCAACTCTAGAGAAAGTATGAATTTTTTAATTAAGTTTCATACTTAAAGAAACTACAAAATTGTAAGAATAGTACAACAGAAAATTACTTTAATGAAAAATTTAGTATAAAACGCTATTTTTTGAAAAGAATGTAGAACAATGTATGGAAATCGATTTTACAAGCGTGAGGTTACGCTTAACAGTGTCAAATATCCACTTTAAACTAGGGTATTATACATATACACAAGGGTATGCTAACAAACACAAGAAGATAAATGGCGATTATTATCAGTTAAAATTTGAGTTTTCTCTCGCCTAAACGTACGTTAACATACCTTAAATACCTCGTATAATCCTATGATAGTTGAAACTAATTAGGCTATTCTAATATCCATAAAAGCACCTTAATAACATAATTATATTAAATGTTCCCATGTGTATGATTTTTCTAAATTAAACAATTCACATTCTATAAATGGAATAATTAAAATCGGAATGTTTAACGCGCATATGTAATACAATTGCATTGTCCAGAGTAAATGACAAAGAGCCTTTTGATCATAAATGGTTTTTGTTTAAAATTAACTTTCATACAGCAACTCTTTTTTGTTATTTACATGTTAAATTGTTCGATACAAGTTAGATTGTTTAATGAAATGGTTTTATAAACGTTCCACCATGGGTTCAGGGTTGCTTTGTACTTGAGTATACAGGATTATGATTTGTTTTGTATACGAATTGCGTTCATTTTTAAATGGAAATTTGATAAGTTATATCTTAATAAATAATACAAGACATTGTACTTTCTCTTTAATATGATTTGCTGTTCAGAAAGCATAATTACTTCGTATATATTTTATATTACTGTCGAGCAATTAATTTGGGACCGGGAACTACAAACACAATATTGCCGGAAAGCGACGTTTAGGCACGCTCCTTTAGGCGCGCATCGTTAGGCGCGCGCATTTAGACGCCGAGTCATTAGGTGTGAGCTCTTTTAGGCGCGCGAACTTTAGGCGCCGGAACATTAGGCGCGGGTACAATTAGGCGCCATGTGGATACGTTTCAGAATGGTGTGGACATGTATTTAGCTCGAAATGTATGTATGTATGTATATATGTATGTATGATAAAAGTTTTAATATAAAAACTAAGGCATATAACCCACAAACTGCGTTCTTTATTGGGAAAACTAAAAAAACATGGAATACAGTAATGTACCTACTTATAAATTAAAAAAATTATTTACATTTACCATTATTTAAGGGTCCATTTGGTAATTACGAGCGAGACCTCTAAGATAATCAACAATATTTCTATTTCTAAAATCTTGAACAATAATCTTAATATTTTGGTCAGCTCTTGAAAATGTCTAATCATCTGGTAATTTAATCAATGAATGAAATATGCCATCCAGATTTAAAAGAAAACCATTGCTTGAACCTTATCGTTTTATAACCTTTAATCCCTTTCATTTCATACCCTCATTAAGGGAGTTGAATAAAAAATGCAATCCGCCAGTTTGGAGCATATATGTGCCTATACATAAGTCATACTCCCGCTCGATAATTACCAAACTACATTTCATAGGTAATGTTAAAATCATTCAAGTAGCGCGCCTAATGTTCCGGCGCCTAAAAGTTCGCGCGCCTAAAACAGCTCGTGCCTAATGACTCTGCGTCGAAAAGCGCGCGCCTAAAGAGGCGCGCCTAAACGTCCTAGACCGCAATATTGCGGCTTCGAGATCTACCTGTGTTCGAGGGAACAGTTTTTGACCAGATAGTGTTATCTACACCGCTATAAAAGTAGGTACGTCGATTACGTTGAGGAAGCTCTTCACCTGTTCCGATTCTGACCGGTGATCCTGTTCTTCAACATAATCTTCTTCACTGTTGGAACTTGACTGACTGTCAACTTCATTCTGGTAAACTTCATCCAACCTCTCCAAAAGTTGAGCAACTTTACGACTATTCATTGTTTCTAAAAATACAAAAATTCAAAATGTTCAGACATTCTAACATAAGAAAGAGTCATTGAAATAATTATATCATCCACATAAAATCGGAAAATTATAATAAACTAAGAAAAATGGTATGCCAAAAATACTTACGTATTTGCTCGCGCGGCATACAATTGTAGCCCATGAACTTTACAGACCCTCTGTAACACAACCAGACACTACCGGCGCTTGCACAGCACTGAGCCCGTTCGCTAAACATCCAGCATAAAGTACACGGACGCACAAGTATTTTCCGCTAATAGTTTTCCAGGGTTAAGTTGTTTAAGAAACTTGGTAAACCTCCGTGTCACAGGCCCCCAGTTTTCAAAACTGCAGCGGAGGCAGATCGCAGAATTAAAAGGAAACCATAAAATCAAACTCAATGATAAACTTTATGCAAATATAGTACGTTCCCGGATGGAGTTCACAATAGGTATGATGGACCAAAAATTTTCGAATTGGAATTTCATATTTTGGAGTTCCGCCCTGCTTGGTCTGAAACTTAATTTCAGTTTACTTTCGATTTGTAAAATCAAGTAGGCGTTTATAGTTGAGAAAAAATCCGTTATTTGTCAATTTCATTTCAGGTAAAGTACCTTTTCCGTTCATACTACGTCAAAGTGTCACTAAAAAAAGTTGTTCAGAACACTATAGCTCTATGTAAAATTTCACAAAGATTAGCTCACTTTCATTAAATCCACGTTTTTTCTTGTATTGTATAAACGAACAATGGCGCCGTAGTAAAGCAAACAATTTACTGTCATTAACTTAGATAAACTTCAAAACTTTGAAGTATTTGTTCTAAATAGATTACTTATCTCAGTAATTTGCAAATTACTCGTTCTGTAGTTTTTTGTATTAAAATTGTTGACTCTCGAGCAGCGCATTCACCTAATACAATATTATGGACACGGGGAAGCATCGAATGCTCATGTTATCAATAAGTTTCACGAGCAATTTCCAAGGGTGGTCATTTCTGTCAATGGAGTAAAAAAACTTGTGAAAAAGTTTACAAAACCGGAAGTGTGTAAAATTTGAATAAAAAAAGCTAGTTCATGACCATAAAGATGCTGCTACACTGTTGGTGATAGAATCCGTGGACACTGATCATCAATTATTATTGAGAAAGCGAACTACTAAATTATCAATAAGTAAATCGCACATACAAAGAATTTTTTCAGATGAGTCAACTTTTACTACTAATGGCATCGTGTTTTCACAAAATTGTAGGTATTGGTCTGATTGTAACAAACTCTTTATGTTTGTTAATAAAACTTACGTTATTTAGGCTAACATGCATTGCGTGCAGCGTGTGTTGCATATCATAGTTGCATAAACATGAATTTAATTATTGTAAAAATCAACTCGTACGCATACTGTTTGCACATTTGATTGACATGTTCATGTGCAAAAACTACTTTAGCGATTCCTTCTTGGTGATATCTTTAAGGTGAATGTAGCGTATCCATTGTTGTTTTGTTAAATTTTTTAATAAGTGCTATATAATTTGTATGGTAAGTTATTTAAAGCTATTATACAACAGTTTGAGACGATTGCTTTTTCAGGCACCTTTTTTTATTTTCTTCTACTTTACGTTTTACTTTATTATATTAATCTGCATAATTACGTAACCAATTGCATTTTACCGTTAGTTGATTTACGGTGTAATTGCGTTCAACCAATAATGACGTAATAACCTTTGTTACTATGAAGTGGAATTTCAATATCCATTAAACCAGCAAAAATTTACACATTTTAATGCATCCAAACCGAGTTTTATTTTAACTTCCATGTGAAATTTACGCAGCGAAATTTTCCAAGCGCTGATTCAGCCAGCCGCAATTTCGGAACCTACAGAAGTACAGTATAATAAAGATAAGGTATTTTATTTCTATTAATAATTCCATAAATTAGTTTTACTTAAGTTAAACAATCGTTACTAACACTAGCTTTAAGATATTCTCATTTATAATCAAAATTAAGGTAGTAAATAAAACTTGTTATTGTCCATTTTTTAACTTTATTATATTCACGGTTTACTTGTTTTTTCCATAAAACGAGTTGGCGCCCTCTTATTTAATAATCTAGTTTCAGATTGAAGCAACATCAATTTATAAAGTGAACATCTATATGCATATTTTTTTAAAGCAACATCTGATAATATTTATGAACCCCGCCTATTTTAATCTCCGACTGATCAAAAGGCACAAAACCTACTGGGTTATAACCAAACCTTTATAAGCTAAAATTGTAGCTTACTTTTTCGTATAGTAACTAACAGTCAACGGTACAAGAAAATAAATGTATGGTGTGCAATAAGGTGCGATAAAATTATTGGCCCATATTTTTTTGACACTTTAAGCTAACATTCCTATTTGGATATGCTCAAAACCTTTTTTTTACCTGCCATGGAAGACGTGAATTTAGAAGATTTTTATTTTCAACAAGACGGATGTCCAGCTCATTCAACTCCTTAGATTACAAATTTTTTGAATCAGCACTTTCCACATGGTCCAATACATTGGCCAACAAGATCGCCGGATTTGATCCCTATGGATTTTTACTTATGGTGTTATTTGAAACAAAAAGTTTAATCATGTGATCTTCATGATATCATCGACTTATTGAAACAAAAAATTAGGTATGCTGTAGACGAAATTAACCCAATGACCATAGCGAAAATATACGACGCTTTTAGAGTTACGATAGAAAAATGTGCAAATCTTGGAGGAAGCCAAATAGAGTAATTGTAGTTTAACTAGTTCACTGCAGGAGTGTTTTATATGGTATTTTACGTTCGGGACGGGCGATATATTTCATATGGGACAAAAGTTTCATTTTTTGGGCCAAGTACCACGAAAGAAATTTTAAAATTTACGTCACCCGTATGGAAAACATCGTGGAAATATGTCTCGGTCACATTGACCGAGCTGGCGCCGCATACTACTTAACGATTGTCTCACACCGGTGCGGTCAATTCCTCGATCCACACACAGAAACAAATGGTAGTTTAGTTGAAAGTATCCGTTTGTTTTGTTTGCATGTGGGTATAAAATCATGTCGCAAAATCAAAATTTGGAGAAAAAAGGACTACTCACAGAGCAGCAACTATTTGATATTTTGAATAATTCTGATTTTGAAGGTATGTGATGTTATTCTGTATAAATAAATGTAAGTCAAATGCTACAATATATATTTTTTGGATGTTAATTAAACAACTAGTTTCGACTATAAAGCCATCTTCAGGTCAGGTATTAACAATAATAACTATTAAAATGTTTCGCAAGAAATGGATACTCTGGTTTAACTAAATTTAACACTTTTGTATTTCATATTCCTGACCTGAAGATGGCTTTATAACCGAAACTAATTGTTTAACATCCGAAATATATATTGTAAAATTTTAACTTAGAGTTTTGTTGGTATTAACCTTTAGCTACATTTGAGATATAGATAACCTTTCCTATTTAAATAAAATGTCTTTACACAACACCTTTTTTCTGCAATAGGTGATGATAACAAAGATGAACACACCTTTGATAATAATGAGGAGCTAATGGCATATTCAAGTGACGGCGACATGAAAGAATCCCCTCAGCAAATTGATTCTGAAGGCTATGAACTAACAGAACTCCAAAATGTAGTAATCGGGGAGAATGTGGATGATGTTGAGTCTGCAGAAATACAAGACCCTGATAGTGAAGGTAACTGGAAAGACGTAGAAATATGCTCTGATTCTGAAGATGACAGAATTCCACTTGCGCGCCTAAATATGAACGGACATGAATGGAAATCACCCCAAGGTAAGCAGCTAGTTCTTATCTCATTCACGAAAGAATCAGGAATAAATAAAAACCTCTTCGAACCATTGATTGGCCAGGAACCTCTTGGGTTCTATTCTGTGTTGGTTGATGATAATATATTTCAGTATATTGTTGAGCAAACTAATCTATACGCCACACAGACAGATATCTACGAGATTAAGGGTTTTTTTTTGGATTTATTATTTATATGGACATAGTTTGTCTACCAAAACTAGCAGAATATTGGAGCAGGGAACCAATGTTTAAAAACGAATTCGCTCCTACAGCAATGTCCGGATACAGGTTTGAGTTACTTTTAAGGATGGTTCACTTTGCAGATAATGACGACAACCCCGAAAATAAGACTCCACAAAGTTCAGAGTTTGGTCGATAAGGTGGTCCATAATTTCCAGACAGCACTCAATCCTGGAGAAACAGTATGTATTGATGAATCACTAATACCATTTCGGGGCCGGGTTATTATGCGCCAATATCTAAAAGGAAAATGCCGTAAGTATGGCATCAAAATATTCAAGCTATGTTGTAATGGAGGCTATACTTATGATATAGAAATTTACGCCGGCAAGATTCTTGATCAAAACCGAACCACCCCATCTAGAGTAGTGATGAAACTAGCTGAGCCATTACTGGATTCCGGAAGAATCATGATCACGGCTAATTGGTATACTAGTCTATCATTAGCAGAACAGTTGCTGAATAGACAAACATACCTAATTGGCACCTTAAGGAAGAATCATCACAAAGAAATTCCGCCTAAAGTCACAAAAGAAAAACTAAAATCCGGAGAGTATATTGCAACAGAAAATCATAAGGGAATCACTGTACTTTCCTGGAGAGACAAACGCTATGTCCCGATGCTCTCTACAAACCACTCAGATTCTCAAATTGAAGTTCGAAATCGTCGGGACAAACAAAGAAAAAACCTGAAATGATACTTGCTCACAACCAAGGAAAATCTTCCGTTGATCAGTCAGATCAAATGATATCATACCAATCACCACTTAGAAAAACTATTAAGTGGTATAGAAAACTGGTGTTTGAGATCTTACTGAATACTGCTGTGATAAATGCATGACTGATGTTCAAAGAAGTCAAGCATGTGGATACAGGCATCCTCGAATTTCGAAAATCTGTTGCGTATGCATTATGTAATTCGAGGCCTCCACCACCAGAAGTTGAAGTTGCCACGACAAGCAGAAATCGTCGGTCACGGCATGAAATATCCGAAAAAGAGATAAACAAACGCAAACCGTGTCGGTCGTGTTACGAGGCAGCAAAAGAAAGTCAAGCTGGCGAGTAGCGAAGAATATAAAAAGAATTCGAACATACTGCAAAGGATGTGAAGGTGAGCCCCATCTATGCATTGAGTGTTTCAACAAAAAATGAATATGGAATGAAACCTTACAAAATTCAGGGTTTTTACTATTTTTTATAATTGTTTTCACGTTTCACGATAATAAAAACTGCTTTTTATATGTATACATGATTGTACTGTTTTATTTGCTATTTCAAGCCGTTAAATCTGTAAGCAAGAAACTGGTGGTGCGCAACGTTTCTTCAAGGCCGGCTCGGTCACTTTACATGATCAAAACCATTAGATGCCGAGAATCTGGCTTGTGGGACACAAAAACTGACTCACTTATATTGACTGAACTGGCGTGGCGGAGAAAAAAATTTCTCTGTCATATAGACCGCGTCGGCTTGGGGTAAAGCTATTTTCTCGGTCACATGAACTGAGACGGCAGGGAACATGTTAATTTCTTTTTTTGATAAACTGTAAAAATTTGAATTTTAATTTGAAGATTCAAAATCACCCTGATTTCTAATCTAAGATTTATCATGTACTCGTAAATAATAAAAAATAGTTTTCTCCTATTCTCTACTTTTATTATCAAAGTAGGCCGATCATTCTGAAAATTTGCATAACGCCATGATTTTCATTCTGAACAGCTTTTCTTAGTAATACTTTGGCGTATTATGAATGGAAAAAGTACTTTACCTGAAACGAAATTGAGAAATAACGGATTTTTGCTCAACTGTAAAGGCCTACTTGATTTTAACAGATCGAAAGTAAACTAAAAATAAGCTTCAGACTAAGCAGAGGGGAATCCCAAAATATAGAATTCCAATTCGAACATTTTTGGTGTGAACTCGATCCGGGGACACACTGTATTTCTCATTTACCGGACAACAAAACAATAATACAAACATAAAAAAGTAAATAATACATGAAGAACACAATATCCCATATAAGAAACATCATGAACGTGTTAAAAATTTTTAAGATGCAACGTGCATCGAGAAAGTATTCTCCTTTCGTGGGCTACGCATAATAAATCGTCACCCTAAGTGTTACACTTTTGTATGTCGCATTTTTCTTGATTTTGAGTTTTCAGTGTCAAATAGTTGTATGTGTATTAGACTTTAACCCCACAGAGTTTCAAAGTTCTATCTCACATCTAGGGTTGCCACCTCTCACGTCTCCAGGAAGTATTTGGTAATAATTAAAATTCTCCCGGCAACACTGGCAAGTGGCAGGGTAGTTTTCTGTGAATCACACGGGCGTGGGGAAGAGAGTTGAGTCTACTCAGTAATTACAATTAGTATTGCTTGATTTTCTCCCGCGTGTGCTGATATTACTGCGTTCGTTGAACAAACATAAGTCTCGCATTCGATAAAGGTGTTGTTTATTTTTAAAAATGTCTATTACAGATAGTGATTCTGTTGACAGTAATTTAAGTAAGTGCCTTACGCCTCCACGAGTGCCACAAAAGAAGAAAAAATATTCATCGGAGTTTCAGGATAAGTGGTTAACTGTATTTGATTGGCTTGTGAAAAGTGACAAGTACAATGGAGAATGTAAACTCTGTCGTTATAAAATTAGCATTAACACGTTAACTACCGAGGTACATTTCGTAAAGTTGCCCTGGGGGCCAACTTTTAAATGTGCCTAAATTGTATTTTTTTACTTTTTATAATAGTCATTTATTTTTATTATTCATGTATCCTGAACGCCATTTTAATTCTGTTAAATGTCATTCATATGTGAATGACGTGGCCTAAACAGAATTTTTTTGCAACTTTTATCATAGTGGGCCTCGTCATTCACAAATGAATGATATTGAAAAAATTATAAAATTGGTCTCAAAGGGTAACTTTCTTTTTAGATTTTAACAAAAAATGAGTAAGAGGCGCAGCATTGATCCGCTCATCGAAACTGACCTCCAATCTATCGTAGAAAACTTGGATGCTGATGAGTCAGACTGGAATTTTGATTCGGATGATACCATATGCGATCCTGATTTTTCTCCTGAGACATCATCTGATTAACAATCCCTGCTTGGGGAGGATCTGGAATGCTCTTCTGGAGGATGCTCTTCATCAAGACGGGGTCTATGTCTTCTGTAATATCTGAAACTACTAGTTCTACAGACTCACAACTAGAAATAGATTCTGACCCTTCGACATCTCCTTCTACAGATGAAACTAAAGTAAAAGCTTCACACATGAGATTAAACCCAACCTCATTTGCCAGTATATGCAGCAGACATGGTGTATCCGACAGAACTGCTGTTGCACTTGCATCTACAGTGTTGAAAGATGTTGTAGAAATATCAACAGATGATATTGAAGTAATTGAGCGGAGTAAGGTAAAAAGAGAACAGCAGAAAAATCGCTTGCAGTTAAAGAAAAAACTTTCTTCTACTGGTGTACGTTGACTATATACCCAAGTGAAAAAAGATGCCAAATATTACCGCCAATCCATAGTTGAAGAATGCATAACGGTAATCCAAGAACCCGAGGGTCAATATTTAGGACATGTCATACCTAGTTCGGGTTCTGCCAAAGATATTAAGTGCAGTATCGTTGCTTTTTTTAACGATAACGAAATTGACATTACCCAATTGGCTGCGATGGAACTGTTGTAAAAACGGGCATTAACGGAGATATAATTCAATTACTGAAGGAATATTGTGGCCGGCCTCTTCAGTGGTTAGTCTGTATGCTGCACGGAAATGAGCTACCCCTTCGCCACCTTTTTCAACATTTAGAGGGCCAAACCTCTCAGCCCCGAGGATTTTCAGGTTCACTTGGATGGATGTTAGAATCGTCTGAAAAACAAAGCATAGTTAATTTTGAAAAAAATGATGTTTACCTGCTCTTCCTGAAGCCGTTTCCAAAGATCTCGGTACAGATCAAAAATATCTGTTCGAGATATGGCACGCTGTTGTTAATGGTGATTTCTGTCAAGGTTTAGCCAGTCGAAACCCAGGTAAAATGGTCTATTCGCGTTGGTTGGGGACGGCGAACCTCATTCTGCGTTTATATATTAGTACAGGAAATTTCTCAACTGGGTTGACGACCCTCGTCGAATATGTAATACAAGTGTATAGGCAAATATGGTGTCATGTCTAGTGCAACCCTTCATGTTACAAAGGCGCAGAACACCTGGGGCGTGCTATTAATTTATCCCGATATCTCAGCAGGGAATTAAAAGCCGTAGTTGATCCTGGAATGGGTTTTTAGGGAACCCGGAAAATATACTACTTACAATGTTGTCTGATGAAAGGCCTCATATACGAGAGGTTGAAGTTCGACACATTATGAAAGCAAGGAGTCATCCTATTTTCCAATCCCTTCTTACAACTTTGAACCTGCTGATTATATTAATTTGATATACTGGCAGGAGGTCTATATTACCGAACCTCCAATTTCAAAAAGTACCCCAGATGAAATCTTGAAAACGTTACTACTTAACAATTCGGCATCCGAAATCTTCAAAAAATACCCTTGCCACACCTAGGTCGCCGAGCGGTGCGTTAAGTTGGTGACTGAAGCATGTACTTTCGTTTGTGGGTTAGAGCTAGGGATGGATTTATAAGGGCAGGAATACATTCAAGGTAAAGAATGTCATCATTTAATACTAAGCCGGACTAATGGATAAATTAATTAAAAGTTACATATTGTAAGGGTTTTTATTCGCATTTCTTTCGTGTTTGTTTTTAAAGTTTTCGGTCGACCATTATTATATTACAATGCATGATAGTGCTTTTTCTAGTTGTCCCACGGCATTTTACATAATTATAACGTATTTACTAAATACCTACTGTACACTGAGAAGAATGCTTGTATTCATATCTTTCTTATCTGTTTTTAAACTTTTTTTTCAACATTGTAATAATTAAACTATTTTCTGTTATAATGTATGTGTTTTTCTAGTAGTCTCCCCAATTTTATATAGTTATATTTTGCACCACCAACTGCTTATTTCAAAATTTGTTGCAAATGGTAAATTTTACTACTTAAGAGGGGTCTCGGGGGTGGGGGAGGGGCAGGAGTATAATAATAACCTACTACAAAATATTATAGAATGTTAACATATCATCGGTCATAACTACTGTGCTATATAGGACCTGTAGAATTCCAGATTTTATATAATGCAACTGTTGCCCAACTATTGGCACAAACATTTCAGATGTTCTTTTTTTCACAACTTCACAAGGGTGGGAGAGGCAAAAGATATTGTCAAAAAATAACAAAAAAATTGGTAATATAGTTTTATATAACCCAACTTTTGCCCACTCTTGGCACAAGCATTTCAGATGTTCATTTTATCGCTCCACCTCATGGAACACCCTGAATTTAGCAATGAAATCAATAGAGAACTTTTAGCTTGAATTTGATTCTATAAAGTGACGGTTAATTTCAGTAATTTAGAACTAGAATGGCACTAAATAAAAATTGGTACCTTATTACTAAATGGAATTCATGTGACGCTGTTAGTAATTTTTTAACGCGTTACATAATATCGTTAACAATAAGTATTTGAGTATATATATATATATATATATATATATATATATATATATATATATATAAGGTAAAAAATATAACAACCGCTCTGGATTCTATTATTTGTTGCTAGGTTGTAAAAAGTGAAAATGCGAAACCATAGAATTACAGTTTAAGGTAATAAATATTTATTAAAGGATTCCAAAAATTGAATTCGTGCAAAACGGAGCTCTTACGGTAAATTTGAGGTTGAATAACGATTGATACTTTATAAATTTTGCATAGTTACACTAAGCCTAATAGCGAGAGTAACATAACTTATTCCAATATCACACTGAGTGAATTTAGTGATCTAAGTCGACGTTACCAAAGAGCTTCCTTCCTTTGCCTTAATAACAATATGGCAGCTTTGGCATTCTATCGCGTATTGTATTGAAGCTTTTACGGTTTTCAAGCATTTAATTTAAGTATTTAATCGATAGCATCAAATTTTAAATTTGAAGTATAAGAAAAATAATGGAATATTCAGTAGGTTGCTTTCTGAGTAAAATCATCGATCCTTGTGAAGTTTTTAAGAAAATCCCAAACTTCTTCATTTCATATCAGAGATGCAGTGACATCACTTATTGCATCTGACGTAACGCCTTCTAGATTTTATTATTGGCCAAATTCAAATTTAGAGGGCAAACAGTATTCTTTAGTTTTAGTATTAAAGGAAATAGCGGGAGTAGTCTTGACTATCATAACATAGTGCACTAACTTAATTGCGAGTTACATATACTTATGTGGTATAAATTAAATAAACATTATGTACAAAGTTCCTAAAGATTCATTGACCACCGAATTATGTTAAAAACTCAATTGAAGTGTTCCAATTTGTAATAGTGTGTCTATGACAGTTTTGTTTAAAGAGACCGTAACTGCAATGGAATTAAGATTAAAGCCAAAAATAACTAATTCTCTTAGAGGTTTATATTATAATCTTGTAAATAAGAGAAAAAGGGAAAACTATACTCTAACACTTTGGCAGTGTTAATGAATAAACTGTATTAAGCAAGTTGTGCTAAAAATAATTCGCGAAATAAACCTTTACAAGTGGAAGACCTTGTTGATACTCAGGCAAAGTGTCAATCAGTGATATCACAAAGCTTGAGTGACGATGAAGTATAAATAGTATTTGAATACGTCCAGATACATAAAGCGGGAGTCGAAGTAGTAAATAGTGCGCCATCAACAAGCTACTGCTAAACACTTACACACTTAATAGCTGTTTCGATAATTTAAAAGTGTTAGAAAGGTACTAAAAAAAAACGAATATAGTATTTCACATCGGAATAGAACGAGTATCGTAAAGTCTTAATCCTAAAAATATACTTATATTTTTTGGGTTTTTTAATGTTAAATTACCACAGCACTACAATTGAACATAAGTCGTTGAAATTGAGATTAAAATTAAAAAAAAAAATTACAAAGAATGTTCTATATTATGCTTTTCATTGTTAATAACACTTGTAGAGAGTGTTCTGATTTGTCATCTTTAAGACAGTTTCACAATATTTAATTTTTAATGACCTACTTATTCTTTACTAAAATTCAATTCTATAGTTGGCTTTATACGTTTCTCAAACTGTTATGTTGATAGCAGGCTGATGTGTATGTTTCAATTTTTCAACTTTGACAAAAATTGTTTACATCTTTAACAATTTTAATAGATATTACTACTGACGAAGATAACTGTAAGTATTATCGAAACGTTTAGATTGTATAATTTAAAATACAACATTAAAAAACCCAAAAAAGATAAAAATTTTATTATGAGTGATAATGGTGAAAGTTTACATTTTCTTAATCCTAATAATTGTTTTCCAAATAGTGGCTGAATGTAAAACTCATTTTAATCTGATTATACAGTTATGCAATATATTAAGATATACATATATATATATATATATATATATATATAATATATATATATATATATATATATATATATATATATATATATATATATATAGACATGTTTAAGGTCATTGTGGAGCCCGTACGACATACTAACAGTGCGCTCTCAATCCCGAAAAAACGTTATGAAGCCCGGCTGCGGGCTTCGTAAGGTACCCATGTGTATATCATCAAAATATGATTGTACATGTCACAAAACGCGTAAATTAGAATTTTAGGGTGGGCTCCATAATATACCGTTTACATATGCAGTATATACAGATTGGTTCTTGTGATCACGCTGCAGAGGTCGCTTTTATATACAGCTTGTCTGAATATACTAACATAACCTTGTGTAGCCCAAGTAGTGGCAGCTATGTTCGGGCTCTTTAAGGACTACTTCGTATATTCCATCAATGTGAGGTACAATAAGCGCTTGTATCTAATATATTATTGGTTACCTACTTTTGATTTATTTGTGGTTTCAGAAAAAATGATGGATTAACGGGATTAAATTAAATATGTTGAAAGGTGTACTAGATAAATATATTAAATAGGTTATTTGCAGAAACATTAAAATTTATTTTTTTTACCAAACATTATTTTATTCTATATATGTTATAAACATGTGTTTTCACTACAGTCCAAGTTCTTCCTTCAAAAATTGGGTGATGTTGGCGAATAAATTTTTCCACTTCTCCTTTCTTCGGCGAAATTTTATTTTTTATGTGGTGACCAAAATATTGTAATATTAGCTTTGTTTGTTTTTTTGTCCATCTTTCTCTTGTAATTTTTTGTTGTTTTTTTTTCTTGTTTCCTGAGTTTTCTGCATAATTAGAAGCTGAGCTTGTAGCTGAAAGTTAAAAACTCAGTTCAAAATGTGCATTAAATACAAAACCGCATAAATGTACCTGATATTTTCCTCTTATTTCCGATTTCGGAATCGGAAAACGAAGTTGAAGTTGGGAAAATATCAACATTAGCGTCTTTTATTGTATGAGATATTTTTCGTTGTTTGGAACCGCAAGTAATATCTAAATAAAGCAGTAAAATTATATTGTTTTAACAGGTGTATATGTAATATACCTGTACGATTTATCGTTCCTCGTTCACCGGTTGTCTGTTCTGATTTGTCTTGCGTCGCTCTTTCAACTTGTTCAAGTTCTAAATCAGATATTGACGCACGATCAGCCATACCTATAGTTTAAAAAATCATATATAATTGAGAATATACACAAAGACGAATGATTGAAACCTAATGAATTTCGAACTATTTCTTTGTTAGAGTCTTGTTTTTTGTCGACGTCAGATCCTTCTGACCCATCTTCTGACAACTCGATTTCCTTTATACTTGGCGGCTTTCCCTTTGTTGATTGCCAGGAGGAGTTTTGACACTTTAGCAGTTTGGTATAATCCTTGAGGTAATCTAAAATACATGTACTTAAGTTCTGAAAGTTAACTTAAAATAGATGAAAAGAAAACAAAAATATGACTGTCGATAGAATTCATGTTTAAATGCATATTGATATTCTTCATATACCTATAATAAGATTCGTGAGTTTCCTTGGTGTGATCCATAAAAGTTGCAAACTGTTCCATTTCCACGTTTGTGACGTTCAATACTTGAATAACGCACGCTATTTGCTTTCAAAGTCGAGTAGATGTAAATAGATCATTATTTTTGACTTTTGATAACCGTTTATCCATCTGTTTGGGCTTTTTGGATTGGCAAAGAGGTATTCGTCTGTTCGCGGAACGCATCCCTTACGGACACTTATTATTACTTCGATCAACTTTTGGACTGTTTTTGGAAATAGTATAGGCACCGGTTTACTTCCTTTTCCGCCAGTTACTACTCGTTTAAAATTTTTTACAAGTATTCGTTCACTTTCTGTTAAAGTGGCATAAAACTCTTCCTGTTGGTTGTGTGTTTCTGCTTTGCAGTAGGTGTTTGAGGTACTGAACTTCACCAATATGTTTTCTATTTAACAAAATTACAATAGCCAAGACATTTTCTGATAATCGTGTATATTTCTTGACCAAGTTATGTTTCTGTGATATGTTTTCACTGGCTTCTCTCGCTTCTTTTAACACATACTTTTGAAACTTTATTATGTCGCTTGTTAAAGGCAATAACTTTGGTTTCTCCCATTTCTTTTCATTCATGTCTTTTAACGCTAAACTAGAAATTTCTGAATTCCAGTGGATCGTGATTAAATTTCTCAAACGTAAGATTATCTTCTGGGTCGTCACAAGGAAAAAATTTCCTTTTTGATAACCATCTTCGCCACGATGTCGCAGACTTGTTTTAATGTTGTACCCATATGTGTAGCTAAGCTGCCACTGGAAAATGTACAGGATGTTGGATCATACCCAGTGATTATTTTTGTCGCCTATACTATATTATCAAAAAATTCAGGTTTTAATACTTCGAAAAGGGTGTTTATTCGCATCATTTGGCGTAGAGTTATTAAAAGTCTGCTTAATTCCCTCATGTTATTTGAAATCGTATTCCTAATTGGAACTCGTTTATGTTTCTGCAATAAACTTTCACCATAGCTGCATATTAGTACATCTTTCATAGCCACTTGAGATATTTGATCAGTTCTCATAACTGTAAATACTTCTTGTTTTAAGCGCAACGAATTGTAAAATTCTATATTTGCTGAACACATGACAAATATTTGTGATTCTGTCAGATGATTTTCACGTTGACCCGGTGTTTTACCTTGTGTACGCAATTCACAGCGATTTCGATGCCTTTTGAAATAGGTTTTTTTAAAAAATCCAAAACAAAATTGGCAGACGATGTAATCATCCTGCGTTAACGTGCCTAATTATTTTGGTCTCCTAACTGGTCGAAGTTGATTTATTTGCTCGGAGATCGCAAAATTCCCTTGTCTCCGAATAAGTTTAATGATTTTCTGTCTCTTAGGATCGTTGAGTTTTAGAGATAATAATTCCTTTACTGCACCTTCTTCTTTATGGTTTCTTATTAAATGTCGAGAGAAACGTGTAACATCTGTGAAGCAATATGGACAAGAATACTTTTTTGTCCAAGTTCTACAACCAACAGCTCGATTTACACTTCCTCGCGATTCCTGGAATCAAGCACATATTTTTTCAACCCTTTTTACTTTACAGCTTTGACTTACTTGAATAAGTTGCCCAAATCTGGACGTAGTCCCGTCTACATTCTGTGGTTGATCCAGAATCATAGAAATGTCAGAGCTTACTAGTTCCCCAATACCTTGAGATTCATCATATTCCGTAGGGGTTTCTATACCTTCTGAAATCACTTCTTCACTGGATAGGACATGATTTTCTACGGGAGTACTATTGAAAATACTTGATGAAGCAGATAGTGGTTGCATTTCTGTGCAATCAAACATGTTTAAATCTATTGCGGAATAATTAAACGTATAATCTGGCTTAGTTCTGTCTTCATTATTAGGAACAACGACCTGAGCAGTACACAAAAACGTGTATTTATATTTACGTGAAAGGTAATGGAGAAACGAGTTACGTTAGTTGTGTACAAAATCCAAAAATTTTAAAGCAAACTAACCAGTTTGCTTTTACACTGACTAGTGTTGTTAACAAGTAGAGAAAATGAAAGCAAAATGTGATCTAATTTTGGTAGAATTGGACAACTTTTTTAGAGGGGTTGAAGAAAGATAGTCAAAGCACTCGTGCGTATTGCTTTACAGTTCAGCCAAAAAGTATTTTTTTTTAATTGCGGATATTGAAGCGCTGTTAATTTGGAAGTTTTAGTAAATGTCAAACTAAAAGAAAACAACATTTTTTCTATATTAATAGTATCAATGTTTAATCATAATAATATATCATATTCATATCATTAATATGAAAAAGTAAAGTTACTACTATTAGTATTATTACTGTTATTACCCGCTGCCTTGACAACCTCGATACCTATTGCCTAACTTTGGAAACACATAAAAAAGGCTTTCCCTACATTATAGATATAAATAGTTCCATACATAAATGAATATTGCCTAACTGTTACTTTTTTTGATTGAGTAGCAACGAACATAAGTTTAGAAATATTGATCTTTTATTCTATTAAATGGTATCAGAAATGTCAATTTTATTGAACGATTTTCCTAAAAAACTTTGTTCTAATGTACCATTTAAAAACCTTACCGCAATGACAATGCATTTCATTTATTACAATGAATCATGGGTTAAGATAAAAATGAATCGAACTTTTGTGTTAAAAAAATTGTTAATTGCAAACACTCTATACTTCTAACAAGAAGTAAGTTTTAAAAATGACAACGATTTATTTATAGTACTTTAGAAAATTGCTTATAACATAACGAACAAGAATCAAGTAAGTGCATTGTTTCAATTATAGTGCAATCATGGATAAATTTATTATTGTCAAAAGTATTAATAAAAATTTTAAAATATTGAAGATGATAAATTAAAATAATCGATTAGACGTGTCAGTTTGACTTTAATTGCTGTTAGAATCAAAGTACTATTTTAATTTTACAGATGTTTATAGCTTTCACCATTTTCGTGTATATCATACTATATAGTTAGTCTTTAATATTTTGCTACAGTTTGCTTTTACCGCGGCAACGTTGTCGGGACGCACAAGTACCTAAGAGTATATACTTTGTATAAAAAAAACGAGTGTAAGCAACCCTTACCTCGGGATTCATAGCGACCTGATAACGCGTCGGGCTCCGCAGAGTACACTTGGTACCTATATATATATATATATATATATATATATATATATATATATATATATATATACTATTCGTTTTAGTACCTTTCTAACACTTTTAAATTATCGAAACAGCTATTAAGTGTGTAAGTGTTTAGCAGTAGCTTGTTGATCGTGCACTATTCACTACTTCGACTCCCGCTTTATGCATCTGGACGTATTCAAATACTATTTATACTTCATCGTCGCTCAATGTTTGTGATATCACTGATTGACACTTTGCCTGAGTATCAACAAGGTCTTCCACTTGTAAAGGTTTATTTCGCGAATTATTTTTAGCACAACTTGCTTAATACAGTTTATTCATTAACACTGCCAAAGTGTTAGAGTATAGTTTTCCCCTTTTCTCTTATTTACAAGATTATAATATAAACCTCTAAGAGAATTAGTTATTTTTGGCGTTAATCTTAATTCTTTTGCAGTTACGGTCTCTTTAAACAAAACTGTTATAGACACACTATTACAAATTGGAACACTTTAATTGAGTTTTTAACATAATTCGGTGGTCAATTAATCTTTAGGAACTCGCAATTAAGATAGTGCACTATGTTATGATAGTCAAGACTACTACCGCTATTTCCTTTAATACTAAAACTAAAGAATACTGTTTGCCCTCTAAATTTGAATTTGGCCAATAATAAAATCTAGAAGGCGTTACGTCAGATGCAATAAGTGATGTCACTGCATCTCTGATATGAAATGAAGAAGTTTGGGATTTTCTTAAAAACTTTACAAGGATCGATGATTTTACTCAGAAAGCAACCTACTATATAGTCCATTATTTTTCTTATACTTCAAAGGATTGTTTTGTAACAATTTAAAATTTGATGCTATCGATTAAATACTTAAATTAAATGCTTGAAAACCGTAAAAGCTTCAATACAATACGCGATAGAATGCCAAAGCTGCCATATTGTTATTAAGGCAAAGGAAGGAAGCTCTTTGGTAACGTCGACTTAGATCACTAAATTCACTCAGTGTGATATTGGAATAAGTTATGTTACTCTCGCTATTAGGTTTAGTGTAATTATGCAAAATTTATAAAGTATCAATCGTTATTCAACCTCAAATTTACCGTAAGAGTTCCGTTTTGCACGAATTCAATTTTTAAAAATGGAAACTGTCATTCTATGGTTTCGCATTTTCACTTTTTACAACCTAACAGCAAATAATAGAATCCAGAGCCGTTGTTATATTTTTTACCTTTACGTGTTTTGTCATATAATATATATATATATATATATATATATATATATATATATATATATATATATATATATATATACTCAAATACTTATTGTTAACGATATTATGTAACGCGTTAAAAAATTACTAACAGCGTCACATGAATTCCATTTAGTAATAAGGTACCAATTTTTATTTAGTGCCATTCTAGTTCTAAATTACTGAAATTAACCGTCACTTTATAGTATCAAATTCAAGCTAAAAGTCCTCTATTGATTTAATTGCTAAATTCAGGGTATTCCATGGGGTGGAGTGATGAAATAAACATCTGAAATGCTTGTGCCAAGAGTGGGCAAAAGTTGGGTTATATAAAACTGTATTACCAATTTTTTGTTTGTTATTTTTTGACAATATCTTCTGCCTCTCCCACCCTTGTGAAGTTGTGAAAAAAAGAACATCTGAAATGTTTGTGCCAATAGTTGGGCAACAGTTGCATTATATAAAATCTGGAATTCTACAGGTCCAATATAGCACAGTAGTTATGACCGATGATATGTTAACATTCTATAATATTTTTAGTAGGTTATTATTATACTCCAGCCCCCCCCCCCCCCGAGACCCCTCTTAAGTAGTAAAATTTACCATTTGCAACAAATTTTATACATTTATATAACTATATAAAATTGGGGAGACTACTAGAAAAATACATACATTATAATAGAAAATAGTTTAATTATTACAATGTTAAAAAAAAAGTTTAAAAACAGATAAGAAAGATATGAATACAAACATTCTTCTCAGTGAACAGTAGGTATTTAAGTAAAAACGTTATAATTATGTAAAATGCCGTGGGACAACTAGAAAAAGCACTATCATGCATTTTAATATAATAATGGTCGACCGAAAACTTTAAAAACAAACACGAAAAAAATGCGAATAAAAAAATTCCTTACAATATGTAACTTTTAATTAATTTATCCATTAGTCCGGCTTAGTATTAAATGATGACATTGTTTACCTTGAATGTATTCCTGCCCTTATAAATCCATCCCTAGCTCTAACCCACAAACCAAGGTACATGCTTCAGTCACCAACTTAACGCACCGCTCGGCGACCTAGGTGTGGCAAGGGTATTTTTTGAAGATTTCGGATGCCGAATTGTTAAGTAGTAACGTTTTAAAGATTTCATCTGGGGTACTTTTTGAAATTGGAGGTTCGGTAATATAGACCTCCTGCCAGTATATCAAATTAATATAATCAGCAGGTTCAAAGTTGTAAGAAGGGATTGGAAACACCCTGATTGGACGATTGGATGACTGGATGATAGGATGACTCCTTGCTTTCACAATGTATTGAACTCCAACCTCTCGTGAATGAGGCCTTTCATCAGACAACATTGTAAGTAGTATATTTTCCGGGTTCCCTAAAAACCC
>JARFJB010002065.1:1037500-1055000 GCA_036346205.1 Vesta saturnalis
GAGAGAGAGGGAGAGAGGGAGAGAGGGGGAGGGGGAGGAGAGAGGAGAGGGATAGGAGGGAGAGGAGGGAGAGAGATTGATTGATTAATTTATTTAGCAAACGTTCGGATTAGGAGAAGATCTACATTTACAAGTCACCAACACAGTACAATTATTAAAATAAATACAGTTTAATTTGTAACAAAAAATATATACAACAAATTAGGTACGACTATAATGAAACAATTGAAATTCCTTAACTAGTAATAAAAAGTAACGTATGTAAATGACACAAAAATAATTCCATCTTAATGTTATCAAACTAGAAAAACAAAAACAAAACAAAGATTGAAAATTGAAGTTTACATTATATGAATGATTAGATTAATTATATTTGATCAGTAAAGAGTCCTCAGTCTTTTTCTAAAAATTACAACATTATGTGAGTTCTTATATTTTCATTACAATGGTTGTATAACTTAATTGCTTTAACTATAAAAGAGGGAGATTCTGTCTTTACTAGGTAGATAAAGTTCGTTGGAGAGAAACAAAAAATTTTAAATGAGTTAAATACAGGGGATTTATTTTAATGTTGAATAGATCAGAGTAGAGAAAGAAGAGATTTTAACAGACAGAGAAACTTATCATAAGAGAGTTTAAGAGTATTTAACAGAGAGAGAGAGGAGAGGGATAGAAATAGAAGGGGAATATAAAGAGAGGAAAGAGGGGGAATAGAGACACTAGAGGAAGATAAGAAAAGAGAGAGAGAGAGAGGAGAGAGAACTAAGAGAGAGAGGAGGAGGGAGGGAGGGAGGGAGGGGAGAGAGGGAGGAGGGAGGAGAGGAGAGAGGAGAGAGAGAGAGGAGAGGAGAGAGGAGAGGAGAGGAGAGGAGAGGGAGAGGAGAGAGGAGAGGGAGAGGAGAGGAGGGGAGAGGGAGAGAGGAGAGAGGGAGAGGGAGAGGAGAGGGAGAGGAGAGGGAGAGGGAGAGGGAGAGGAGAGGGAGAGGAGAGGGAGAGGGAGAGGGAGAGGAGAGGGAGAGGAGAGGGAGAGGGAGAGGAGAGGGAGAGGAGAGGAGAGGGAGAGGGAGAGGGAGAGGAGAGGAGAGGGAGAGGAGAGGGAGAGGGAGAGGAGAGGGAGAGGAGAGAGAGAGAGGGAGAGGGAGAGGGAGAGGAGAGGAGAGGGGAGAGGGAGAGGAGAGGGAGAGGGAGAGGGAGAGAGAGGAGAGGAGAGAGGGAGAGGAGAGGAGAGGAGAGGAGAGAGGGAGAGGGAGAGGGAGAGAGAGAGGGAGAGGAGAGGGAGAGGAGAGGAGGAGAGGGAGAGGGAGGAGAGGAGAGGGAGAGGGAGAGGAGAGGGAGAGGGAGAGGAGAGGGAGAGAGGAGAGGAGAGGAGAGGAGAGGAGAGGAGAGGAGAGGAGAGGAGAGGAGGGAGAGGAGAGAGGGAGGAGAGGGAGAGGAGAGGGAGAGGGAGGAGAGGGAGAGGAGAGGGAGAGGGAGAGGGAGAGGGAGAGGGAGAGGGAGAGGGAGAGAGGGAGAGGGAGGGAGGGAGAGGGAGAGGGAGGAGAGGGAGGGAGAGGGAGAGGGAGAGGAGAGGAGAGGGGAGGGAGGGAGAGGGAGAGGGAGAGAGGGAGAGGGAGAGGGAGAGGGAGAGGAGAGGGAGAGGGAGAGGAGAGAGGGAGAGGGAGAGGGAGAGGGAGAGGGAGAGGGAGAGGGAGAGGGAGAGGGAGAGGGGAGAGGAGAGGGAGAGGAGAGGGAGAGGGAGGGAGGGAGAGGGAGAGGAGAGGGAGGGAGAGAGGGAGAGGGAGAGGAGAGGAGAGGAGAGGAGAGGGAGAGGAGAGAGAGGAGAGGAGGGAGAGGAGAGGGGGGAGAGGAGAGGGAGAGGGAAGGGAGAGGAGAGGGTAGAGGGAGAGGGAGAGGAGGGAGAGGGAGGGAGAGGGAGAGGGAGAGAAGTAGAGAGGAGAGATAGAAGAGAGAGAGAGAGAGAGGGAGAGGAGAGGAGAGAGAGATAGGAGAGAAGGAGAGGAGAGGAGAATGAGAGAGGAGAGGGTAGAGGAGATTGAGTAGGGAGATGGAGAGGGAGAGGGAGGGAAGGGAGAAGAGAGAGGGAGATGGGAGAGGAGATTTGAGGGAGAGGAGAGAGAGGAGAGAGGTAGAGGATGAAGGAGAGAAGGAGAGGAGGGAGAGGAGAGGGAGAGAGAGGGAAGAGAGGAGAGAGGGAGAGATGGGAGAGGAGAGGGAGAAGAGGAGAGGAGAGGGAGAGGAGGGAGAGGGAGAGGAGAGGGAGAGGGAGAGGAGGAGAGGGAGAGGGGAGAGGGAGAGGAGAGGAGAGGGAGAGGGAGAGGGAGGGAGAGGGAGAGGGAGAGGGAGAGGAGAGAGGAGAGGGAGAGGGAGAGAGGGAGAGGGAGAGGGAGGGGAGAGGGAGAGGGAGGGGAGAGGGAGAGGGAGAGGGGAGAGGGAGAGGAGAGAGGGAGAGGGGAGAGGAGAGGGGAGGGAGAGGGAGAGGGAGAGGAGAGGGAGAGGGAGAGGGAGAGGGAGAGGGAGAGGAGAGGAGGGAGAGGAGAGGAGAGGGAGAGGGAGAGAGGGAGAGGAGGGAGAGGGAGAGGAGAGGAGAGGGAGAGGGAGAGGAGAGGAGGGGAGAGGGAGGGAGAGAGAGGAGAGGGAGAGGGAGAGGAGAGGGAGAGGGGAGAGGAGAGGGAGGAGAGGAGAGGGAGAGGGAGAGGAGAGGGAGAGGGAGAGGGAGAGGAGAGGGAGAGAGGGAGAGGAGAGGAGAGGGAGAGGGAGAGGGAGGGAGAGGAGAGGAGAGGGAGAGGGAGAGGAGAGGGAGAGGAGAGGGAGAGGGAGAGGAGAGGGAGAGGAGAGGGAGAGGGAGAGGGAGAGGGAGAGGGAGAGGGAGAGGAGGAGAGGGAGAGGAGAGAGAGATGAGAGAGAGGATATATATATATATATATATATATATATATATATATATATATATATATATATATATATATATATATATATATATATATTATAATAATATAAGAGTAGATAAACTTTAGTTAGCAATTCTAAGAAACGTGGTAACAATATATAAAATCCATACAAAATTTGCAGATATATATTTTTAATGGGAAATGACACATATGTAGGCAAGTCATTATAAGATTGAAAGAAAATGCTGAAGTGGTACACAAAAAAAATTAATAAATCACATAAATAAGGGATTGAAAAGATTGAGAAAAGTAAATTTAATTAAAATAAGGGGTATTTTGTCAAACAAAGATAATTGAAAAACATGCTGTACGGAAAGATACAAATGAAACTAAACGAGTCGTAGTATTCTTAAATTACTACAGGAGACTTATACCAAATTTTATAGTCGAATAATTAAATAAGCTTACAATTTAGTAATTTTCAGATCTAATTCAAAGAAAATTGATTGTAAAGAACCAAGCGAATTTATAATAACTAACTTTCATATTTTATCTACAGGAAGACGTGTAGGAATTAATAGAACGTACGCGAATATAAAGAAAAACAATTTTTTCGGAAGTTTAAAAGCGATGTAACAAAAATTACTAATAAATGTTGTGATTGTCAACGTAACGTAGGTAAAATAAGTAAGAAAACGTTAGGAGCTTTAAAAATCACCCATACAATGCCATTTAGAAATTCAAACTTGAAATTATGATAAAACCTGCAGCACGTTGGTGCATCTTTTGTGTTGTTCTTTCCCAACTTCCTAACTCCTTGAATTACTATCTACTGCTTGAAATCTAGAATCTAGTAGCATACATACTTCTGTAACGAGGATTGCTAAGATTACTTTTGGTGATAAAGTAACAGAGAACAGGACTCTACTTCAAAACAGTGCTCCTAAGTCGTTGGAGCATAGTCTGCATACAACATGTCACCGTTATTATGCTTTTGTCTTACAGTCAATTTAATGCGGAGTTGGTTGAGAAGAAAATTGTTTATTCATGTAGGTACTTGTACAGTAGATCTCACCTGTGCACACCAGTCTAATTAAGAAAATGCCTATTAACCTTGAAGCTCCGTTCACACTAACGATCCTAGTGGCAGGCCTTGCTCTCTTATCTTAAGTTTAAAGAGTTTTGCAATATATGAAGAACCTCTTCCAAACCGTCGATAGCAGGTTTACATCAAAAGAAACGCGTTATTTCGTGTTGTGCTTGTTGAAGCCATATTGAGCTGAATAAATCTTCCACGTATTTATCAAAACCCTGTGGTGAGATACTTGATGGACAGATTTTGGAAGACGTTGGAATTGAACTTCAACGTACACCGGTGTAAGTTACCGCGTTGCAACCTGTGAAATGCACTTCCGATATTTAAGAAATTGTCACCAAATGTTCACCAGATAACGGTAACGTTGTTCTAGTATGTCGACACATCTCTCTGAACAGGTCTCTTAAAATCAATTCCACCAGTCTGCAAAAGTTGCAAGAGCGTTGCGTAAACAAATGAACTACTAAAATCAGTACTTCACTCCAATTTGCCAGTGAAACCATTTTGTCACAGTAAAAGTATCTAGATTCTTTTTGAAACGGATTTTTGCTGATCTGATACGTCAAGAGAGCTACCTTTCCCACGGTAGCATTGGAGGATTTTGCTTGATACACAGGGTGTCTCTTAATTTTATGGGCGACAATCTTTGTTTTTCCCATTTGTTCTTTTCCTAGTCAAACACATAATTTTGAATGAATTGTTGTCCCAGAGAAAACATTGGTACGCAAGTCCCCATTTGAGTACTCTTTTTTAAAGTCATTGGAAATTTACAATCATTAGCCTTCGTTTGCTGCTGGTTGTTTACAACCAGTTTCTTAGTTGTGTGAGGGACACCAGCTAACGGTACTTCTCTTTATAACTGGTCCTACTTGTTCACGTGTAAGGCTGTAATTAGGGTAGTTGTCTTTTCTTAATCAATTCATTTACTTGCAGCGGCAGTTGTAAATGTACCTGAATAAGTAGACCATGGTGTCTTTCAATCGAGGCTAATTAGTTTAACCCATATTTTATGCGAGGCAACAGTTTACACAACCCCACAACCTTGGTGACCTCAATGAGTTGTTATTTGCAAATACAAGTGAGGCAGATATGATGTACCTTGATGACTTTGTTAGTTGGCTGTCAAGCGTAAGAAATTCTTCGGAGTAACCTTTCGTACTTTTGTTCAATGCTAACATATTTGTACTGGAGCTCGCTGCACATACTCAATTTTAGCTTAGATGTCACTTACTTCATTTTCAATAACCTGTTGCATTTGAGACTGCACTTGTTCTTGACCAGTTTTCATTTGACCTAAGTAACTATCCAAGTACCAGAAGCACACTTTTTTCAATCCTTGCTACTATAGATTTTGTCACGAGTATGCGTTTTCAATAATTTAATGCTCGTGTTCCCTGAAAGACGACAGTCCAACTTCTAATACCACACGTAATGTTTAATTAAGATTATTTATTTCATATTTACTTACAACTAGAACTAATTATCTGAAGTAGCACGAGCAAGAATAATTAATATGTGAAATTAACCAAATGAGCTTAAGTACAGGTGCTCAGGTATGTCTGTGTGATATTTCAAAATTATCGCAAGTTAAAAAGAACACGGCGATAAACACCATCATTTCATATTAAAAAGAAAATCTTCTAGAATAATGTTTAGAATTAAAAATACCTATCCTGTGTGTTTAAAAGTAAATTTTACAAGCTTTAACTGTTTCAATAGCAATTGCAGAAATCCTCTTCAGCAAAAATAAAAACTATTTATAATGTCAGCATTTATAAAACATTTCAAATATTAATACTGAAGAGGATAACCGAAATTGTTATTAAAACATGTAAACACGTATAACATGCTTTCAAAAACACGACTATTATCCACAAAATAAGTATTTTTTATACAGGGTGTCCAGAAACTCTACGGACAAACTTTACGTAGTGATTCTAGACCCAAAAATTAGAAAAATAGTTCATATAAACCCAGGTCCGGAAACGCTTCGTTTAGGACCTACAAGGTGTGAAAAAATTTTATTTTCCTCGGTTTTATGGCGATATTTTGCGTACAAATTTGAATATGGTACTGAAATTTGGAGCACGGAGCTTTTTGTGGTCGAGAAACTGAAATATTTTATTGATTTTGATACTGCCTGCAGAGGGCGCCATCTACAGTGGTATGCTAAAAGTTAATTGGCCTTAACTTTTTTACCACCCGGTATATTGACGTTCCGTTTGAATTAGTTTGTTTCCTTTTCAGTTCTAAGCAAAAAAGGTATACTTGGTCGATGCCTGTCAGATCAACCGTTTTCGAGATATTGGTTGATGAACAGTTCAATTTAATTCCCTATCATCCTTAGCTAATTGGAATTAAAAATCAAAGTAACGTATGTTTGAATTTTAATTTTAATTTTGAATTTAAGAACGAAAATGAAGAAATAAATAATAAAACTAAAAAAACAAATCTTACAAAAGGTGTTCCACATGATGACCATTTGTTTCGATACATAATCTCACTCGTTTTGATAATGAGCGGCGAATCCGTGAACATATTCCCACGTTATTTCTGAAGGTATCGCAGGCATCTTGGATTCTGTTCCAAAGTTGTTCCCTTGTTTCAATTGGTGCTGCGTATACTAGGGATTTTAAGTATCCACAAATACAGTAATCACAAGGATTGAGATCAGGAGACCTAGGAGGCCAGGCAACCGGACCACCTGTTCCAATCCATTGACCACCAAACGTATTGTTGAGGTATTGGCGAACGTTGACGCCAAAATGGGCGGGACAACCATCGTGCATATACCAAAGATTTTGACGAATGTTTAACGGCACGTCATCCAATAAACCAGGTAAGGTATTTTGCAAAAATTGTAAATACTCGTTAGCGTTTAAACGAGCAGGCAACTCCACAGGTCCTAGTAAGTGATTGCCTGCTATACCTATCCAAACATTTAAAGTTAAAATAAAAATGCAAACATACGTTACTTTGATTTTTAATTCCAATTAGCTAAGGATTATAGGGAATTAAATTAAACTGTTCATCAACCAATATCTCGAAAACGGTTGATCTGAAAGGCATCCAACAAGTATACCTTTTTTGCTTAGAACTGAAAAGGGAATAAACTAATTCAAACGGAACGTCAATATACCCGGTGGTAAAAAAGTTAAGGCTAATTAACTTTTAGCATACCACTGTAGATGGCGCCCTCTGCAGGCAGCATCAAAGTCAATAAAATATTTAAGTTTCTCGACCACAAAAACCCCCGTGCTCCAAATTTCAGGACCATATTCAAATTTGTTCGCAAAATATCGCCATAAAACCGAGGAAAATAAATTTTTTCACACCCTGTAGGTCCTAAACCAAGCGATTCCGGACCTGGGTTTATATGAACTTTTTTTTTAATTTTTGGGTCTAAAATCACTACGCAAAGTTTGTCCGTAGAGTTTCTAGACACCCTGTATACCGTAGTGTAAATGTGCTTTAAAAATTATCCCCAAGATTGACCCACACTTTGGTGTGTATCAAGGGATATTTAAAATACAAGAATAATGCTCAGTTTGAAAAAACTGAGTATTATTCAGTTCATTCAAAAAACGTAATTAGTATTTTTAAGTTTCTAGAATTTACATTTTAGATTAACCTGATATCTTAATAAATTTACTCTTACTTTCACACCTAAAGTGATAGATCAAAAACTTCAAGTTAAAAAATGGTTTTTGAATAATGTCAAAAATGTATGTGCGCGAGAGTATGGATGCGTGCGTGTATGTACACGTGCGCCTGATTGCTTGCGCACGTGTGTGAGCGGGCGGACAAGCAAGAGTGTGTGCATGTGTAGACATGAATGTGATCGGTGGGTGAGAAAGTGAGTAAGCGCTAATACGTCTATGTGTGTATGGGTGTCTGTAATGAACATTTTGAACGAAATACCTCAAAAACCTGAAAAATGATCTTATTCAGGTTTCACGTGAATACTTACAGTCCAAATGTACTCCAGTAGTTTCTGATGGGGGTGAAGCCATGAAGAAAGGAGTGAAAGGGATAAACAAGACATATCTACGCAATAACCAACGAATGTTACTTAAATTTGACCCAGTGATTTGGCAGTTGGGGTGCTGCGAGGTAAGTGTAAATATGATTTTCTTTCACCCACCCATGATTTGTAAAGCAATTTCAACCAAACTTGAGTGTGCAGTAATTTTTGGTGATGGCGTTGCGGGGTATAAAATAATAGCCATGAATTTCATTTCCTCTATTCGCAGTAACTGAAAAAATCGAAAAGCGATTGATTTTAAATATTTTAACACCTAAAGGTCAACACTACAGTGATTTTTGGTGGTGGTACTCGTGGAAATTCGGGGTTAGAAGACGAATGGAACGTGTTCGCTTTCGTTTGTAAAAACTTCAAAGGCGATTGCGTTAAAATTTAATGTAAATGTTTACGACCTAAATGGCTAGACCTCGACAGTTCTTGTTGGTAGTGGAAGTGATGTAGTTGCGGGGTATAAAAAGAGAAGAATTTATTTTCTTCGTTTGCAAGAACTCAAAAACGATTGCGCTCAAATTTGAGATACACGTATAAAACCTAATTATCTAGACCCAGTGGTTTTTGGTGGCGGTACAGGTTCGGACTAACTCATAAACCTGAAAACCAATTGCATTTTAACTTAACGTAGGTATTTGATTGAATCGACTCAAATAACGAAAACGGGGAAGCTCTTTGGGTCGTCTGATATAAATCGGATAACTTCAAATAAACACTCTTTACTTAATATTCATATTTCAAACAGGTAGTTATTACATAATTGTTCTAATTAATTAAGGTACAAAACAGATAAATATCTCCTATTTGTTACTGAAGGATTCAAGAGTTTAGAGAGTTTAGTACTTAACGATAGTCTGTCTCAAACGTTAACCTAAAAGGCCTGGAAACAAGTAGGTACTGCATGAAAGACAAATAAACACTTGAATGTGTTTTTTTGTATTTGTAGGCCGAGATCTAGACATGAAGGGAAATTCTGTATTTTAAGTGTTTTGTAACTGTAGTTTCCTATTAGTGGAGTTGGTCGGCCTATTTCCACAGTTTATGCTTTTAGAGCGCGACGTTTCGGAAGCGGACTCTGCTTCCGCCATCAGGCTTAGTCCTGAGAAGGACTGTTTTCGCACTTGAGTCGAATTCATATGTTATATAGAATTTTTTCCCAAGCACTTGACTACTCTCAGATTCGAACTTGGTACCTGACACCTTTACCGCTGAGCCACTCAGTAACCCAATATATATTTTTTATATTATATTATATTTTTTCATGTTGGGGGGATAATGTCTATTAATTAAGGGGTATAAAACAAGCGATAAGAATGTTCACAAACTTGCACAGTGGCGGAGTGGAGGGGGTGCTCAACCCCTTTCATAAACAGAACTTCTACGTCAATGACTATTTTTCAAAAAAAAACTGTTATTTTCATTATCTACATACAGTTTAACAAAAATAATGTACCTTCTTTTGTTTCGAAATTCCTGTGAGTTTCCGAGTTATTTTGATTTTAGTGTTTGGTGAATACTAAGTTAATAATGTGCTTTATGTGAATAATTGAATATAAAGTTTTAATAAAAAGATATAATAAAACATTTAGAGCCATTTTAGTACCTAACGATCGTTTCTTTAAAATTTCAAATACATTTTCATTTATAAATAAGTAGGTTATCGGTTTTTTTTAGTATCCATTGTTATTATCCTCGTATAAAAAGAAATGCATAATTATTGTTATGCGGTCAATACTTTCTGTATAATTATGTATGTATTAATTTCGCCATAAACATGTATGTAGTTTTTAAGTAAGATTCTAATAAGTTATAGACCGCTGCTTACTTGCTCTCATTAAAGAGCCGCCACTGTATCAAGCCATACTTAAATACAAGACTTTTGTAAATTGAAATCTGTTTAGTACACTAATTTTAACAATCCTTATTTATTATTGTAACAATACTTAATTAATAATTGTGAAATTAATAAAAATTCTTAGCAATAACGATTTATAAATAAATAACAATAACACTAGTCTAATAAAATTAGACACTTTGTTCAAAATGTAAACCGTTCTTTTCAATACACATTTCACAGCGACGTACAATAGAACGTCTTAAGTTAATTAAATGATGCACCCTTATTTCATTGCAAGCATCTCTGATGCGATTGTGAAGTTCTTCAAGTGTATTAACCGGAGTGGTATACACTTTTTCCTTCATGAATCCCCATACAAAAAAGTCAAGTGGCGTTAAATCGGGGGATCTAGGAGGCCACGCCACTGACCTTCCACGACCTATCCACCTCCCCGGGTAGTTATTGTTTAGCCAATTTCTACATTTCTGCATAATGGGCCGGACATCCATCAAGCTGAAACCAAGAATGTCCTCTTAAATTCAAAGGATTGTCTTCCCACATATGAACATGTTCTTCTTCTAAAAATTGTAGGAAATTTTCTGAATTTACACGTTGTGGCAAGAAATAAGGTTCAAACACGTGGTTGCCGTAAATTCCAATCCAGACATTTGTACTAAATTCATGTTAAAAACTTCTTGGTCGAATGGCATGTGGGTTTTGATGTGCCCATATATGCAGATTGTGAAAGTTTACGATACCACGACGAGTAAAACAGGATTCATCAGTCCACAGTATGTTGGATAAGAAATCTCTATTATTTTGAATGGAGTTAAGAACCCACCTACAATAATTAAGTCTTCGTTCGGCGTCATCTGGACATAAACCATGAACAGGTTGAAAATGATATGGGCGTCTGTGATCCCGTTTTAAAACCCGGGAAACTTTATTTTGGGAAATACCAAGAGCAACAGCAGTACGTCGAGTACTTGTCGTGGGGTTCCTATTAAATTCACGCAATATACCCTCTCCAATTCTATCTCGTCCACGGTTGTTCTGTCGGCCCGCATGTACATTTTTCAAACCCTGGTTAACAAATCGACGATGGATACTCACAAAAACGGAATGATGAGGTTGTCGTCTATTTGGAAATCTTCTCCGACACTCCCTAGCTGCGTACCTTGAATTCCCATTTGCGAACCCATAAATAAAATGAATGTCGCCATGAATTTAGTACAAATGTCTGGATTGGAATTTACGGCAACCACGTGTTTGGACTTTATTCTTGCCGCAACGTGTAAATTCAGAAATTTTCCTACAATTTTTAGAAGAAGAACATGTTCATATGTGGGAAGACAATCCTTTGAATTTAAGAGGACATTCTTGGTTTCAGCTTGATGGATGTCCGGCCCAACAATAACTACCCGGGGAGGTGGTTAGGTCGTGGAAATCCAGTGGCGTGGCTCCTAGATCCCCCGATTTAACGCCACTTGACCTTTTTGTATGAGGATTCATGAAGGAAATAGAGTATACCACTCCGGTTAATACACTTGAAGAACTTCACAATCGCATCAGAGATGCTTGCAATGAAATAAGGGTGCATCATTTAATTAACTTAAGACGTTCTATTGTACGTCGCTGTGAAATGTGTATTGAAAAGAACGGTTTACATTTTGAACAAAGTGTCTAATTTTATTATACTAGTGTTATTGTTATTTATTTATAAATCGTTATTGCTAAGAATTCTTATTAATTTCACAATTATTAATTAAGTATTGTTACAATAATAAATAAGGATTGTTAAAATTAGTCTACTAAACAGATTTCAATTTACAAAAGTCTTGTATTTGAGTATGGCTTGATACAGTGGCGGCTCTTTAATGAGAGCAAGTGAGCAGCGGTCTATAACTTATTAGAATCTCACTTAAAACTACATACATGTTTATGGCGAAATTGATACATACATAATTATACAGAAAGTATTGACCGCATAACAATAATAATTATGCATTTCTTTTTATACGAGGATAATAACAATGGATACTAAAAAAAACCGATAACCTACCTATTTATAAATGAAAATGTATTTGAAATTTTAAAGAAACGATCGTTAAGTACTAAAATGGCTCTAAATTATTTATTATATCTTTTTTATTAAAAAATTTATATTCAATTATTCACATAAAGCACATTACTTAACTTAGTACCACTAAAAATCAAAATAACTCGGAAACGCACAGGAATTTTGAAACTGAAGAAGGTACATTATTTTTGTTAAACTATATGTAGATAATGAAAATAACAGTTTTTTTAAAAAATAGTCATTGGCGTAGAAGTTCTGTTTATGAAAGGGGTTGAGCACCCCCTCCACTCCGCCACTGTGCAAGTATGTGAACATTCTTATCGCTTGTTTTATGCCCCTTAATTAATAGACATTATCCCCCCAACATGAAAAAAATCTAAGCATTCGTTTATGAGTTATAATGAAAATTTGACAAAAAAAAATTATATTCAACACCCTGTATCTCAGAAACGAAGCCTTCTACTACATATGTTTATAGGAACTTTTCTTTTTAGAAACATGTGTTCTATCTCCTGTTAAAGTTTGTCTACAAAACTGACTCACCCTGTATATATATATATATATATATATATATATATATATATATATATATATATATATATATATATATATATATATATATATATATATATATATATATATTTTCGTGGTACCGCAGAAGTTTATAGCGCATGTTGCGCCGTAACTTCTTGCGCAGGTGTATTGCGCTTAAGCTCTTCGCGCATTATTGGAATCCATATGGGTTTCATTTCTACACTAGCTTGGCTTATTGGGTTTTCTGCTAGTGCGATGTATGTGGCTTCTTTGAGTTTCCGACGAGTTGTGTTCTCGTCCTTTGCCACTATCTATATGTTGTTCCATTGGATGCGGGGGTCTTCGTTCCAGACATGTTCGGCGATTCTTGATCTTTCTGTTTCCCCTTGCGGACGTTGTTCTTGTGTTCCTGCATTCTCACTTTGAGTGGTCTACTGCTCTCTACTATGTATGCTCTGCCGCATTCGCATGGTAGGTTGTATACACAATTCTTGGAATTCTGATCTTCATTGTATGGTTTGGTTTTGGTTAGTATTCCCCTGAGCGTTCTGGTCGATTTGAAGGCAGTCCGTATCCTGTATTTGCTGCCTATCCTTCGTATTTTGTCTGAGGTACCTTGTATATATGGTATTATCGCTGTATATTGAGGTTCTTCTTTTTCGGTTACCCTTTCCTTGTTTACATTAGGTGTTATATCGGGGTAGCCATTTTCTTTGAGTGTTCTAGCGATATTTTCTTTTTCTCTGTTCAGGTCCTCTGGTTTTGAGCAAATTGTTTTTGCTCTATCGTACAAGCATTTTACCACGCCTAACTTCACGTTTTTGTGGTGATTGGAGTTGAAGTGTAGGTACCTTCCCGTGTGGGTAGGTTTCCTGTATACACTTGCCGTGAAAGTGTTGTCATTCCTGTGTACAAGTACATCCAGAAATGGCAGAATTCCATTGTGAATTTTATGGAGGGTGCGCGGCTATTTAGATCTAGGAGTTCATCTAAATTATGCTTGCCGTGTTGCCGAACTACGAAGGTATCGTCCACGTATCTAAGCCACATCCTTGGTTTTTCTGTGAATTCGGATATCGCTTGGTTTTCAAATTCTTCCAATATGCTCAAAACAAGAGGACCTGAACAGAAAAAACGAAAATATCGCTAGAACACTAAAAGAAAATGGCTACCCCGATCTAACACCTAACGTAAACAGGGAAAGGGTAACCGAAAAAGGACAACCTAAATATACAGCGATAATACCGTATATACAAGGTACCTCGGACAAAATATGAAGGATAGGCAGCAAATAGAAGATACGGACTGCCTTCAAATCGATCAGAACGCTCAGGGGAATACTAACCAAAACCAAACCATACAATGAAAATCGGAATTCCAAGAATTGTGTATACAACCTACCATGCGAATTCGGCAGAGCATACATAGGAGAGAGCAGTAGACCACTCAAAGTGAGAACGCAGGAACACAAGAACAACGTCCGCAAGGGCGAAACAGACAGATCAAGAATCGCCGAACATACAGATAGTGGCAAAGGAAGAGAACACAATTCGTCGGAAACTCAAAGAAGCCACATACATCGCACTAGCAGAAAACCCAATAAGCCAAGCTAGTGTAGAAATGAAATCCATATGGATTCCAATAATGCGTGAGGAGCTTAAGCGCAATACACCTGCGCAAGAAGTTACGACGCAACGTGCGCAATAAACTTCTGCGCAACCACGAAAAAGTTCTAAAAAATATATATTGGATTACTCAGTGGCTCAGCGGTAAAGGTGTCAGACTAGTAAGTGAAAAATACCAAGTTCAAATCTGAGAGTAGTCAAGTGCTTGGGAATATATATATATATATATATATATATATATATATATATATATATATATATATATATAATATGAATTCGACTCAAGTGCGAAAACAGTGGCTAGGTCTGATCACGGAAGCAGAGCCCGCTTCCGAAACGTCTCGCTTTAAAAGCATAAACTGTGGAAATAGGCCGATCAACTCCACTAATGAAGGGAAATGTCAGGCACTACCCGTAACTAGAATTTTTATTTACTAAAGGAATTCCACCTGTGTTTTATTAAAATGATAAATGAGACTATATACATAATGTATCAATCTACTGGCGATTGCTTTTTTGTTCAATTCTATTTTGTTTACGTCAATAGCTAACTATTAATTTAGAAGTCAATATACAGGTAAATGATATAAAATATTTGCAGATAAGCTTCTTTGCAGTTGGATGAATATTTGCGAAATAGAAATTACTGTTGTGTAATTTATTATTAAATAATTACCTAAACAAACGATGTTTGTGACCTTTACGTAATTCAATCGGTTTGAAAGCATTGTCTTCTTTATTCTCATGCTATAGTAACTCTAAAATTGTTTGTAAAATTTCAGTACTTGTGCATCATCAACAATAAATGTGTTGTATCTATCTCTAGGGAGTTAGAATACTATATTATATTATACTGGGTAAACATTATATGAATAACTTTAAACCTTAATCATTTAAAGTTTAAGACACGTTTAAATCTTTAGAATGACATATTATAATCCTAAACAAACCCACAAGAAAAAAATGTAGAACACAAGGTTAGCACCTTTAATATTTGCACGAAACGCGATTGCATAATTTTCCAACAGATTGTAAATTAAACGGATTATCATATAAGCAAACAAGGTTTACAAGGAATTATTGCCTTAAGAATGTAATGGTTCACACAAATTTATTCTAAAATCGATAAAGGGCTGTAACGCAAAACGTTCACGCAATTTTTGTTACAGGGAGATCATCAAGTGAAGTAATTTAAAGCAACGTCATAAATTGTATGTTTAAAAACTACAGTTCAATATTAGGGTGAAACATATTATAACTGACAAAAGTTATTATTTTACCCCAACATTGATTTATTAAAACTTCTACAGCTCTAAAATGATTAATGTACGCTTGAGCCAACTTTGGCCTACATAAAACCTTTTACGATATTAATATCATTAAAAGTTTTTTATAGTTTTCGCAAATAAAAAATAAATAATTTGATTTAAAAAGTTTACTCACCTACAACCTGAAGCGCGATAGCCTCACTCTGTACAGTTCTCTCAGTTCCTCCAATAATATTTGTCACTTTACACACATATTCTCCTTGATAATCGTAAGTCACGTTAGGAATATGTAGTTTTGCCTCACGACCTCTTTCCAAAATAAAATCCGATGGAGTAGGATACCTTTGAAGCCACTGATAAGTTGGTTGTGGATTACCTTCACCAATACACTCGAAAGTGGCGGATGTAAATAGCGGAGCTGTTGTTAGTCTATCCGGTCCAACACTAAGTATTTTAGGCGGATCTGTTAAACAAAAAAAAAAAAATTAAATTAATTTGTTCACGATTAAAATTATTACGAAACATTTCTAACAATAACACCCTTACTAAAGATATTTATCCGAACCACTCTGCAATTCTCTAGAGCCGTTAGAAAAGCACATTGTGTGAGAATTTCCTCATCTTTACTGATGCCTATGCAAACAAGTCGAGTAGAGTAAGTGAAGATTTGAACCGATTATAAGTTGAGATTGCAGCTAGACCTAAACCAACATGGCGGGTCCAGTTATCAAATTATCTTCCCTAATTAACGAACAAATTACATCCGAACTAGAGATTTACTAATTTCGAAACTTTGCCGGATGGCACTGTAATTGATATAAGATTATGCATGCTACACATCCTGCGGCTTTAATTTTCAAACTTTGTTTCGCTGATGCTTCGCCATTTTAATATGATTATTTATAACGTTTAAATTTCTATACAATTAACGGTTAAAAGACTACAGATTTCAGTTAAACTTGCACGATGTATTTACATGTTACACTCAAACGTTTGTAGTTTAATGACACTCTCGTCTACGTCTTTCTATTTCTTAAACACAAATGAAAGTGTAACGTCTAGTAAGATTTAAGGATTTATGCATTAACGAGCGTATTGTGATTAACCAAGATTGACAATAGGGGTATAGATCACTTTGTTTAACGAATAACCCACAATAAAACAAAGCAAAAGTAATCCATGCAAATAAAATTGGGTTAATTGAATTGTTACATATCATAGCTGATACCATTGTCCATAAAGCTAATTTTACAGTAAAAAAAAACGCAAAATGTGATTATCTAAAATATGGATTTTGTTTAATGTACGTAATAGATTTTGACCATTAAAACCATGAAAGGTTAAGCCATTGTCAAAAATAAACAAACTGGAATTGTAAATAACATTGAAACTATTTGAAATTAGCTAAACTATTCTACAAAATTATGAAATTAATCAAAACGTGAAAGCATTTTTTAAATTCCGCAAATGTTTAGGCAGGCTTGAAGTTCGTAACACGCACCAAGTGTAAGTTTATGAATTTTACTTCTCGCCTTTGTGCTTGCTCCTTCTTGCATCGTACTTTCGGTTGTTTTATCATTTGCCTACACGTACGAATATTGTAAATGTAATAAACTAAATCTTTAAATAATTAAACAAATACATACTCATTTACCTTTTTAATTACAGTCTTGTATTTAACCATGTTAATATCGATCTCTAATTTTACGTTGAAGAAGGGAACCTTGCTCATAGGCAACCTACTTCACTCAGTTGATTTTTTTTTCGAATTTAAGGGTTTATTGCTAACGACTTTCTGTTTATAACAAAAAAAAATTATACTGATGGCATTCGTGGCAAAAATTATCAAATTTTGTACCAGTTGTCAAGATAGTTTATTTAAAATTAAAAGAAGTATAGGTGCACTACGGTATCTATAGTGATTTAACGCTCTACGAAGGTTTTAAGGAAGTCATTAAAACTCGAAACGTAAGTTAAAAATTAAACATGTAGTATTGCGTCTAATTTCGGCTCATCATCAGGCACTATACAATGTAAAAGTAGGTATTAAAATAAATCAAATCCATTTGTGGGCGAACCTTGATGGAGAAAGCAAGTTGAAGATAAGAACTTGAAGTCTCTCTTGTGTCCACATTA
>JARFJB010002065.1:1060000-1442500 GCA_036346205.1 Vesta saturnalis
TGGAGGGTCCCCGTCTGCAACAAATTGCAATTCAAAACTAGTTCATGATCTTCATCTTTTTAATTTTCCAATTCGTGAATTATAAGGGGCTGAGTTGTTTCATCTAATATTTGATAATACACCATTTAAATTTTGATGAATAAATGACGGTCCAATAGTACAATCTCCAAGAATACCTGCCCAGACATTAATTTTGTCAGGATACTTCCCTAATAAGACGAGTCTGTCATCACTCCAATAACGACAGTTTTGTTTGTTGACATGACGGTTAAGGTAAAACGTAGATTCGTCGCTAAAACAAATATTTTTCACTAATTCAGGCTCATCTATACTCATAATATCGCAAAACTCAATTCGCCTATCTGGATCATCATCGCCCAGTTCTTGAGTAATATGGATCTTATAGGGATGAAATTTGTGCATTTTCAACAATTTGCGAACAGATTCATGGCAAAACCCCGTTAATTTAGATATCCAACGAAGTGAGGAAGTGGGATCCATTGTATTTTGACTAAGAACTTCAATTTGAGTAGCTTCATGTAGTAGCCGAGGTTGATTTTTTTTATTGATAATCTGGATTTGTTCAAATTTTAAAACTAGGTCTAAAACATACTGATGACTTATGTTTTTCAGGGATGTAATGCATTAAATTTTGTAACAGTTTCTCGAGCACACCGGTTTTTAGAACCATAAATAAAAATAATTTCAACACGTTCGGCGGTTGTGTAAACCATCTTTGAAAAATTAATAAGAGGTTTAAAGTATTACAATATTTTGTGTTTTTTGACTTACTGATCGTAATTATTTACGATTTTTTTGAAGTAGTGATTTGATTTGATATTATAGTAGCGATAAATACGAAAACATACAACTAAAGTTACTGAAACTTTTTTTTCAACAATATCATCGATTAATTAACATTTTGTTTAGTACTAATGAACAGCATTTTTAAACGGCTTTCCAATGATATGTCATACATGGGGTAGTGCAATTTAAAAATAGGGGTGAGATGGCGGGAACTAAGGGTTGCAGAGATTGCCCTGCGTGTCATAGTGGTTTCCCCTCCATGTTCTAGAAACGGTTTCGGGACATTTTACTTATCTGTTATAGTTTCAGAGATATGAGGTATGGCAAGTTTTCAAATTCACACCCGGTATGATATATTTGCATTTGCAGGATCAGCTTGAGCTTCCACCTACATATGAAAGAATAAATGAAAGAAATTGTGCAAAGCTTCTTTAATCATAGAATTATAGAATATACTTACAAGACGCTTGTACTAGATTTAAGCGTTGTTTAATAAATTTCATTAGTTTAATTTGAGAAATGTTGTAGAAGAAACGATAGTAGACGGTTATATTTTAACCTGTTACATTGTACGTTTGATAACATGGCATGAAAGACAAGAATAGCGTTATTTGTAGATGACTAAAGCTAGTAAGAGAGATATTTATTCCATACTAGTTCATACTGCACATAGAGGTTTGGACAGAGTATAAACATATTCATTATGATTTTTTATTCCATTGTAGCTCTTTTTTATACTTTATCAATAGGCACTTTTTTTGTTAGTTTTCATACCGTTTTCGAATTTGTTTCAAATTTTCTTTTATTGGATTACTTTATCATTTCATTTTCCAATTTTCCCTTTTAAGTGCTTTACTCTCCTACTTGATATTTGAAGTTTGTTTCCATTTCTATCGATATGTTTACTTTACCTATACTTTTTTTACTCGATTTATATAGTTTTGCTAATGGATTTAAACATAATTAAATTTATATTGCAGAGAAGCACGACATTTCATCTCTATTAGTTGTCAAGATATTATTTCTGTTTATTTCATTAAACTAATAAGTTAAAATATGCCTTATTTACATATTCTCCTAATAAACATTTTGAAAGCAATGAACTGAAAAGACATTCATTACCAAAATTCATATAAAATTGAGATTATTGTAATTTAACGTTTGTACGTTATGTTCAAATACGGATTACAAACATTAAGCAATAAAGCTAGAATAAGCAATAAAAGCACACGAACTCGGTGGCGGCGTTTGTAAACGGGAAAGCTTGAGAATAGGATTGAAATAACTAAACAAATAGATATCCGGAGTAAGGTTAAATTTATATAGGACAACATGGATGTAACCATTTAATAGCATCCATTTGGCTAATAATCTTATACTACCAATAAACTAAGATAAATCGATTGTTTTTGAATATGTGTGTTAAGATACGTGGTCCCTTTGTAAAAGTAAAGGTTTAGTCAAATTTAAACAGTAGGAGAATCGGAACTATATTTTTTGTATGTATACACTCATTCGTTACAATAAAAACAAAAAGTTCTGATAGCATTGTTACATTTATTTTTATTATGCGTACTTTAAGGTATCGTAAACAACAGTTTACTATTTGCACAAATCTCTGTGCACAAATTAAATTGTGCAGGCAGCTTTTCCTCTTGTGTATACAGCAACTTTTTTATTGCAATTTAACCTCATCTAACTGTAGCTACTTTCTCGTAAATTCCACTTTTCAGACTTGTGCAAATTGTACAGGGATAAATATTCTTCAATCTCAGTTTGTATTATAATTAGATTGCTGCAAACTGTTTGGTTTGGTGTAATTATGCTCAGTTTATATTAGCACACATAGTGTTCAGGTAACAATATATATATATATATATATATATATATATATATATATATATATATATATATATATATATATATATATATATATATATATATATATATATAAGGGTGTTTCATTAAGGCTGGCCATATTTCAGAAACTAGTGGACATAAAAGTGGAGAAAAAATTCATTATAAAAGTCGCAACGAGAAAATCCTGGAAATTATTTTAAGTTCCGTAATTCATCGCAAGGGGCGCAATTGAAAATTAAAAATAAAATTATAAATTTCTCCGAAAATTCCCACATTAAGGCATACCTTTGGTAACATCGTTAGAAAGCTTAGACAATTCTGCATCATTTTGGTCTAAGGCTCATTGGCGTACCGACCTTAATAAGAGTGGGGGAAGCTATTGAATGTGTAATCATTTAAATCGCTGTTATTTTTAAACGACTTATCCGATTGTAGTAAACCTAGGCTTGTTTAGAAGAAAAAGGTAAGTACTTTTAACTGTCGCATCCATTGGTACGCGATAGCTCATAATAAAATTGTTAGAGGGCGCAATTTGTAATAATACCAGTATTTTTGATTTTATTCAGAAAATTAAATCATACGGTATAATTATGACATCATAAGCGGAAAGTAGCTTAAATTTGTAACAAAAAACGTAAATAACGCAATTTGATATCTTTATTTGTTCCAGAGTTATGGCGAAAAGAAGACTTTTTAACCGTTTAATTTAATAATTGATTGTTGCTATGGTTTCTTAAGGTGTATAGGTTGGATTAGTAATGAGGAATCTGCATTTATCATAGTCTGTGCCTCCCTTCACACTCTATCTAGGCTTAGGAATAGTCCAAACTAAGCAAATTGCAAAATTTGGAGCGTGTCTAGAGGCCAACGGGCCATAACAACGATATCAAAGTAATGATTGATTTTTGTTTAAGCAACTTTTCAATAGAATGGTACAAAATCATGAACAACTGTTAAAAACTAGTGAAAATCTATAAATGTTCAAATTGACGGCCGTTTTGTAAAAACAACTATTAATTCTTCTTCTGTACGTTTATAACATCATATAAAACTTCTAAGGCATAATTCTAATGTGGTGTGTTTTAAAATAATAATCTAATTTGCTGCGGAACAAAGTCGGCTCGTTTCCATGGAGGTAAATAAATTGAAAAAGTTGTCAACTTACTTAATTTTGATTGATGTTGTGTTGTAAAAATTTTTTTCTTCATTAATTTTGGGTTTCATTGTACCTTATCAGAAATTAGTGCTATCCTTCAAAAATGTCGTATACCAATGCCGAGGCTTACGACATGCTTGCCGTGTATTATGAATGTTTTCAAAATGCAGCTATTGCGGAACGACAATATGCTATCAGATATCCTGATCGCAGGCAGTACACTAGAAAAGTGTTTCGGCGAATGGCAACACGTTTAAGACAAACAGGAAATGTACGACGTATTCCACTTCCTGTCAGAAGACGTCGCATAAGAAATGAAGACAATAGTATTAATGTTCTTGCGTACGTAGAATCGGAGCCTCACGTAAGCATCAGGGAGATTTCCACAGAACTAGGTGTAAGTGTTGCTTCTGTGTTCAGAATTTTAAGGGATTTTAAGCTGCATCCTTATCATCTAGTTTTACACCAGGCTTTATCTTTTACTAGCTGCGGCAGAGTTAATTTGCACAATATGCATTATTGGTCGCAAACAAATCCTCACTGGATGCGCGAAGTGGATCACCAAAACAGATGGAGTGTAAATTTGTGGTGTGGTGTTTTAGGTGACAGAATTATCGGACCATTTGTTTTTCATGGACACCTAAATGGTGAATCTTATTTAAACTTTTTACAAAATGACTTGCCCAATCTTTTAGAAGACATTCCCCTTGACGTGAGAGCATCCCTGTGGTATCAACATGATGGATGTCCTTCACACTATTCCCGAAGAGTCCGTGATTTCTTAAATGTTAGATACCCAAATCGCTGGATGGGAAGGGTAGTTTGTTTCGTGGCCACCTAGATCCCCAGATTTAACTGTATTAGATTTCTACTTGTGGGAAGAATAAAAGATATTGTTTACGAAACGAGACCAACCACCCAAGAGGACATGATTCACCGAATTGAAATTGCAATAAATTCGATTCCACGAGACGAAATCGAAACAGCTGTTTCCAGTACAAGAAGAAGAATTAATAGTTGTATTTTACAAAACGGCCGTCAATTTGAACATTTTAGCTTTTCACTTGTTTTTAACAGTTGTTCATGATTTTTACCATTCTATTAAAAAGTTTCTTAAACAAAAATCAATCATTACTTTGATATCGTTGTTATGGCCCGTTGGCCTCTAAACACGCTCCAAATTTTGCAATTTGCTTAGTTTGGACTAGTCCTAAGCCTAGATAGAGTGTGAAGGGCGCACAGACTATGATAAATGCAGATTCCTCATTACTAATCCAACCTATACACCTTAAGAAACCATAGCAACACTCCATTATTAAATTAAACGGTTAAAAAGCCTTCTTTTCACCATAACTCTGGAACAAATAAAGATATCAAATTGCGTTATTTACGTTTTTTGTTACAAATTTAAGCTAATTTCCGCTTATGATGTCATAATTATACCGTATGATTTAATTTTTCTGAATAAAATCAAAAATACTGGTATTATTACAAATTGCGCCCTCTAACAATTTTATTATGAGCTATCGCGTACCAATGGATGCGACAGTTAAAAGTACTTACCTTTTTCTTCTAAACAAGCCTAGGTTTACTACAATCGGATAAGTCGTTTAAAAATAACAGCGATTTAAATGATTACACATTCAATAGCTTCCCCCACTCTTATTAAGGTCGGTACGCCAATGAGCCTTAGACCAAAATGATGCAGAATTGTCTAAGCTTTCTAACGATGTTACCAAAGGTATGCCTTAATGTGGGAATTTTCGGAGAAATTTATAATTTTATTTTTTAATTTTCAATTGCGCCCCCTTGCGATGAATTACGGAACTTAAAAATAATTTCCAGGATTTTCTCGTTGCGACTTTTATAATGAATTTTTTTCTCCACTTTTTATGTCCACTAGTTTCTGAAATATGGCCGGTGGCCAGCCTTAATGAAACACCCTGTATATATATACCTATTTAATAATACTTAAGGTTCATCATCAAGATCAAGTGGATACTCTTACATGCTTTTTACTAACCTCTGTCCAAATGTCCAAGTGTCGTATGTGCTGTAATGGACTAAATGTCTCTTTTATTCTCTTAGTTTTAGTAGTCTACAAATAATGTTATCCTTGTTTTTCCTGACCATGTGTAATGTCAGATTAGTGATATGCGATATTTCTCAAATTAAACTATAGTCTGTCCAAACCTCCAAATTCAGTACGGGTTCTTATGGAGTAACACTTTCTTTTACTATCTTTAGTCATTTCTAAATGACGGTATCCTTGTTCTTCATAGCGATGTTGTCAAACGTAAAATGTAATTTAATAACAAATCTATATCAACTCCGTGTACAGTGCATCCCATTTTGGTTGAGACAGCCAAGTATCTGGGTTGTTGTTGAAGATAGAACCTTGTGGTTTTTGTGGTCCTGTGCCACTTTTTTGTGAATCTCAAGATGTCCTGAACGGATTTTTCCTAACTTCTTTCGTTCATAAGTTACAGGGCGTTTTTGAAAATTCACACTTTTTGGACGCCCTTCATATGTACGAAGTTTCTCAGCGATAATGTCCAATTGAAAACTTATCCCATAAAGAATTTTATGTAGAATTCGGTGGCGCACTCAATTTTTTTTTCGGGGTATGGTTATGGAGTTACGACTCAAACTTATGATTTTTTCAATGGAACACCCTTTATCACCTCATTAAATTCCTTATTTTTTTCCTTCAAAATGTTATATAATATATATACATAAATTCTTCAAAAATGTTCCAAAATCACTAAAACATTGATTTTTAATAGTAGGCTATGGATTTTTCATACAAAAAAAGTTCAAATTGAAGAAATACTACTTGTGATTTTTCCATGAAAGGAACAAGAACAATACACTAATTCACTAACAAAACACAAAACGAAGGTAACTAATAGCAACAAATAAATAGTAATAAAAAGTTCATAATGTAGAATAAGCCACTAATTAAATATTTACTCATACTATTTCATTTCGAAATTATTCGGTAACTTATTCATTGAATTGTTCAAATCCATTTTCCCGAACACACAATTGACACAATTTCTTAATACGTCTTAATGCATTTAAAATTATGAAAGGACGATTTTATAAATTCTGGAAAACTCCCTCTGTTGTTGCACGAAGTTCTTTAATATTATTGTGCCTCTTACCGTATATTTTATTTTTCAAAAAACCCCACAAAAAAAAGTCCAACACTGACAAATCAGGTGTCCTTGTAGGCCACCTAATGGGTCCATTTGTTCCAATCCAATGGTCCTGGAAAGTTTCTTCTAAAAAGGCACAATCAACCTCGACTTCTGGGCAGGGACACCGTCTTGTTGGAAGTAAATGGCATTAAGATAGGCGAGGGGAACATTCCCAAGGAATTCTGGTATTACTTCTTCTAAAATTGCCAAGTACCTATTCGCGTTGAGAGCGCCTTCAAAAATGCGGTATTTTATTGATGTCCCCAATCAGAAACAGGCTACATTAAAACCAAATCGACCCTGTTGTTGTTGCTCAAAAATTAAGTGTTGGTTTTCATCATACCAGTGCCTTGTATTTTGCCTGTTAAATAAACCGGCACTGCTTACATGGGCTTCGTCTCACCATATGACTTTACTCCGCAAAATTATTGTCCCTGCGAGTTTGGTTCAAAAACCAATTACAGAAATTCACACGCCTCGCTACATCACCAGGGTATAAATGCTGGGAAATATTCACTTTGTAGGGTTTCAATTTGTGTTTTTTTAAAATCCTTTGTACCCGTGATCGAGGAACGCCAGTGTCATTTTCTAACTTCGTACAAGAAGTCTGAGGAGAGACACCGACGCTGGCTAAGACATTTATTTCATCTACTTCATTATTTTCCTTGGTATACGTCTTGGGTCGGGGTTTAGAATACGCACCATAATTCAGTAGATTATTCTTTAGTCGAATATCGTTGCTCGACTAGGTTGTCGCCTCTCTAACGTTTTAAAAACAATATGTCATATAATGTCTTAATGTAAATTACTAGTTTACCTGTTTAAATATAATTCTAATGCTTCGTCAACATTTTCATGGCATTGATTGAAACATTGTATATCATACTTTTCGTTGTTCTGAAAAAATCTTTCAGCCATTATAAAATTTCACAAATTAACAAAATCGCCAAACACAAACACAATAAAACGCATCAAAATTTATCATCATGACAGCAGATGTGTTGATTTCTCCACAGTCACTTGATAAAACAATGCTCCAAAAGTCAACAACAGTGTTTGTAGCATCCATTACCTACTATAAAAAAATCACAAATAATAATCTCTGTAGTAAAACTTTGAAATCCATGGCACTCTATTAACATTCAATGTTTTAGTAATTTTGGAGCATTTTTGAAAACTTCATGTTTATATATTATATATCATTTCGAAGGAAAAGAAATAAGTAATTTAATGAGATAATAAAATACAGGGTGTTCCATTCAAAAAATCATTAGTTTGAGTATTATCTCCATAACGATACCTCAAAAAAAAAAAATTGAGTGCGCCCTGATTGTAAATTCCTATGGGACAAGTTTTCAATTTGACATTATCTTGAGAAACTTTAGATATGGAAGATCCAAAATGTGGATTTTCAAAAAACCTAATTTATAAACGAAAGAAGTTAGAAAATCGGTTCAGGCCATCTTGAGTTTCAAAACATTGGTAACCGGAAACCGCAAGTTCTAATTTAACAAGAATTGTCTGTCTCAACCAAATGGGATGCACTGTAACAGCCAATATGCAAATGAAATGGATGTAGACATAATATGGTTTATCAATCAACTCATTCCATACACAACAAGTTCAATTATCGTTATTGTCAATGGTTTATACACGAAGGAAAATTCCAAAATTCTTAAAAGAACAAATTGTAGATTAATTAGTAAGAAAGATTTCATTGGATAATTTGAATCTAGGAGAATATAATTATGAAGTCAGGAATTTTATTAAAGAACAAGTTTGATATTATGAAAGAAAGGATGAATTCTTTGTTTTTTACCAAATAATTAAACCCAATTAATATTTAATAATAAAATATTATTAAAATGAATAACAAGACCTTTAAAGTTAAAGATATGGAGGAATTAATAAAATTTGGTTAAGAAAAAGTTACAGAATCACCATCCGAAGACCTAGAAATCGATTCAAGCGATTAAACTGTGCTGAAATACAAAGAAATGTATTAAAATACGAAGTGTGGCTATTAAATCAAAATAAAATGGTTTACAGCGTCAGTCTCGTTATTTAATAGCCACACTTCCTATATTATATTACAATGGAAATAAATGATGCAGCTATAATCAAACTTTAATAAAATTCACAATCCCATGTACAGTGTAATCTAACCCATCATATTGCCATGTAATGTACCTTTACATTACATACGCCTACTTCGATTTTCTAAAAAATACAGTTCAAAGATTCGAGTTGAATAGATTAAGGGTAGTCTTTTTCGGAATATTTATAAGTACATTGCAGATTTATCTAAGCTTGAATTGCATTGCAAATATTTTTGTTAATTTTGAGGTTAGAAATTGTCTCTTGTACCGTAGATATAGTATTATTATAACCGTAATATGGTATTATAGGTGCAGTAATCTATTGGCATAATAGGTTTGTCAATCCTGCACTGTTTTTCCATAAGCCCCATAGTGAATTTAGAGGTTTAGACACGCTATAGTACCATTCATCAAAAATCGTTCTTTTCAGAACGTGTCACGTGCGGATGAAATTTGTCGTAGTATTTTTTTTAATATTCGGATATTTGAATCGCATATGTGTAGAATCATAAATTAATGTTGTAACGGGGAATTTTTATTTTAAAGTTTGTGGTAGCAGTTTCGATAGAAGGAATTAAATTCCATTATGGATGAGAGTTTTAAGAAACAATATATGTCGCGGTTACATATTTAATAATAATAATAATAGATTTATTGCCCAACAGATACAACAGATCCAATTACATGACAACATAAATAGATAAATAAATAAATGCAGGTACAAACTTAGCAATATCGTATATAATATGCAAAAGGAAATTAGTCGCTACTGTTACAAAGAGTACTTAATAATTCAATTACAGAACAATTATTGATGTCAAAAGTATTTCTGCGTTCTGTTGGTCTTTCCATTTGATTTATGGATCGAGTTATTATTGGGGAAGTTATAGAAAAATCATTTTAGTAATAGGATTTTTTATTGAAAAACAGAATGTTTGCGTCTCGATTCTAGGTATCAGAGTTGTTTTTTCCTGGGACATGCCCATTATGCAGTTTTAGTATGGAAGATTTTTTTTAGTGTAACGATTAAAAGATGATTTTAGCGGGGTAAGTGGTTTTGTGCTTCGGTTAGTTAGTTAAAATTGGGCTGCGACAAAGAATAGGTCAAAATTGGGCGAGTGATGTAGATTTCTTGCGCACAGAATTTACCTGCGTTCTATCTGGATTATTTGAAGCTATCGAGCGAGAATCTCCCGTTCGCCTGGTGTGGATTATACAAAGGAATATACTATTCCGGTGACATATTTTTTGTTATTCGTTGGTCAGGAGTGACATTTTCGTTTCCATCGAAGAGGAATAGTATTGATTTTAGAGCCTTCCTCTTTGTTCGATTAAAAACGTGCTTAATCGGATTGTGATACTCTGTAGTTTGGTACACTTGTTTTTGCATCGAGGAAGTACAGAATCTCTGTACCTGTACCTCGGTTATTTGAAAAGTTATTGTAAACATGAAAATGGACTCTTATAGAATTTTGAACGTAGAATCCTGTGGTGTTATCTAGTGGGACACTATTATTTCAAAATTGAATCTGTTTCTTCATAAGCTCTCCAAAAATACTAATAATCTAGATTTATTTTGACGAATAACGTCACAATTCACAACATCAATTTTGAGCAAACAAAAAGAATAGCATGTGTTGACTATCTGACGAAAAGTATAAGGGGAGCTATTGAAATTGAAAAACAACCAGACAACCTTAATGCAAGAGATGATACAGAGAGCGTACCACCGACATGGAAATTAGCGTTAAACAAACAAAAACATCATCGTCCGAGAATAAACACAATAGCAGCTACAAAAATAACAGCGAAACCAACAAAGCAGAAACGTGAAAGTAAAAAATGGGAAATCGGAAGAAGTGAAAGCACAGAAACCCATCAAAAGGGTATATAATCGAGATGTCAGTTTATTTCGAGTAACGAGAAGCAGAGCTAAAGTACTAGCGACCTGAGGATGGTAAATAGGATTTTGCCAAAACATCGTCGTAACAATACAAGAACTTCAACGATACACGAGCCGATAAACCCGAGAAGAATTTAACGAATATGTAATTATATTATATATATATATATATATATATATATATATATATATATATATATAGTGTGTGTATTATCGGGAGTGTAGTATGCAGTGCTGTAGTTACTCCGGGTGTTGCCTCACGTCTGCTGGTCTTGTCTCTGACTACTGTCAGTATGAAACGACGTTTCAGCGAAGTACCATTTGCCATCTTTGGGTTATCTTCCACTGCTTGGCTCGGATCAGAGCTAGTCAGCTCAATTCTGTTTAAAAAATTCATTTTCTGATTGGAACTCTACTTAGAATTGAGAAGTTACTCATGCCATATATTTTGGCTTCCATGCCATATTGCCAAATAGTAGGACGCAATAAAATCTAATTGTTCATTAAATACAAAGTGAATATTGTTAGTTCGGTGTTTTCAGTATAAAATTATCAGGGTTATTTCTTAGTATTGAGCAATCAATGCATGGACCCTTTTTTAACATTTGTTCATTTCAGTTATAATAAAACTTCCCAAACCCGAAAAAAGTGCAAATGCAGTCAAACTTCTCAAACACAATAGAAAAAATATATAAAAATGTTTCTATGTAACAAATCTTTTAAACCAAACTAAACAAAATTTTTTTTCAAAATGTATGTTGCAGTATGAAAATAAAGGTAAAAGTAACAAGTTTATTGCGTGTAGTGTATTGATAGAATTCTGGTAAAAACCTTTGTTGATTTGCGGACGTTTTGGAAAATTCTCATTTGCCATCTTTAGCTTACTGTTCTTCTTCGCGTTATTTGAATTGAACAGATGTCTGGTGTGCGTTCCTTGTTAATCACACCTTTGCTGACTTTCACTACTTCCTTCTCTACTTTCGCTGTGTTACTTTCTTTTTTCTGTTTGGTGGTTCTTCTGTGGCTGTTTAGGCGTTTTTCGATTTCTACATCTTTTATTATTATCCTCTTGGTTAGATATTGCTAATGCTATCCTTCTGGTCTTATCAAAGTTGATATTGTGTGATGGCGATTGAACATGTTGTGCTAAAGATGCGGCTGTGATGCCTTTTGCTTACTGCTAATCGATATTCTTCCAACCTAACACTGATTCGTCTGTTTGTTTGACTTATGTACGTTCGGTCACAGCCTCCACACGGAATTTTATATATACCTTGATCTTCTAGGTTGATTTTGGCTTTTGTGTTAGGTAATACGTGTGGTTCCGGTCTTTTCATGGATCTTAAATATCGTTTTGATAGAATTCTGCCAATCCGATCTGTTGTTCCCTTAATGTACAGTAGGAGCACTTTGTTTATTCCTCCTCTTTCTCTTTTTGCTTTTCCTTCTTCGATTGGTCTGACGTTTGGATATGTTTTTCGGTGAATACGTTTTGTAATAAAGCTGACTTTAATGTTTTTATTACTTCTTGCATGTTTTGATGGTCGTCAGTCGCTTGGATTTCACAATTAGTGTTTTGAACACGGCCTGTAATTGTGTTGGATAATGATGGAATTGAGCATTCAGGTCCCTGTTGGTGTGTGTGGCTTTTATATAAACTGTGTCCTAGTTGTTCTCACTTTTTGCCTAAAAACGGTACTATTCCATTTTCTTCTATTTCCATTGTAAACTTTATGTTTTCGTGAATTTTATTTAGATGTAGAAATCGATCCAGTTCTCGCCCATGCGTCCAGATTATAAGGGTGTCGTCCACATATCTTAACTATAACTTGGGTTTGTGACTGGACGTTTGTATTCCTCGTTCTTCTTTCAGTTCTAGCTAATTCATTTATGAAATACCTTTAACACTCCAGGAAATATCAAATAAACTGTAGTACAATGAACTTCAACGTGATCGAACTTTCTTAAATCACAGTCTTCAAACTCCGAAGTAAAAAACGAAAAGAATATTACTCTTGTTTAGAACATAATTGAAGTTACTCTAGAGACCCGAGTAAAACTAACCCACAAAAAGACTGTGTGAGTAGAATTATACTACATCGCTTTGACAATGAATTGTCTTATCTGATGCACAACATTATTACAGGCGATGGAACTTGCACATACTGCTATCATTCTAAAAAAAAAGGAACGATCGACAGTTTGGATCATGGAGTCGGCTAAAACAAAGGTTGTTCGTGAAAAAAGCAGGAAGATGGTCACCACATTTTTTGAACTACTGGGCTGTTTCCACTTAGGACTGGACGATTTCCATACTGCCAGCGCAGTCCAAAATTTCACATGTGGAAGGCATGTGTACCCCATGTAGGCCGGTGAGGTACTACCACCCTTACCATGCACCTTAATATTGGGTCTCCGATTTTCTAAGCTCGGCAAGGGCTGCCGGTCACTTTTTCTTCATCCTTAATTTATTCTCATCCTTATTCTTCCTTCTCGCCCTCGCTGTATTCCTATCGCATTGAAACTCCAAAATTAAAAGTTACAAAAACAATGGCTGTGGTTTCTAGGGTAATAAATACCGGACGTAAAATCCTGTCCCATTCGGATGTCCGGAAGGGCAGGGCCAAAGCGACCTCGGTCATCGAAAGTTGTAACTTTCTGATCCACTATTGCAACATCCGCGGTATCAGGTCTAATATTAATGCTGTTCATCAACATTTTTAACAATTACGACCTGACATTTTGTTTCTATATGAAACACAAGTCTCCTCTGAAAGCTCCGATTCACTCGACTTGCAATATCCCCAATACCTTTTGATATAAAGGAGGCGTATGTGCCTATATCCTTCCTTGGAGAATAAACATTTCGAAATGATTTGGTTTAAACAACCTGGTCATAAATTTGTGAAATTTTATTGTTGCGTTTATAGGTCTCCTGATGACAGCAACTTTCAAGACTTTTTCGATTATGTTAGTTTGAAAGTTGACTATCTTCTGTCTCAGTATCCATCTTGCGATATCTCAATTGTAGGAGATTTCAATGTTCATAAATCTAATTGGCTTCAATTTTCATCTACTATTAATCCAGCTGGTCATAGTGCAGAAACATTTGCTATTGCTTGTGATCTCACAAAAATTATTCCTGAACACACAAGAATCCCTGATAACCCTAGCCATACTCCATATCATCTAGAACTTGTTTATAAAGCTTCCATTCTTTCCCATCTAGGTCTATCTGACCATTGTCTAACAGAAATCATTTCTGCTGTCCTGAATTCCGCTGTTGTTCGCAACACTATTAGAACCTTGTGGTGTTTTAACTCAGCTAAATGGAGTGATTTACGAGACTTCTTTGTAACCTTCCATGGCGTGAATATTGTTTCAAGTCGTCCTCTTGTTCGGACATTGCTCTTTCGGTACCTGAAGTCATCTTCATGGGCATGGAGTTATACATTCCCAAAAAACAAAATCGTATAGGTCATTCACGTTCCCAACCCTGGTTGAATAAGGCTTGTGCTGAAGCAATATCTTTGAAAAATAAATCGTGTATTAAATAGAAATCTAATAAAACAGTCGAGAGTCATGCAGAATACGTTGGTGCTAGAAATATCTGCAAAAGTGTCATCACTAAAGCTAAAAAAATGCAATATACTATCTACATCTCCTTCGGGGAGTCGCAAATTTTGGTCTTCAGCTAAAGCCATTAGTAAAAATATTGGTACATATTCATTTCCCCTCCTGACATCTTTTTCCAGTCTATAATTCCTGATTCTGTAGACAAAGCCAAAGTTTTTGTAGTACCAGTCTTATCTAAGCTATATTCGATCTCTATGTCTTCTGCGGAATCTCCTTCATCATGGAAGTTAGCAAATGTTCAACCTATTCCCAAAAAAAGGCCATAAGACCGATCCCTGGAACTACCGACCAATTGCCATCACTACCATTTTGTCTAAAATCATGGAAAAAGCCATCAATCAGCAACTGCTCTCGTTCCTTGAAACTAAAAAACTCCTTACTGACCACCAATATGGGTTTAGGCATAGTCATTTAACAGGTTAAATGATACGATCATCAACTAGGTTTCTAGTTTCCTTGATAAAAGATGAATACGTTCGTAGTGGAGGGCTGTTTTTCAAAAGAAGTTATCATCAACGCGAGCGTGCACAGGGATGCGCCTATACTTTTCCTGCTATACATAAATGACCTTATTTCTTCAACAATTAATCAGATCAACTGATGTGATGACGACAGCACTCTCCATTGTAGTTCATCTCAGTCTACTCATATGGTAATCTACCTTCTATGTTTCAAAATATTCAAGGTGAAATGACAAATTCAATCAACAAAGACATTCAATATATTATCGAATAGGGAAGCAATAATCTAGTTAAATTTAATGCTAACATAACTCAGTGTTGCCTTGTGTCCGCCAAAAAAGATCGATCATTTCCTGTTGTAAGTATGAATGGCTTAGATCTTAAGTTTTCAGACTCTATTACTCTGTTAGGAACCCCTGTATCTTCAAATCTATCGTGGGTTGACCATCTTCTGTCAGCTACCAAAACAGCTGCTTGTAATATAGGCTTTCTCTACGGATCTAAGTAATACGTTACCTCCCGACAATTCTTTCTGATGTATAAGGCCTAAATTTGACATCATTTGGAACGTAATTCTCACCTCTGGGTTGGTGCTCCCCAATACGCTCTTGATATATAAATGACCCTTCCTTAACTTCTGACATACAGTCCCTTAGGCATCGTTTCAGTTCTATCGGTATTACAATCGCTATTGCGCTGCTGAATTACATTCTTTGATATCATCTCGGGCAACCTTTGCTAGGAATACTCGGTTCGCTCATTCACATTATCAGTGGATTTCAAATAACCCCACAAAAAGAAGCCCAAAGGGGTCATATCAAGTGACCTGGTTGGCCATTTAATGGGATCCCGTCGATCAATCCATTTTCCTGGAAACGTCAAATTGAGATATTCCCGAACTTCTCTTGCAAAGTGGGGAGAGACGCCATGTTGTTGCAACCAAATTCCTGCACTGGGCAAATCGGGATTATTGTAGTCAGGATAAAGTTGGCTAAAGTTCTAATTGTAAAAAAAATCTAGTAGGATTCACCTGTAAGATTGCCTAACACTCTTTCTTTCAATACGCCGGCACATACATTAACTTTCTGATGCGATTGACAATAGCCTTCTTGAATCCAATGTGGATTTTCTTTGGACCAAAGTCGACAATTCTGCCTGTATATAGTACCGTTGAAGTAATAGTTGCTTCAACTGAGAATAAAATATTTGCGGCAAAGTTTCCATCTTGATTACACATTGGTTGCAGAATTGTTGTCTTCGGTCGAAATCTCCTCTCTTAATTCTTGTAACAGGCACACTTTGTACGGGTGGTATTTGTTACGTGCTTAATTGGAAAACGTTTCTTTTTGATAACGTTCGGCATTTTGTCAAATTTACTTACTAAATATAGCAATTTCCTTTTCGGTTGAATGCTTCCAAATCACTATTTCGCAAATTTTTACTCATCTCTAATTGCATTTAAATTAACGTATGTAACATTCGCACACATCTTTTACTTAGTTCAAATATAAGTCAAATTTAATACCTTCAGCGACATCTCTGAGATTTCGGATCATTTAATATAAAGCAGTTAAATAGAAACCTGGAATCTTTTTTTAAGGTCAAATAATACAAATACATATAATAAATAAATATTTTCTACACCATTTAGCCTTTGGCAACAATGATTAAACAAAAAAGTTTGTAATAGTAGATTTCGCAACTAGTGCGCTGTTTACACATTTCTTGGTGCGAGGCTGTTCTTTTTTACCCGAGGCGTAGCCGAGGGATAAAATATATGGCCGAGCACCAAAAGGTGACAGCGACGTGTTGAATACATTTTTTGTAATCGTTCACATAAAATTAGAAAAAAATTAAATTTTGAAATATTTGTTGACAAATGTCAAATTAAATACATAAATAAAAAAGCTTATATATTTAGTTATATACCACTTTTCTCTTTATGTATTAAAAGTAACGATTACAAAAAAAATTATTTTTAAGGTGTTGGCCAATTTTTCCTTCTTCCTGTTAAGAACGCCATTGATGGTGGATGTTGAGTTTTTATAGAATTTTTCATTTCTGGTTCTGGATGCTGAAGCATCATTTTTTTTTTGGAAAATTCTCACTTATACTTGGTTGTGTAAAAGTATTACTAACGCTTTTATAGGCGGATATAATTGAAATTATTCATTCGTCCATATCTTCGGGTTTCGAATATAAAAGCATACAATACTAATTCTATGCATATACAGACACTTGAATCGAAATTACGTTAAATGTTCACTATCGGCTCGTTTGTCACCTGTAAAAGCATCTACGTACTATATTCTTTTACCTTCTCAGTACTACCTTCTTTTAGCATATACGTGCTACCTGCTTTTAGCATCTTCGTGCTACCTGTGTTTAGCATCTCTGTACTACCTACGTATGAGCATCTCTCTGCTACCTATCTTTCTGCTCACATTTTACTGTTACGTTACATCCAAAATATATGGTTACCGCTGAAAGGCATAAGATCCTTGCTGACATTCATGACCATATACGTGAGGGCTGCTAGATCATTGGAATGGTACCCGAAATTTGCAAGATCAAATAAGTAATAGTTTCAACAATAAAGGTCAGATATTTTTTTCTTTCTGTATCACCTGGTTACATGATTGTGTTTCCAAATTTCAATTACACCGAGGATATTCTTAGTGAATTACTATAATGAAAATAAATGAACTGATATTATTACTTGTGTAATCAAATAATCGAAAATTGTTACCTCTTATATACATTTATATGTTTATGGTACTTCCAGCAGTTCACTTCCACAAAATTCCTTTTATCTAAAACGGTATATATATATATATATATATATTCACTAATTCAGTTCTGAATATTTTTGTACTCAATCATAATTAAAGCTTTACTTGAATGATTAAAATAGATACCACACCTAAACAGTTTTAGCTTCCAGTTTGACTAATTAATTCTAGCTTCTGAGGCTACATTCAAACAACGATTTAACTCCTACTTTACTTGCAATATACCGGGCGTAACGAGTATCTGTATTACGTGAACTACTGCAAATGTTAAACATTTAATTTTATGTGAATTTGTAATTTTTATCTCATAATCTTTATGCGTTATGTACATTACTTTTCTTGTGTACAAGGTTGTTCGGGCCAATTTACTTCATATAAATGTCTTGACTACTTTGTTTATTATTGTAGTTATTTACTGTGGACCGAACAAGCTTTTCTATTTATTGTATACAGTGTGAAGCGTAATAAATTCTTTATTATTTTTTCTTACTGAACATCCCAATGGGATTATGTGTGAAATTAGTCAATTCCGAGTACGAATAGTAAGATCTTACAACGGCCGGAAGGGGGCATATAACAATTTTACTTTTATTTTTATTTTAATTGAAATTTAAATTATAATTTGTCGTAGGCATAAGCTGAGGCTCACTGCTTGCCATCATGGGCTTTGGTGGACTGTTAATATATATATATATATATATATATATATAATATAGAATATAAATATTATATAAAAATTACTTTATCGGGGGATTTGTCGACTCATTTCTACTTCCTCCTTTCATTCTTATTTCTTTCTTTTTCTTTTTTTTTGGTAAACCCTGTTTCAGGCTTTACAGGGTTTACTCTCCTTTCAACACTAGATAAGTATCCGAGTGCTCTGCGGTCTTCCGACCGTACGTCTGAGTTTAGTCGAGCTCACTCATTCTTTTTATGCCATTTGATGGTTAGACACGTGGCATATTTTTCTTTGTGCCAAATTGTTCGCAGAGTGCGGATTTTATTCAGCCAATAGGACGTCAAGCTACATATTTTCATCTACCTTCGGCCATCCATTTTTAGGTAAATTTTCAACGTGACCATGTTCTTCATATTTTCTTAAAATCTTGTAAACGGTTGTTTGCGAAATCGGCGTTCGATCGGGATGAATTTTATTGCAAAGTTGACGTACCTCTTAGTAGGTCGGCGATGATCTCCGTAATCAACCATCGTAAGAGTTCCAATAGGATCATTTTTACCGAACGATAATTTTGGATAATTAAAGAATTTTTGAATTACAACGTAATGACAGTAAAATCTTACTAATTTTTAACATTATAACTGACGTTATTAAATGCTGACATTAATTTTTGTTTGCCCAAGCTTACTATGACCAAAACTACTATTGTTGCGACATTGAGACATCGAATTTCTTAACTTATTTGCACGGATACATTCATAGGTGTCTAACTTTTCCTTTAACCTTAGGCTGTGCATTTTGCTTAATTAAATATTAACATTTAATTTGAAAAATGGGTTATGTATATGTACGCAGCCTTATACATTTTTACTATCAAATAAAAAGAAACTAACATAGTGGATTTTTATGTTATTGTTCAACAAAATTCAGATACGTAATCAAATCAAACAATTAAAAAAGGCATATCCACTAGTTATTAAATAGGTAATTCAATTACACAGAATAAATGATAAAATCTTCTGACCAGGATATCGTGAATTTTGTTTTATTAGTCAAGTTAAAAGTGCTTGCGTATTCTAGTGTACTTTTTCAAAATGTAGTTTACCATAAAATTTGTATTCAAGCAAATTGTATACATGAATAATTTTTCAACTTTGCTTAACAGTTACTTCCGGTAAAATGTTTAACAATGAGTGTTCTTGTAGTATATTATGAAAAATGTTGAAATTAGAAAACAGTAAAAAATCATAAACAGAAAGTATTTAATATCATTGAAATGTGAAATTTAAGTTAATTTAACAATAAAGGTGAATCGTTAGTAAAATCAAATGGGAAGAAGAATGTCAATCTCAGGATTGTGGAATGTAATTTTCAAACCGGAAAATATACGACAAAGCAATATTTGCAAGTCATATATACTTGTTTTAAAATGTACGAAGAATAAAAGATTCCGTGAACATCTAAATTGTTGCAGACACTTTATTACATTGTTCATTCATGTAGCGTACGTTCACAAAATTTGCATATCTCCATAACAGGATCTAGAGCCGTTGTAATGCTCTATTTTAAGTTATTTTGTTCTATTATGCTAAGATATCTTACTAGATATTTACATTTTTATTTCTGACTGTTATTAATAATATACATTTTAATAAAGAAGGCTTTGTTCCAAGTTTTGTTGGTTAATTACGTGCGCTGGCTTAAAAATTCTGTTACATAAGTGAAGGTAGCGTTAAATAATTCAGATTAGGAAAGAAATTGCTTAAACACAAAAATCCGCTGTCAAAATTTTGTACGATTTCATACGTTGAAACAATGGATCGATCGATTTCATTTGGCTTTTGTTACAGGCCAAATACTCATTAGTGCATCAGACCGTAAAGGCAATGTGCGGGCACGGCATGGCTCAGTGGTGTGGGCGCGGATCTTTCTTAATGCTGCAAAAGGGCACTCGTCACGACTCCATAACGTCAAAGTCGAAAAAAAATATGTCAAAAAGGCTCCACCTGTTAGACACATTTATAGCGGGAAAACGTCATGAGCTAGATATTATAATGGCCTCATGGGAAACCATAATGTTCGCCCAGAGTAAGGTACTCTTCTACATGGAAATTCTACTCCAAATATCTTCACGCAAACCTCACCCAAATTTCAATAAAATCTTAAGCTTTATATACAGGCCGCAAAATTGCGATAATAAAAACTAAAACTCATTAAGTATTTCGATAAAATTCAACGTCCATTGGCTCAAATAACCCAGAATAACTGGTTAGTACGGTATTTAATTAGTCAATTTAAACGTGAAATACGTCATAACAACGTGAATCAACACGACCAAATCTTAGAAAATCCTTTTGTATATGTATTACATTAAACCTTAATGAAACATTAAAAGGTTACTTTAAAAACTCGTTTAACTTCAATAAAATTAATTACAATCTAAATGAACGATAAATAGGTTCACGGAAAGTTCACAGACTGCAATTTATCGACGGAAAGTTGATCGACAACACTTCACCGAATGAAAAATGTACCGACCGGAAAGTTCACCGACTTGAAAATTCAGCGACCCGCAGTTTGTCGAATGGAAAATTCCCCGACTTATATAAATAAATATAAATAATTTAGGTATCATTTAAGTAGAGATAAATCTAAATAATGTCGTTTTAAAATGTTACCTGGTTTTGACGAAAACAAATATTTTTATTCTAGTCAATTATAAATAAAATAAATATTTATTCATTGACCTGTTACGGAAAATTAATTTTACGATGGTCACGTAGAGATGAATCGAAACAATGGCGTTTTAAATTGTTGACTGATGATGATGAGAACACAGACTTTTATCGAATTTATTCATTTCACTCCAAATTGATTCACGAAATATTTGGTTATCAAGTTAACACGAAATTTTAAAGGAACACATAATCCATATAACCAATAAGTACATAATTTGAATAAATCGTGTTAAGACCGCCGATAATCGGTATCATTAAAAAGAGATTATTTTCATAAGTTTTTTGTTCTTGTGTGAATTTCAATAAAAACATTTTAAATTATATATATATATATATATATATACCGGATGCCCACGAGATCACATTTTTAGGAATTTTTCACAAGCATTTCCGACTTCCGGTTTCACCGGAAATGACCTTAACTTTTGATTTTTAAATGACACCCCCTGCATATTTTTTGTTTTTCGAATTCTGGAGGTCATTTTACGGCCGATTGCGTAATATTTAAAGCGATTTTTTCCAAATGTAATTTTAAAGTTGAATTTATTTTCTCATCCAGAGTGCCATGACCATCTTAAAATCATTCTACATACTTAACTCACTTCCAGAAAAATGCAAACTCACTTTTATCTGTGTTAACTTTTTTACTAGAACGTTCTAAACTTTATTTTTGCCGCATCTGAGAGTAGTTTTTAAAGCAGTACAATTTTAATGCATTGTTTTGCGTATTTTCCCAATTTTTTCAGACAACGATTAAACAAAATTTATTTTAAAACAAACAGAGTGTAATAATTTTAAACAGTATTAAAAATAATTTAAAAAATTAATAACATTAACAATAATATAACATTAACAATAGGTACTAGATTATAAGTTTTGGACCTTTTAGCCACCAATTAAATTTTCAAAGTGCTGCCCTTCCACCTCTTGACATTTCCTAACACGAAAAACGTTGTTTTCTACGACATTCCTAAGCATGTCGGGGGTAATGCTAGCAAATGCCGCTCGTATACGGTTTTCTAAGATGTTAAGTGTTGTTGGCGGTGTTCGGTAAACAATATCCTTAATATGGCTCCACAAAAAAAAGTCAAGAGGTGTAAGGTCAGGCGAACGAGGAGGCCACCGGATCGGTCCACGGATAGAGATAACATGTTCTCCAAATCGTTCTTCTAAGTAATTTCTCACAACAATAGCGTTGTGAGCCGGCGCACCATCTTGTTGATAATAAAGGTGTTGATTATTTATTTCCAACGGTAATTCCTCCAAAAAATTTTCAATTTCATGTTGTAAAAAACCCAAATATCGTTCTGCATTTAAATGCCCTTGGAAAAGAATCGGTCCCACAATACGAGTACCAATTATTCCAGCCCATACATTTACTCCAAATATCTCTTGAAAATTACCTTCCATCATTCGGTGTTCATTTATCGTTGACCAATATCTTGTATTTTGCCGGTTGAACATTCCATTATTGGTAAATCTCGACTCGTCAGAATACAAAATAGAATTGGCTAGGCTATTATTGGCATCGTTATCTTCCAAGAACCAGTTGCAATATTCCAGTCTTCTAACAAAATCTCCCTCGTACAAATGTGAAGCTGGCACTTAAATGACTTGTATCCATGTTTCTTCAAGATCTTTCTTGCTGATTCTGCGCCAATGTTTAATTCAAACGCAATTTCCCTTGTGGATGCTGTGGGGTCTTGAATGACATATGCTATTACATTTTCTTCCGTTTGTTCATTAATAATAAAATGTTGTTCCAAATTATCTGGTTCTTGGCGCATTTTTCTTTTAAGGTAAATAATGTATTGTCTTGTAGGATAATGAAGACGCTCAGGATATTCTTGCCGATAAACTCGTTCGGTTTCCGCTGCATTTTTGGCACAATGTCCATACATAATAAGTATATCAACCTGCTCACTCTTGGTAAAGATTTTTGTTAATTTTATAATTAAACTAAGTACAAACTTTAATTTAATTTTTAAGTAAAATATTAGATTTATGTTAATAAACAACAACCTTTATTATTACCTGTCAAACTTTTAAATTTACCATAGTGTTTCCATGGCAACCTAGCCACCTATTGTTTTCATGGCAACTCTGATGTGCTGTGACATAGAAGTGTATTTTATTAATGAGTAAGACGTAAATATAAAAATAAAAATGTTTTAAATCGAAAATGGGTAAAAATGACAAAACGTGTTATACGTCATTAAATTCGTTTTAAAATACTGCATTTAGTAGTTTTATGAAAGTGGTATGCTTCAATTTAATTTTTTGAGCTACGAAAAATAAAGTTTAGAACGTTCTAGTAAAAAAGTTAACAAAGATAAAAGTGAGTTTGCATTTTTCTGGAAGTGAGTTTAGTATGTAGAATGATTTTAAGATGGTCATGGCACTCTGGATGAGAAAATAAAATTCAATTTTAAAATTACATTTGGAAAAAATCGATTTAAATATTACGCAATCGGCCGTAAATGACCTCCAGAATCCGAAAAACAAAAATATACAGGGGTGTCATTTAAAAATCAAAAGTTAAGGTCATTTCCGGTGAAACCGAAGTCGGAAATGCTTGTCAAAAATTCCTAAAATGACGTTTGGTTAGAGTAACAACCCTGCCAAGTTTCATTTAAATCGATAGATAAATAAAAATGGCAGCCGGAAAGTGATCTCGTGGGCATCCCGTATATATATATATATATATATATATATATATATATATATATATATATATTATCAATGTATCAAATAATTAATTGCAAAGTAAAGAGAGAATTAAAAAAATAGTTTAATTATATAGTAGGTATATTATTTATATGGATAATTTTGAATTACAAGTAAAATAATATTTAATTAATAAGTAATATTATGTGCTACTCTTCTTACGTACTCTAAAATATTATCCCTGTTATAATTATTAACTACAGCGAAAAGTCTGTCACCACAATCCCTGTATTTTTTACGTCCAGGTTACCTGGTTGACCACTTACATATTGTTCGATTTGTAGAGACCTGATGCTTTGTTCGCGCTGAATCGCCTCAAGGAATTTCCAAATATTAGAATGTTCTGCAGAAATTTGGGTTTCAAATCCACGATGCCAGCGTTCAATTGCGTTGTTGTCTATGGAAGATGGTGCATTACTCCGTCGTGGCAGTTCCATATTTCTAAGGAAAAGCGGGGACTTCGACGACCGCTTCGTTGTGGACGTCCAATCCAACAATCTTCGAAGTAATCTACTACTTCTTGCGCTTGTTCGGGCATGTTAAGAACCTCAAATACCTCTACTACATCTTCAGTTGGGACAAAGGCCAATGCAGGCTGCAACCTCATTTCCATTGCAAATTGGGCATCAGTTTCGTACATTCTTTGAAGACTTTCTTCCTGAATTTTTCGGAATATACACTGAGAAAAATGAAAGAAGCATCCCCGATGCCTCTTCTTGACGGAGAGCATTTATAACGGCAGGTTCAAAATCTGTCATAATTGTTTCCGGAGAGGTATCTGGTTGAAGTTGTTTCACTTGTTGTAAAAATCTAACGTATGTCGTCTCTGTCTTGTTTGGTAATAGAGCATATGAAAGTGGAATTGAAGTATTCACTTGAATACCATGGAGTGTGTAGAGTTGATAAAACAAATGAGGTACAGTTTTAAACGTCCCGTCCCCAAACCAATGTTTAGATACGACTAATAACCGAAGATTTCTTTCCGTGGAAAATATTACTATTCTATCTTCCGTCGGTCCAATCAAAAAGCAAGAATGGTTCAGCGATTTTCCTTATTCTAATATTTCTAATTGTTCTTTTGAGACTGTCGGTCTTCGCAATATGCCCTGCTGCGGCTTGACTAAGTCCCTCAGATGCAATAGATATAATACGTTGGGGCGCTTCTTGGATGTTTATTGCACGATCACGTATACATTCTTGGACCTTCAAAGCTTCTACACGAGCTGATTCTGCAATGTGGTTGTGGACGTTCTTTACAATCTCAATGGTGTCCCCAACTGTTATTACATGAACCGTGCACTTGTACTTCTGATACATCTCACATTTCCAATACGTCTTAGTGAGGGCTTGTTTCTCTTTGTAAAACAAGTGACCATCAACTAACATTTTATTTTTTCGTTTTACACTTGCGACGAATTCAAGAGCTATTACAGGTAACTAAATAGATATCTATGCCACGAGAAAGAACTGTTTGAAACTGAAATCGTTCAATTTTAAATTAGTTCTGTAGGGCAAACAAAATCATATGAAATCATTAACGTTCGACAACTATCTGAAATATTTAATTCGAATTTTATTACCCAATTAGCATACACGGTTATTAGAACTTTCTAGTAAATTACGTAGCAATTTTAGGACCTTTAATCTTTGAATAATGTGTTTCGGCTAAGTTGCCTTTTAATAAAACTTCTATTGTCTTCTAATGTCGAAAATAAGTACTACTTAATATGTTTTTAATTAAAACTAAAATATACTTAAAATGTAGTAACAACTCATAAAAATAATCTCTTCTTAATGATACCGATTATCGGTGGTCTTAAGACGATTTATTCAAATTATGTACTTATTGGTTATACGGATTATGTATTTCTTTAAAATTTCCTGTTAACTTGATAACCAAATATTTCGTGAATAAATTTGTTGTGAAATGAATAAATTCAATAGAAATCTGTGTTCTCATCATCATCAGTCAACAATTTAAAACGCCCTTGATTCGATTCATCTCTAAGTGACCATCGTAAAATTAATTTTCCGTAACAGACCAATGAATAAATATTTATTTTATTTATAATTGACTAGAATAAAAATATCTGTTTTCGTCAAAACCAGGTAACATTTTAAAACGTCATTATTTAGATTTATCTCTACTTAAATGATACCTAAATTATTTATATTTATTTATATAATTCGAATTTTCCATTCGATAAACTGCGGGTCGGTGAATTTTCAAGTCGGTGAACTTTCCGGTCGGTACATTTTTCATTCAGTGAAGTGTTGTCGGTGAACTTTCCGTCGATAAACTACAGTCGGTGAACTCTCCGGACACCCGATAAATGGATGTTGTCGCTGTAAAATTATTTACCACACCGACTCGAGTCACTAGTAAAACGTCAACTATTATTGATCACTTTTTTACAAACATTTCTGGAAGAGATTTAAATTGCGGTCATTGATACAAATTTATCAGACCATTTTGCACAATTGCTTAAAATACCTGTTAACAATACCATCTAAAAGGATCTACACATATAAATGAATATATTCGACGAAAAACATTAATACGCTTATTTCACTTATTTCTTCAGAAAATTGGCAAAGTGTCTATAATAGTAACACTGTAAACCAAAAATATGATACCTTTTTTAATTTATTTTACTATTATTTCGACTATTCATTTCTAAAGAAAAGAACTACCTCCCATAATTGAGTTACTAGCGATATTAAACAGCCACTTACATTAAACAACTTTACCAAATTTTAAAAACAACTTCTTTATCTGAATTTAAACAAAAATATTCACTTGAAAAGAAATTGTATAAGCGTTACGTTGATAAATACAAAATATATTTAAATGAATCAAAAATTTGTAGTTACGAAAATATATCTAAAGCCGCATGGACTCTATTAAATTCTTTTAAAAGAAACAAATTTGCGCTTAATATTCATGATACAGTAACTAATGACCCAGACACAATTACACAATCTTTTGCAGAAACACATCACTGTACACAAACACAAACGACAAATCATTACTATCAAATTAATAGTAATGTCAATACCATATACTTTTATCCGACCACACCTGATGAAATCAGTAACATGTTTCTAATCTGGCAAACAAGCAGTCATCAGGTCTCGACAAAATTCCTTCAAAAGTAATAAAAGCTATAAATTTTTGTATATCACAACCATTAGGTAACATTATCAATCTTTGTCTTTTATGTGGAGAGTTTCCTAGATCGTTAAAAAATAAATCAAAAAGTATGCCATTGCCCAAAAAAGGTAGTAGTACATTAATAACTATCAACTTCCGTCTATTCCTTCAAATTTTTCCAAAATTATTGAAAAGGTAATGTTTAACAGGATAATGTCATTTGCGTCCCACTATATCATTATTTCAAATCACATTATGGCTTTATTCAAAGATCATTAACGCAAACTGCAATATTTAGGTCTGTATCTAATATTTTAAACCAAATTGAAAATGACAATTTTGCTGCTGGTATTATTTATCGAAAGCATTCGATACACTAAATCACGAAACACTATTATTAAAACTAGAGCAATATGGATTCAGAGGTACTGGTGCCAAACTGATACGATCTTATTTAGAAAATCGAACATTACGGTTGTACATCACTGAGGAAAGAGCAGCAAGCTTTAAAATTTTGTACTCTAAACCTATTACTGTAAATCAAGGTGTCCCACAAGGGTCAATAATTGAACCATTACTGTTTTTGTTGTACACTAACGATTTAAGCAATATTTACAGTTAGACTCAATTTATCAATTTGCCTACGATACTTCTTGTATTGTCTCTGCACCTAACTTTCAAGAACTATCTCTAGTAGCTTCAAATGTCGTTACTAATATGATATCTTGGTGCAAAAATAATTTATTAAAATTAAATAAAACTAAAACAGAGTTAATCGTATTTAGCGATAGATTATACGAATCTTTATACGTACGTCTAGGAAAGCAAACCATAACACAACAAAACAAAATACAATTTCTTGGTGTGACTTTAGACTATAAACTGAAATGGTCCCACTATTGCCTAAAGTTGCGTAAAAATCTCATTAAACATCTAAGATCACAAATATTCATTAGCACAATTAAAATTTTTTATTTCTCTAAAGTACAATCTGTCCTACTTTACGGTATTATGTTTTGGGGATCCAGTTCTCACTTAAAAGATGTTTTCGTAACACAAAATCAAATAATTAGATGTATTGTGGGGGTTTCGCCTTTAACGTCAGTTAAGAAATATTTCTTAGAACTTAACATAATGACTGTGCCATATATATATATATATATATATATATATATATATATATATATATACAGGGTGATTTTTAAGTTGATGCTTTTTTTTTAAACTGTGTATAGAACTAACTAAACTAACTTTTTCAAACAACATTTCTTAATTAACTCAAAAAAGATATTTCGTTTTAAAGGAATAAGCAGTCAAGTTCTATTTCAAATGACATGTTCAATGTTGTCACCATTCTGTTCTACAACAACGCTGTGCGCGATGTAACCACTGTTCGGTGACAGCGCGCAATAACGAAATTCGTTTTGTTTTAATTTTTGCTGCTGCCTGTTCTATGCGCCCAATTAATTCTTCCCGCGTGTTTACCGGTGTTTTAAAAACTAACGCTTTCATGTAACCCCACAGAAAAAATTGCATGGTGTAAGGTCTGGTGAGCGACTAAAATGAGGAGGTGCTCGTCTTGTAGAAGCCACATGTTTTGCCGTATATCCAATGGCAATTCTTCCAGCAGATTAGGTAGATGATTTTCCAAAAAAATCAGATAATTCTCGCCCGTTAAGCGGTCTGGGAAGATGTGCAGATCAATGAGTATTCCATTTACAATTCCATCCCACACATTTACGGAAAATCTTTCTTGAAAACTTGATCTCCATATAGCATGGGGATTTTAAAATGACCAAACATGAGTATTGCGGAAATTGTTGATTCCATTTCTGGTGAATATTGCCTCGTCCACGCACAAAATTCTACGGGGATGGTCTTGAGGAAGTAGCGGGTGTACACGTTGAACGTGAAATGGGTACAACTGATTTTCCCGCAATGTTTTCCACACCTCTGTTTGACTTACATCGACCTCACGTGCAATTTCTCTAGTACTTATCGATGGATCTTCCTCAAAAATATTCAAAATTTGGTCTTCATTCTGCATATTCACAGGTTGTCTCAGTCTTCCTACATGCTCTCCACGATGTTCTCTTAAATAACCAGTATCCCTTGCCCTCTGAACAAGATTTATAAAACTACGGGATGTCGGATGCACTCTTAATGGAAAGCGTTCTGCATACAGCCTTGCGGCTGCAGCCGCACTTTGACGACACTCCCCATAAATCAACAGCATGTCCACGAGTTCATTATTTTCATACACATGAGCCGCCATTCTTTATTTTTCAATAATCACAAACTGACTGAAATCTAATACGCGATTAACTGACAACAAATTAACACATTTCTGCTTGACATAAAAAGTGTAAACAGAAACAAAACAAAATTAACAGCCGTTTTATCAGAGAGATTGTTTGCAGTTTCATAACAACCCGAATATGCGTGGTGAGGCTATAAACACCGGTAAACACGCGGGAATAATTAATTTGGCGCATAGAACAGGCAGCAGTAACAATTCAAGCAAAACGAAAAAATGTTATTTGAAAAAGTTGTTTATTTTAATTAGTTCTATACACAGTTTAAAAAAAGCATCAACTTAAAATCACCTATATATATATATATATATATATATATATATATATATATATATATGTATATATATATATATATACTATCTTGCTATGTTTGTAATAAGGAATTCTAATTTATTTAGTAAAAATTCATGTAATTATAGTGTAATGACTACACGTAACAAGGGTAATTTGAGCATATCGTTACACAGAACACGTGTGTTCGAAAAAGGTCCTTATTATTCGTGTATTAAAGCATTTAATTTATTACTGCAGTCTATAAAAATTATTCCGTCAGAGATACAATTTAAACAAGCTCTCAAACGACATGTAATTTCATTATCTTTGCATAATTTAAATGATTACGTTACCTAACTCTTTGTAATTGACAATGCCGATGTTCGTTGTTTTTGTACGATTTGCAATGGTAATAAATCACTATTATTATTATTCTTATTATTATTATTATTATGCACATGGAAGTAACAGCGGTCGAAGTCACAATAGATTCATATCTATCACTAAAACAGTAAAAAACATTAACAATGGTCCTATATTACGACATCAAAATTTTATTACAGTTAGTACAAGACAAACACATTAAACTTTGCAGTTCACATCAAAAAAACGTACAATAATAACATTCGGTGGACGCTTGCAAGGCCATATTCCCCAAATTTAGTTACTTTATTATTATAAATAACTACATTTTATTTAACACAACGGAAGTAATAAAGATACCGGAAATATCAATTTTGACAAATCCCCAAATAAACTTTCAATACACAAAATTAAACAAATATAAGTCAGGAAATTAACAAAGGAACTCGTATGGATGAACACGCATGTCTTTAAAAGGCCGAAAGGACTTTTATACAATAGTTTACAAGAAAGCAAGCGTTTTTATCCCCACAAAAAAAAACACACACACACACACACTTTATTGATATCATCAGTCGAATAGAATGTAAGATTTTATCTTAACTGGTACTACGATTAACAATAAACGGCACAGAATACTCTCCTTCCTCTGGGCTACGATAAACTAGGTCGTATAATTGGTTCACCAGACGCTGAATCGATAGGGCTCCTCTGAATTTCTACGGTAACGCTCTCCAAATAATATCTCACAAACGGCAACTTCCTATTTACAATTATTCGTAATGCATTGCGACAGTTAATTCAACCAAAACCACACGAATAACTAACGTTTCATTTGGTTTAACGTAAATTCATAACTATTTACCCGTACTTACGAGCATTGCTTTATTTACAAAGCGTTCTTTAACGTTAATCTATTTACTCTAAACTTCATTAAACGATAAAGCTATTTACAGCGATACTTCATTCGATAAGCGTCTGCATGATCCACAAAACGTCACTAACAACCAACAATAAAAACGGGAATTTTACTCACTGATCCGCATAAGACAAAATGCGATAAAAGAAATCCATCAATGGGGGTTAGTACTATAAACAAACACTTAACCCTTCCTCGATGTATTCATCAAACAATAAACGGTAAGTTATATCGGGATGCGGGTACCCTCTGTATCCCCAATTAAACAAACGAGCAGCGGAAAACTCTTTTCCTGGGTACTGTTTGTTTCTCCCGATATCGCGTAACCACTTCCCCAACACCTTCAGATTATTTCTCGCGCAGCACCGTGACATCACCACGTCCCTATCAAGATTGTCCTCAACCTCAGTTTCAGCCATCTTCCCTATCATCTCCCTTACCTTTTAAATTAGCCTATTATATAGCTTCGTTACTTTAAATTAACATATGCGCGAAAAACTATAGCCTCTCGGCACTAAATCGGAAAAGAATTGCATCATCAGTACAGCTTCCAAAGGTACTTCGTGTAATGTGATAGGTCTATGATAACGAAACTTCGATAATGAACCTTAAACTTAAAATAACGTATATAAAACCCAAACTCTTTGTTTAAAGACAAAACATTTTATCAAAACTCCCGTCAGACTGTCGCCCCCAAAACGGTTCGTAAACCTGAAATATGTGCTCTATATAAAGTAATAAATTTATACTTAATACGCTTTTACATGATGCAAACTCAAATCTATTTAACAAAACACCAAAATCCAAAATAACGAGGACATTTATTTACACAAAAACTAATCTACACCTCATTCATTAAAATAAGAAGATTCACATGCGAACATATAATCTACTTTTTTTATTTGACCCCTAGATTTGGGGTGTTTTATTATTACACCAAAAGTATGCAGGTATCAGACGGTTCTCATTAACCTCAAATCTGATTACATGTGAAAATTAATTTAACAGTTGCCACATTTAATCGAAATGAATAAACCATGGATCACTGTATAATAATACTTAAAAAAAAGGCAAAATATCAATCATGTGAAATTAAATTAATCAGATTTGCCGTTAGTGAAACATATTATACCAACTTTGTCAAAATAACTTCTGAATCTACGGGGCAAATAAAAAAAATATATTATTAACCGTAATTTTACTACAGACTCTGCTTTATTAAAGCCAATGAAACCAAAAAAAAAAAAAAAATACAAAACTGACCCTCATAGAATTGGAATTCCAACTGTTAATTTGTAATAAAAATCCAGCTATCTTCAAGTACGTCAAAATAAGTGATTAAATGAAAGCTTCCAAAGTTAATACTCTTTTAATTTTAAGTACATTGGAAAAAAAGGAAAAAAAAACTTCTAAACATTTCAATCCTCAACACATTTAACACGTGGAAACAAAAAATTTTAAATCTTTTGACTTTTAAAACCCAACATTTCGAAACATGAGACGAAAAAAAAGTTATCTACCGTACTTTACTTAAAATCACCCCCGGTGACACTTTTTGGCATAAAGCAACATTTAACAGTAGTGACCGATACACTTGAAGCTATGCAAATAAAAGCTCAAGGAAGTCAACCAAGAATGTTGAAACTTAGCCTTAAATATTGCCACTGGCGACGAAACAACTATATCAAAAGTAAACAAGATTCTACCGATTGAAAGTAAGCCTGAACCCATAAAATTTGTTCGTTTACACAGATCTATTGCCATGTGGCAACAGTAACGTGTGCTATGGTGATTTAAAAAAATTGAGTTAGGCGGATCGAAAAGATTACCCATCTTCGATTACTTGAATCGATCCAATAAAAAGCGCGTAAATGAAAACTACAACATAAAATATTTTCATAGATCCGTTAGGTTTATAATAAAATACTTATCTTTTTTGGGATTTTTTAATGGTGTACTTTAAATTATACAATCTAAACGTTTCGATAACACTTACAGTTATCTTCGTCAGTAGTAATGTTTGTTAAAAATTGTTAAAGATGTAGTAAACAATTTTGTCAAATTTGAAAAATTCAAACATAAACATAAGCCTGCTATTAATATAACAGTTTGAGAAACGTATAAGCCAACTATAAAATTTTAGGAAAGAATAACTAGGTCATAAAAATTAAATATTGTTAAACTGCCTCAAAAATGACAAACCAGAACACTCTCTACGATGAAAGCTAACAATGAAATTTGTCAGCCAAAAAAAAAAAACATTTAACAGAATTTAATCAGGTTATGATATAAGTATAAAGTTGTGAAAAACTTCAATTTGAAAATGATAGAAGCATTCACAAATCCAAACATTACATCAAATAAAATAACCCAGTTAAATCTAAGAAAGAGATATCTTTATCAATAATTGGAAGTGTTATTAACAATGAAAGGCACAATGCAGAACGTTCTTTGTAATTTTTAATTTTAATTTAATTTCAACTGCTTATGTTAAATTATAGTGCTGTGGTAATTTAACATATAATTGGTAAAGCATTTGCTTCAAGGTCTATTTTTAACAAACATTACTACTGACGAAGATAACTGTAAGTGTTATCGAAACGTTTAGATTGTATAATCTAAAGAACACCATTAAAAACCCCAAAAAAGATAAGTATTTTATTATGAGTGTTAATGGTGAAAGTTTACATTTCCATTAGGTTTAAATTAGAAATTTTTTATAATTGTAGTTTTGTTAAATACAAATGTTACTACTATCTAGGTTCGAATCAGTATTCTACGAATATAATCGATTTATTACATACATCTTAATTACTGGACTAACAGTATTTATTTTTAGGATAATTATGCAACATCTTTCGTAATAAGTTCATTACGAAAATAGGCAACATTGTAAAAGCAAAAACAATAATCTATGTCAAACTTCTTGTCAGACAGAGGTTAATAAACATATATATGCTAACTTAAAAACTTAAAAGTATTGAAATAATTTTAATTATATTTTTTTTAGGACCTGTGCAACTTCTTTGTACGTTCATAATGAAAGCAGGCAACATTGTAGAAACAAAAACACTAATTCTGTATTATAAGTGTTTTGTAACTGTGGTTTCCTATTAGTGGAGTTGAACGGCCTATTTCCACAGTTTATGCTTTTTGAGCGCGACGTTTCGGAAGCGTACTGTGCTTCCGTCATAAGGCTTAGTCCTGAGAAGGACTGTTTTCGCACTTGAGTCGAATTCATATGTTATATCTAATTTTTCTCAAGCACTTTACTCTCAGATTCGAACTTGGTACCTTTCACTTACTAGTCTGACAACTTTACCGCTGAGCCACTGAGTAATCCAATATATATTTGTTAGAACTTATATATATATATATATATATATATATATATATATATATATATATATATATATATATATATATATATATTAAACTTTTTCCGTGGTTGCGCAGAAGTTTATTCCATGTCTGGAACGAAGACCACCGCATCCAATGGGATAACATACATATAGTGGCAAAGGACGAGAATACAATTCGTTGAAAACTCAAAGAAGTCACATTTATCGTACTAGTACATGTCTGGAACGAAGACCACCGCATCCAATGGGATAACATACAGATAGTGGCAAAGGACGAGAATATAACTCGTCGAAAACTCAAAGAAGCCACATTCATCGCACTAGCACATGTCTGGAACGAAGACCACCGCATCCAATGGGATAACATACAGATAGTGGCAAAGGACGAGAATACAACTCGTCGAAAACTCAAAGAAGCCACATTCATCGCACTAGCTCATGTCTGGAACGAAGACCACCGCATCCAATGGGATAACATACAGATAGTGGGAAAGGACGAGAATACAACTCGTTGAAAACTCAAAGAAGTCACATTCATCGCACTAGCAGCATGTCTGGAACGAAGACCACCGCATCCAATGGGATAACATACAGATAGTGGCAAAGGACGAGAATGCAACTCGTCGAAAACTCAAAGAAGCCACATTCATGGCACTAGCAGAAACATGTCTGGAACGAAGACCACCGCATCCAATGGGATAACATACAGATAGTGGCAAAGGACGAGAATACAACTCGTCGAAAACTCAAAGAAGCCACATTCATCGCACTAGCAGAAAATCCAATAAGTCAAGCTAGTGTAGAATGAAACCCATATGGATTCCAATAATGCGCGAAGAGCTTAAGCGCAATACACCTGCGCAAGAGGTTACGGCGCAACATGCGCAATAAACTTCTGCGCAACCACGGAAGAAGTTTAATATATATATATATATATATATATATATATATATATATATAAGTTCTAACAAATATATATTGGATTACTCAGTGGCTCAGCGGTAAAGGTGTCAGACTAGTAAGTGAAAGGTATCAAGTTGGAATCTGAGAGTAGTCAAGTGCTTGAGAAAAATTAGATATAACATATGAATTCGACTCAAGTGCGAAAACAGTCCTTCTCAGGACTAAGCCTGATGACGGAAGCAGAGTCCGCTTCCGAAACGTCGCGATCAAAAAGCATAAACTGTGGAAATAGGCCGATCAACTCCACTAAAAACATTAATCTATGTCAGAATGACATTTAAAACTTCATGTCAGATAGCGATTAATAGACATAAATGCTTGTTAATTTCCAAAGCCGCCCACTTCTATAAGATACCAATAATACAGTTTAACCATTTTCGCACATATTTCATTGATTTTTAGACTTACTCTGCGTTATATCAAGAAACTTTATCAAGAAACGTTATGAAAAATTATTTTTTCTTTAAAAAATGTCACACGTTTTGTTATAAAATTAATCGTTATTTTTTGTGGCTAAATTACGCGTCGTATCAAAAAATTTCATAGAACATAATTAATTGAGATGTTTAAGGTCTATATCCAGGAATTTTTATATCTGTGAAGTATGCAGCTGTTTTAGAAATATTTGATAAAAACCAAAAACTGCCCCTAATAAACCCCCTTCTCCGCCGCTGGATTTCTCCCAAAATTTAATCAGCTCCAGTGAAATGAAAACAAGTTCAAATACAACATTTTAAGTACGTGTTTTCGTTCTGGAGTTATCGTTGATACTAACATACATCTATATAGACACACATCCAGACATCGTGGATGATCTTGGTGAAACTCAGTTCAGTTCGAGTTACGAGGAGCAGAACACGGAGACTTGAAAATGATATTCTGCCGAAACGTCGTCAGTTCAACACCGGTTCTTTGAAGAACCGTGGAGGAGAATCTACGAGACCGAAGCCGGAAGAACACCAACTTCATATATATATATATATATATATATATATATATATATATATATATAGTAAAAGTAAATCTTTTAACTCGGCCATTGAACCTTATATACTTTGAATTTAAGACCTCTAGATAGCAACCTTGATAGGTTAATATAAGAATTACAGTTGTATATTGGACCAGAAAGGTTATTAATAAATTTTATAAGAATTCTAATACTTAATTTGAAGTTTTAATAATCTCCAACATGATTTTATTTTTATTGATGGTTTGAATCAATTAGGTCAGTGATAATAATAAAAGGAAAATGCAAAGGCAACGTATTTCATTCCCTCCCCAAGGGGGAGGGCGGGCTGCTCGAGCTTCTCGAGCTCCTTCAGCCACAATCGTGGATTCCCAGCATACATACATACATTACGTATATATGTATGGTGGGATTAAGGATAGTTGTGGCCTGGATAGGATCGGAAGGAACGGAGTAAGGGTTCTGAGGGGGGAAATACTTCCCCAGCATTCGCCTAAGTAGCCCCACATGGTGTGCATATACGCAGTGACCATGCCGCACATGCAATGATAATAATTTAAATATTTCCATTATATTAAGTTTGTAAATGTACACATAGACCAAACTTAATTTATTTAACTTAAAACAACAAATAAGTTCCAGATTGTGTGAAAATTAATTGGGAAGCTGATAGTTTAGCGTATTTGATAGATAAAAGCAAGTTTACGCAATGAATTAATTACTTTTGGTATATGCTTTTAGGTGATAAATAAATGTAATTTATCACCATATTTAAACATTTTTCTTTGGGAGTTTACCATACGATTACGCATGTTCAATATTTACTAGAAATTGGAACAATCAACAAATTCAAAGTGAAATTTGATATTTATGATTTATGTGGACAGATTTAAAATTAATAAAAGTAATCCAGTTCTATATCAATTAAAATTTTATACAGGGAAGTAAATTTTGGTAACCGTATAAATTAAGTTATACCGTTGGCCTAAAAAAATTATTTCTCCAGTCATAACAAAATTTATTTCAAATAGAGCTCGATTGAAACAGTTTGATAGTAAAATATAAAATATTGTTGATGTTTTAAAGGGCAAGTTGTTAAAATCATCATAATGTGGTTTTACATAATTATAAATTAAGAAGGGTCATAACGCCGCAATCTAAATTAAACACAACATATCATTATATCAAACAGTTCATGCTGGAAATAAGTATTGAACTTGCTGAAAATAACTATCATATTTATTATATTTTTGTATTTGTGGGGCGAGATCTAGACACCAACGGAAATGTCGGGCATCTCTATGTACCTAAACTACTAATGGTTATTAGAACTACTAAAGGAGTTCCACCTTTAGTAAGGGATCTTTAACGTGTCAATCATCGCATTGCCACATTTTTCTTTTTTGTTTTACGATTAACACGATTGGTTACCATAAACTATAATTACATTTCTAATTATCATGACCAAAGTGGTGGACCCGGGTGATCAATACAAATGATATTAGCCTAAAAATAACAGAACTAGCAATTTCCTTTGCATTGAAAACATTTCATATGAAAAACTTTTTATTGATGTGATTTCCAACAAATACACATTTGATAATTATAAGCGCGGTATGGAGATATAATTTTAATTTCAAATGATAAAAGTTTTCTATCCGAATTAGTTAAAAAAAATCAAATAACTATTACCACAAGTATAAAAGCGCTTCAAATCTAATTTAGATTAAAAATTGAAATTTGCAAACGAACAATTGACTCAATACTAGGAAAATTGATTTTTGGCCAATAATTAACTATTGAAAGCAACCCACATAAAGATAATTAAGTATTCCAAACAACGTATAAATTACGATTAGAAATTGCTGAATTACAATTAAGGTTAATTTAATATACATTAAATTAAAACCCATAATGATTAATTCCATTATCACAATAAAAGGGGAAGCGTGAATGAAGCATATTGAATGTATATAACAATTTTCAATTCAAGCTGAAAATTTATTTACATTAACAATAATAATAAATCAGCAATAATTATATTTATGAAAATGTATTATTAATGATGTTGAAACAATTTCACAAAATTGTTTCAACATCTTTAACAATTTTAATAGATAATATTACTACTGACGAAGATAACAGTGAGTGTTATCGAAACGTTTAAATTGTATAACTTTAATATATGAATACATCATAAAAAAAGACAAGTATTTTAATATTATATTTGTTAATTATTGTTTATTTTTTAGTAAATTTGACCTCACAATCATTACTTAAAGTGAGCACAGTTACTTTTTTTATTATTTGGTTTATCAAGTAAATAATTACATTTTCAACTTTATATATATATATATATATATATATATATATATATATATATATATATAGTAAAAGTAAATCTTTTAACTCGGCCATTGAACCTTATATACTTTGAATTTAAGACCTCTAGATAGCAACCTTGATAGGTTAATATAAGAATTACAGTTGTATATTGGACCAGAAAGGTTATTAATAAATTTTATAAGAATTCTAATACTTAATTTGAAGTTTTAATAATCTCCAACATGATTTTATTTTTATTGATGGTTTGAATCAATTAGGTCAGTGATAATAATAAAAGGAAAATGCAAAGGCAACGTATTTCATTCCCTCCCCAAGGGGGAGGGCGGGCTGCTCGAGCTTCTCGAGCTCCTTCAGCCACAATCGTGGATTCCCAGCATACATACATACATTACGTATATATGTATGGTGGGATTAAGGATAGTTGTGGCCTGGATAGGATCGGAAGGAACGGAGTAAGGGTTCTGAGGGGGGAAATACTTCCCCAGCATTCGCCTAAGTAGCCCCACATGGTGTGCATATACGCAGTGACCATGCCGCACATGCAGTGATAATAATTTAAATATTTCCATTATATTAAGTTTGTAAATGTACACATAGACCAAACTTAATTTATTTAACAAAACAACAAATAAGTTCCAGATTGTGTGAAAATTAATTGGGAAGCTGATAGTTTAGCGTATTTGATAGATAAAAGCAAGTTTACGCAATGAATTAATTACTTTTGGTATATGCTTTTAGGTGATAAATAAATGTAATTTATCACCATATTTAAACATTTTTCTTTGGGAGTTTACCATACGATTACGCATGTTCAATATTTACTAGAAATTGGAACAATCAACAAATTCAAAGTGAAATTTGATATTTATGATTTATGTGGACAGATTTAAAATTAATAAAAGTAATCAGTTCTATATCAATTAAAATTTTATACAGGGAAGTAAATTTTGGTAACCGTATAAATTAAGTTATACCGTTGGCCTAAAAAAATTATTTCTCCAGTCATAACAAAATTTATTTCAAATAGAGCTCGATTGAAACAGTTTGATAGTAAAATATAAAATATTGTTGATGTTTTAAAGGGCAAGTTGTTAAAATCATCATAATGTGGTTTTACATAATTATAAATTAAGAAGGGTCATAACGCCGCAATCTAAATTAAACACAACATATCATTATATCAAACAGTTCATGCTGGAAATAAGTATTGAACTTGCTGAAAATAACTATCATATTTATTATATTTTTGTATTTGTGGGGCGAGATCTAGACACCAACGGAAATGTCGGGCATCTCTATGTACCTAAACTACTAATGGTTATTAGAACTACTAAAGGAGTTCCACCTTTAGTAAGGGATCTTTAACGTGTCAATCATCGCAGTGCCACATTTTTCTTTTTGTTTTACGATTAACACGATTGGTTACCATAAACTATAATTACATTTCTAATTATCATGACCAAAGTGGTGAACCCGGGTGATCAATACAAATGATATTAGCCTAAAAATAACAGAACTAGCAATTTCCTTTGCATTGAAAACATTTCATATGAAAAACTTTTTATTGATGTGATTTCCAACAAATACACATTTGATAATTATAAGCGCGGTATGGAGATATAATTTTAATTTCAAATGATAAAAGTTTTCTATCCGAATTAGTTAAAAAAAATCAAATAACTATTACCACAAGTATAAAAGCGCTTCAAATCTAATTTAGATTAAAAATTGAAATTTGCAAACGAACAATTGACTCAATACTAGGAAAATTGATTTTTGGGCAATAATTAACTATTGAAAGCAACCCACATAAAGATAATTAAGTATTCCAAACAACGTATAAATTACGATTAAAAATTGCTGAATTACAATTAAGGTTAATTTAATATACATTAAATTAAAACCCATAATGATTAATTCCATTATCACAATAAAAGGGGAAGCGTGAATGAAGCATATTGAATGTATATAACAATTTTCAATTCAAGCTGAAAATTTATTTACATTAACAATAATAATAAATCAGCAATAATTATATTTATGAAAATGTATTATTAATGATGTTGAAACAATTTCACAAAATTGTTTCAACATCTTTAACAATTTTAATAGATAATATTACTACTGACGAAGATAACTGTGAGTGTTATCGAAACGTTTAAATTGTATAACTTTAATATATAAATACATCATAAAAAAAGACAAGTATTTTAATAATTATATTTGTTAATTATTGTTTATTTTTTAGTATATTTGACCTCGCAATCATTACTTAAAGTGAGCACAGTTACTTTTTTTATTATTTGGTTTATCAAGTAAATAATTACATTTTCAACTTTCGCACCAAAAGGGAAAGAAAATAAAAAAAATTAATTTTAGGCGAAGTTCAGCATGATAAAACAAAATGACCATCTGCTGCTCTACCATTTAACCTAGTTTCTGTAACAAAAAACATGAGTAAGAGGTAAATCTCTACATTCTGTAACGAAACGATATACTAATGCATTTTACACACAACTTGACTTTACCTCATGTAAGAAGAAATCTTACATAAAACAAAAAAAAAACAAAAATAAGATTATTGGCTCATCCGGATGTTTTGCTAATTTAATAAGTATAATTTTAATTTACTCTTAAATATTTTAAAACAAAAAGAGTTAATAAAGGTATAAAACAACTTGTTGAAACATTCACTTATGCAATAAGTAAGTTGTGTGCATTGGAATAATCAATAAACCTCTCCGTTGGAGTTGTAAATTGTGCATATCCGGTTTAAACCTTTAAACCTTTAAACACGTTAAGTACGATGCGACGCACCAGTGCCTCGAATGAAGTTCATCCATAGTAGCGGCGCGAGTCACCGGTGACGCGAAAGAATGTGTTCTTGGTTGACGGTACGAGACACCGGTGCCTTGCTATACATTCTGTTCTTAATAGCAAAGTAATTTTGTTGCGGCCTACACAAACGATTCAATGTTTGTACGCTCGTCTGCTAGATAGTGTACTATGTATAAAGCTAATTTCGTTTCCAAATATGAACAACCAGTAGAAAGAAATAACGTAAATCAGTAATTTTTTTTATTTTTATTTATTTTCTTACAAATAAATAGAAACACACATAATAAAAAACAAAAACACACATACATGTTCATCAAATGTTTAAAAACCTAATGGATGCTAAATTCAAATTTTATTACATTTATTGAAACATGGGAAACATAGGAATGGCTTATCAGGACAAACAGCGCAATACGTAGGGACCTGTTTGGTTTTCCGATCTGCTTCCTTTTTCTTTTTTTCGGTGTATATTTGTTGATAACACTGGCGACAACGCTTTCTTGTTTTACGAACTGGTCCTGGAGCTTTTTCTAGAAAATGTTGAGTTTTCTGAGGAACTGTTCTTACTTGTGGTGGTAAAGTGTCTTCTGTCATTAAAATGTCAATGATTTTTTCTCAAAAATGTAAGAGAGATATTTTTTTCCACCACCAAACTCTCTGTGTAGCACCCACGCATTTACAACACAAGTACCAAATAAAAGTTCCATACCCACCTTACGGTATCACTTAACAGTTTTTCTTACACTGGAATAGTAAGAAGACAGCTGATCGAATAAGTCAACCCCCTTTTTGGCTTTATTGTAACTGATGACAGAATCAGGTTTATTGACAGATTCTCCTCTCCAATTTTTTTTAACTTCAGTCAGTTGACCTTTATGATCCTTACATGAAGTGAGCATTAGCACTTGACGTTTATCCTGCCATTTTATAAGTTTTATACCTATCTTGTTTTGAGTGCCACTCACTTCTCCCTTTTTTAGTTTTGTTAGTATAGATTCGTTTGGTAGTCCTCGTCTATTACTTCTCAAAGTGCCACAAATAAACGTTTTATTGTCTATTAGCTTTTTTGCAAGTGGAATACTTGTATAAAAATTGTCGACATATATAATACGACCTAGTAAAGGTTCTGACAAATTTATGGTAACATGATGAGAATGTCCGATATCAGACTTAGGTGCGTTACGTTGTTTACCAGAATAAATATTTAAATTGTATGTGTAACCAGAAGGCACACATAACTGTGAAGTTTAATCCCATACTTATGAGTTTTATTGGCTAAATACTGTCGAAAGGCGACACGGCCTCTAAAAGGCACCATAGATTCATCTATAACTAAGGATTTCCCTGGTTCTATAATAGATTTAAATTGACCAACAAGTAGATTCAATAGACGAGTAATATTAAAAAGACGTTGACCAACATTTGTTTTGTTATTAGAAAAATGCCAGTATTTTAATATTGACAAAAAGCGGTCTCTTCTAAAAGCAGTACTTATAAAATCATTTTTATATATTACTTTCTTCGACCAATATAGTTTTATATCTGGAAGACCATTGATTCCAATAAGCATAAGAACTCCTAAAAACTTCCTCATTTCAGAGTTAGTAATTGCAGTCCAGTTATTTTTTACCCTCGGTTGAGACTTTGTAAGCATGCATTGATTTGCAAACCTGTTTGTTTCAATTACCATGAGTTCCAAGACTTCTTCTGGCATAAAATTTCTAAATAATGAGTCAGGATCATCAAGTTTTAAATCACTAATCATCAGAGTATCACCCGTGGAATATTCGTCAAAGTCGAAGTTATTTTCCACAATAGGACCTCATTCTGGTAAAATTTCATCGGGCTGATCATCCTCTTCTACTTCAATTTCATTTGTCTCTTCTGTTGATGACTCACTCGATGAGTTACTTGAATAATTAGGATCCATGTCACTATCATCAATAGAACTTTCGCCACTAGCATCTTTATATGAGAGAGGCTCTGTCAAAGAAACGACATTATCACTAGAATTATTCTCGACCGCCACTGTGTAATTACGATCCGAGTCATTGACGTCAATAGAACTTTCATCACCTTGATGTGAAGTAGGCTCTGGTAAATCAACATTTTCAAAAACATTGTTTTCCACAGGATCTTGAGCCGATGTCGAAGCAACATTTTCATCAATAAATGGATTTGCACTGAAGGGTAACTTTACAATCTTTCTACTCCTAGTGCTAACATTATAACAATTATTTCTTTTCATTTTAAAACAAAGTTATCGTTAAGATACTACGAAACTAGAGCAGAATGTACACGCGATAATCGGTAATATCGAACTGAGAGCTGCAGAGCTTTACACGCAGCGAGGCACGTACGTCTGGAATCCCCTCCCATGGTTGTTTCGAGGCATCCGTGACTCGCACAGCCAAAACTACACTATCGTGCCGAAGCGAGGCATCGGTGACTCGATGAATGCTCTTGTATGGCAAAGCGAGTCACCAGTACCTCGAATTTTTTTTCTTGTAAAAATTTGTTACTGTTGGCTAAAAACCTATAACAAACGCAAAAACTGCCGAAAAAAAATGTTTTTAAACAAATCAAGGAAAATATTTTTCCGGCCCATGGGATGGCAATATACATTTATATACCCGGCATGTGCAAAATCCAAGCCATAAGAGCTGTCGTACTTAACGTGTTAATTTCTTGTGCAAACGACATTTAGAACTTAGAATACCATAATACATCTAACATGCTGCAGGTATCGTCTATTTTCAATATTCAACCAACCAACCTCAGAAAGTGTGTGAGAAATATTACTAAATAAATAAATCTTAAACACCAGTTCTGCAACTTTCGGATTCTACGTTTGTCACGATTAGTTAGACAAGAGCAGTATACCAACCACATCGCAACACTAAAAAACCACATAAAAATTATTTTGTGCCTGTGTTAAGAAATTCACGATTTTAGAACTTAGAATACCATAATACATCTAACATGCTGCAGGTATCGTCTATTTTCAATATTCAACCAACCAACCTCAGAAAGTGTAAAATATTACTAAATAAATAAATCTTAAACACCAGTTCTGCAACTTTCGGATTCTACGTTTGTCACGATTAGTTAGACAAGAGCAGTATACCAACCACATCGCAACACTAAAAAACCACATAAAAATTATTTTGTGCCTGTGTTAAGAAATTCACGATTTTCGTAAGATATGTAAATGTTGACAGCGTTTAAAGCTTTTAATCTATCGTTATTACTTTCACATAACACAATATTGCACGATTCAAGGATTCGCGTGCAATTCCTGGATACTATTAACAATCTGCCGGCAAATTAATAAACGAATCGCGTGCCTCATTCATTCATTCGTCAAAAATTTAAATAGTTTTTTTTATTTTATTAAAAATATTCCTGGACTCCATTGAAAAAATGGGAAGTATACTTAAAAAGGTTATTTATCTAATAATACATTAAATACAATACACTTACAATGTTATCCTAGTATTTCAAAATTATATGCTAATCCACGAAGGTACTCTAAAATTTCCCGATTAGGGAAATCGCGAACAAGTGCCAAAATTCTTTCGTCAATGTGAATATACTTAGCTTGTTTTTAGGGTGAAGCATTACCAGTTATCAATCGTTAAAAAAAGGCATCTCTGTTTTTTGAACCTTCTTCATATTCCTGGATAAACCTCCAAATAGTTGATCGTTGAATAGATAGTTGTGTCTGAAGTCGTCTATGCGCTACTTCGACAATATTGTTTGTTTTCGGTACAGAGTTTTGAACCCTCTCGTACAGATTCCATTTTGTGGCTGAAACATTGATCTTAGTCGGTTTCTTTGTCCTACGTAATAACTTTCGAACCAATTTGCTATTGAAGAACTATCTGAGGTAGATAATCATACTATGTGTCAAAGGCCTAGTTTACATTTTTTACAAGTGCCGTTATAATTCGCACCTCCAAACCGACTTGTGGGGTCGATTGATATTCTCTGAAAAAAATTATAAGAAAATGTGACAAGTTAAATCTTTATCGTTACATCAGGTATGCCCTCAACATATCTCCTATATAAGACGAAATGCTGAATAATAATATTTGATTTCAAATTTAGGATGGATAGATTAACATATTGACAATTTATTTCAAAGCTAGTAAATAAATGAAAAAAAGAACATATTTGTCTGTATAGCTGAAATAATGTCGAGCAGATACAAGGAGCCGGGGTGACAAGACCTCGTGAACATGTACCCGCGTTTCACGCCGCTAGAGGAACTGGTGCGGTTGATTAGACTGTCGCCAAACTACCTTGCACCAACCGTTCGTTAATGGCATAGAACAAGACAGAAGAAGGCATCGAAAGACGTCATCCCGTAACTGGAGGCCCCACTAATGGTTTCGTCGACCTCTAGCCTGAAGAGACCAGCCAAGGATATCCACCAGCCCCTACGACGACTTCAGGACACAGAAGAAGAAGCCAAAAAAGACGCCGACAACTAGACCGATTATCTTCTCCCTAGCCAAGGCCGTCAGCGGGGGAATTCGGATCCAGCCTGCCACTGCCAAGGACCGAGCCAGGTGATTCTGTATAAGGTGGTTATACGAAAGCAACGTGATTTCCGAGCTACACCAACGTGGTTTTAATATCTTTTGTTGTTCTGGCTTGTAAGCGAAGATACCAAAGAAATACGCTCAACTAATAAAAGGAATGGTACATTCAGATTAACTTAAGATAATGAAAATAAATTGTAGATAGTGTAGAACATTAGCTTAAATACTACACTGCCAAAAAAGTACCGGGAATTGATCATTTAAAAAGCCCGCTTATAGGGATTGTCGAAATTGTTTTTGTCGCTAAGTTGGCATAGTTGTCCTCTATACTCACGCGGAGTCTGAGCGTCATCTGTCATTTAGTTTGTTTACTGCGCTCCATTTTGTCAGTTCATCTCAAGTGTATTTTGCGATTTCTATAGTGAATAAGGAATGTCTTAAATTTTACATTGGAGATGGAATTTCGTGTGCCGTATCGCTGAAAATGTTGCATGCGGTTTACGGTGAATAGAATTTGTCAGAAAGTCATGCGTATCTGTGGTGGAAGATTCGCCTCGCCCTGGTGGGCCATCAACCTTTTTAACTGAATTTAACAAAGTGAAGAAAATGGAGACTGAAAATCGTCGCTTAAGCTTGAGGAAGATAGACGCTAAAATGTGTTTCAAGAATAAATTCCTACCATTTTATGCGATTGTTTGAGCATGAAACGCCTTGTCGCTCTATTAGTGTCGAAAGAACTGAATTTTCTGCAAAAACTCAATCGCGTAAAGGTCACTGAAGATATGCTAGAACGAGTCAATTCCGACCCTACATTCATAAAACGCATTGTAACTGGTGATAAGACATAGGTTTATGTGTTTGATATGGAAACCAATCAACAAGCTACGGAATGAAACCGAAAAAAGCACATCAAAGTCGATCAAAAGTGATAGTTTTTTTCGATTATCGCGGTGTAATCATAATTCTTGGCAGAATGTGACACAGTAAATAAAAAATATTATCTGAGTGCTATGTGGCGTTTGATAGAGCAAATTCGTCGAAAAAGATCAGATTTGTGGAAAGAAAACTCATGGATTTGCTCCACGATAACGCACCATCTCACAAGGCTAACATAGTGGACGAATTTCTGGTCAAAAACTTAACAAACCTTATCAAACAACCACCGTATTCTCCTAATGTGGCTCCGGCTGACCTTTTTCTCTTTCCTAAACTCGAATTACCACTTTGAGGCACCCTTTTTCAGCCGATAGAAGACATAAAGGAGAATTCGCGGCGAGAACTGAAGTCGATTGCCGAAAATGCGTTTAAAAAATGTTTTGATAATTGGGTTATTCGTTAGCATAAGTCGATTATTTCGGAAGGGGTCTACTTTGAAGGCGATGCAATATATTTGGATTCTGTGTTTTATTGACAAATTCCCGGTACCCCTTGACAGAATGTATATGATTGCTCAGGCATTAAACTTCAATATAAATGAATAAGATAACGTTTACGCTTATAATCATATTAAAAGTACACACATAAGTTTTTCTGGGTGAATGAACTTTATAACTTCGGTTTATAACATACAGTGTGTGCGAAAAGTTGCTTAATAAATGGGACTTTTCTTCAATATTACGTTCTGCGAAAAATTCTTTCTGCAAATGAGTTTTGCTTGTCCTAAAACTTATTTAACACCAATCAGATAAAAGTTGACATGCACACTATACAGGAATAGAACATAAAACACATATTTTGGTTAAGAGTAAAGTACCTTTATTTCAATAGATAGAAAAAAATTGTATTGAGAAGAGTTGTTTAAAATATTGGCTAAAGATTTTGAACACTTTATGTATTTTTGTTGAAATGAAAAATCAACAGAAACATACACAGCTATGACATATTGAATTTCGGCAACTTCAACTAATTTTAAATTATTCTACTTTTGAGATGTGACTGATTTTTCAACAGGACCACCTAAAGGCTCACTGCACTTGATGGCCCTCCGTCTCATATTTGCTCGAACATTTCTCAGCATTTGTTCAGAAAATTGCCGTTTAGCCAATCTCTTACATGTGCGAGGAATGTGCGGGGGATCCATCTAATTGAAAATTCATCTGGTGTATTCCTTCAAGCGGCATATCATCCAGAACGTTTTCAAATTCTGTATTGAGAAAATAAAAAAAAATTGTCGCCATTGATGTTGTTCTCAAAAAAGAAGGGTCCCAGTAAACTGTGGCATATTATTCCACACCAAACATGAACCTTTTCAGAGTACTGGCAACGACACTCTACCGACCAATGTGGATTCTCAGTGCTCCAATACCGAGAATTTTGAGAACTAAATATCCCGTTTGTTGTAAATACTGCTTCATTAGGGAAACAAATTTTCTTCAATAAACCTCTATCATATTCTAAACATCCTAAAAGCAATACACAAAAATCCAAGCGCTGATTCATATTTTTTTCCATTAAAGTGTGAATAAATTTTGGCTTAAAAGGTTTAAATTTGTGCTTTTTTAGTACCTTTCTTGTAAACGTGGTGGTTACATTCAAAGTCCGGGATATTTCTCCAATGCTTGTTTGGGATTTTCTTGAATAATCAGTAGTATGTCTAACCCTTTTCCATCAAGATTGTCATCATCCATTCTCTGTTGTTCAGGGAGATATTTGATCTTTCGGGATGATTATTATTACATTCTGCCGCAGCCTGCCGTGTTGTTCGATAATTATTTCTTCCAATTAGTACTATTTCTAGCTTTTCTGGATTATTCAACTTCATCTTCATTCAAATAAGATTCGAGTATGTAAATATGACATGACGTTAACTGTTCAATTCACATTATGGATACATTGTCAAACTGACAAATAAATCATGCTACAGATGACAGTCGGGAATACATTTGCAATATGTTTATTATGCAGAATAGAAAAATACTCGGAAAATTTCAAAATAGTCAAAGTCGTCATAGGGGTATGAAACTTCATATCTAAACATAACGTTTAATTATTAACAACTTTTCTCAGTAGAATTTTTTTCAATCTACTGAAATAAAAGTACTTTACTCTTAAGCAAAATATGTGTTTTATGTCCTACCCTGTATAGTGTGCATGTCAATTTCGATCTGATTGGTGTTAAATAAGTTTTCGGGCAAGTAAAATTCATCTGCAAAAAGAATTTTTCGCAGAACGTAATATTGAAGAAATGTCCCATTTGTTAAGCAAATTTTCGCACACACCGTATAAAAGGCATACTCGAGCGTAGTTGTAACATCCAAATAAGGAGGCAGCACATCACAATGAAAATCGTGCAAAATTTGATATACATTATAAAGGATTGTGCTAAAATTATTCGCGTATAAAAATTAGCTTTGAGAATAACCTAAACCTAGTTTATTTTTGAGAGAAAAGTATCGAATAGGCACCACATCTGGCGTAGCTATATTTTTTTTATGGTATAAAATTTAATGGAATTGAACATAAATTATACATATTATACAGGGTGGCGCATTAGTGTGACAAAGTCCCATATCTCCTTTATTTAAAGAGATAAAAAAAATTAAATACAAAAGTTGTAAGATATGTTCTGGTGCATATTCCAAAAATAATTTTAATTATACAGGGTATATCATAAAAGCTTAGAAGTAATTTTAAATTTTTTTTAAATAGAAAACCCTATATATTATTACATATTTAGATTCTACATACAATTTTAGACACATTTTATGTATAATGTCCAATACCTAAGTTTAACCGTTTTTGACAAATTTCAAATTTTTTTGTCAAAAATGACCTTTGCAGGCCAAAACATAGGTGGAAATCTTTTCTAAACGAAGCCTTTATCAATTAGTTATGGTTGGTTTCCTTGGAAATGGGGACCTACTCTAATGGACTGTATTGATATTTTTGTAATACATTCATACAGGGTGATCAAAATGGACAATAAAAGTAGATTAAAAAACCTATAAAGTCATTTTTTTAATGGAAACCCCTATTTTTTAATTCTATCTTATTTAGCATTAAAAATAAGGGTGACTTTGTATAAGAGTGTATATTCCAAAAATTGTAGTTTTGAAACAATGGCAATTTAACATTTTTTATTGTAAAAAGGCTATACGCCTTTCAAGTTTTCTTGTTAGTTGGCCGTGACGGCGGGGCGCGGCGAAACAAAAAAAATCGAGCACTTCAGATCGAAATATTACAATTTATTGAACCCCATATAAATAATTATTTTATTAAACGAACTTAAAGTAAAGACAATATTTTTTTGATTCAACAAATTATGTCCTAATCCTAATCATAAACTTAACACCTCTAATGTAACTAAACCTGTAACGAATTATACAGATAAAAGTACTAGAAACACGTCAAATACGTACTACCTAATAAGTCGTTCGAAATGTCCGCCTCTTTCTTGAATACACAATGCAGTACGTCCCTCAAATTCGCTGCTTAAATTTCTACACATTTCAACACTAATGTTTTGAAAACAGTTTCTAATCCTAATCTTCATGTCTTTCTTTGTTGTAGGCGGTATTTTATAAACCTGCTCTTTGACGTACCCCCAAATGCTAAAGTCCATTTTAGTAAGATCTGGGGATCTAGCAGGCCAAGCAACAGGTCCTCCCCTCCCAATCCAACATTCTGGATATCTAGCATTTAAAAAAGTTATTATCGGACCTGTATGATGTACTGGGGCCCCATCCTGAAGAAACCACATTTCTTGTTGCGTATCCTGTGGCACTTGACGCAACAAATTAGGCAGATGGTTTTGCAGAAAGTCTAAGTATACTTCTCCTGTTACTCGTTGATCAAAAAAATATGGTCCAATTACATGATTACCGACAACACCTCCGCAAACATTTAAAGACCATCTAGTTTGAGAAGTATATCTTACGAAATGTGGATTTTTGGTAGAATAGTAATGAAAATTGTGTCTGTTTACACTTCCGTTTCTGTGAAATGTGGCCTCATCTGTAAATAAAATCAAATGAACAAAATTTCTTTGTTGGTTTATTTTGTTTTGAGCCCATTGACAAAATTCCAGTCGTCTTTGATAATCTTCAGGAACCAACTCTTGAAGTAGTTGAATGTGATAGGGGTGCATTTTTTGAGACTTCAATATCCGCTGTACCGTACGTCGTTCAACACCAACCTGCTGAGAAATGGGCCGTTGTCCAATATATGGATTTTCGGTAACTGTTAATAGTACATTTAATTGATTTTACTCAGTCTGTGCACGTTATTCCCTAGTATTTTTTGCATACAACACATTGCCAGTTCTTTCAAAACTTTTCAAAAGCTTTTCAAATGCCCTTCTTTCAGGTTGCCGTCTTTCTGGAAACCGTTGTTGATACAGTCTTCTTGCTAAGAGCGTATTCTTATCACTAGCTCCCAAAACAAAAATCATATCAACCATCTTGGCTTGCGAAAAATTCATTATTTACAATTTTAATTCAAGTTTTAAACCAATTTGCTATAAAATACACTAACTCATCACAAAAATTATCAACTGACAATAAATAATGACGTTTCTGATGATCTCTATTATTTTTATATGCCACGCCTCGCCGTCACGGCCAACTAACAACAAAACTTGAAAGCCGTAAAGCCTTTTTACAATAAAAAAATGTTAAATTGTCATTGTTTCAAAAACTAAAATTTTTTGGAATATACACTCTTATACAAAGTCACCCTTATTTTTAATGCTAAATAAGATAGAATTAAAAAATAGGGGGTTTGCATTAATAAAAATGACTTTATAGGTTTTTTTGAATCTACTTTTTATTGTCTATTTTTGTTCACCCTGTATGAATGTATTACAAAAATATCAATACAGCCCATTAGAGTAGGTCCCCATTTCCAAGGAAACCAACCATAAATAATTGATAAAGGCTTCGTTTAGAAAAGATTACCACCTATGTTTTGGCCCGCAAACGTCATTTTTGACAAAAAATTTGAAATTTGTCAAAAACGGTTAGACTTGGATATAGAACATTATACATAAAATGTGTCTAAAATTGTATGTAGAATCTAAATATGTAATAATATATAGGGTTTTCTATTAAAAAAAAAAAATTAAAATTACTTCTAAGCTTTTATGATCTACCCTGTATAATTAAAAATATTTTTGGAATATGCACCAGAACATATCTTATAACTTTTGTATTTAATTTTTTGTTGTATCTCTTTAAATAAAGGAGATATGGGACTTTGTCACACAAATGCGCCACCCTGTATGTTGTTTATGTTCATAAATTATAGCGAAAACATGTGTAAAAAAGTATGAATTGGTATCCCCCCGGGTAATGTGGGTTAGAATGAAAGTGGAGTTTCGAAAAATGTTTGTTATTGCATGATACCCACGGTGAATGGAGAAAAAATTCTGGAATGATGTAGAGAACGTGTTGAACGTATGTAAACCAAATGAAACGAGTAGCATTATCGGGAGACACGAATGGATGGGTGGGTGTACAGAGAGAGGATACTAAACGCGTTCTAGGAAAGTTCGGCGATTGTATGAGGTGTACAGGGTAAGAAAGAAAGAAGCCAAGGAGGCAGTGAGAATAAGTAAAGAGAAAGTGATGGCTGTGGAAGGAAAGAAAATGCAAAATGATTTTGAGGGAAACAAAAAACTCTTCTGAGATTGGTCGAAAATACAAAACGTTGTCCAAAACAGAACGCTGCAGGAGTGATGAATACGAGCAACGAAATAGTATGGGGCGATTGTGAAATGAGGGAATGCTGGCAAGAATATTTCGGAAAGCTGTACAGTAGTGAGGAAAATAAGACTGAATAGTTGAATAAGGAGAATGTAGAAGGAAAGTTGAATGAAACTGAGAAGGGCATTGGGATAAATGGGGCAGAGAAAACGGTAGGACGGTTGAAAATGGTAAGGGAGCAGGCGTAGGTGAAATCACTGTGAAATGTTAAAGTATGGAGGTGTAAAGCTTATACGAAGATTGTGTGAATTGTGTATGCCTTAAGTATGAAAAAGTGCCGAGTGATTGGAAGAGCGCGATCATTGTACCACTGTATAATGGCAGGAGGAACACGAACTACAGAGAAATAAGTTTGCTCAGTGTACCTGGTAAAGTATTTGTAAGAATACTGATTGATAGAGTAATAGAAACTACACAAACTAAGATTTGGGATGTGTGCGGTGGCTTCGAGGGAAGGTGTTGATCAGATGGTTGCCCTCCGTCAGGTGATGGAAAAGTGTCAGAGTTTAAAAAGGAAGCTGTACTGTGCGTTTGTAGATCTGGAGAAAGCATATGACAGAGTAAATAGGGAGAAGCTGTGGGAAATATTAAATGAATATGGCGTAAGTAAAGGTCTAATAAATGGAATAGGAACAGTATACAATGGTAGCCGGGAATGTGTTAGGGTGAGAGGAGGTGTCAGTGAATACTTTAATATTGAGCAAAGAGTGCGACAAGGCAGTGTGATGTCACCGTGGTTGTTCAATGTATACATGGACAAATGTGTTAGGCAAGCATGTACCGATACAAATGGTGTAATGGTTGGGGATGTAAATGTACGCGTTCTGGTGTATGCAGATACAGTCTTATTATTAAGTGACAATGCGGATGAGCTACAAACTGGTCTGAGGAAGTTTGACACAGTGTGTGTGGGTGAAAGCAGGGACCTAAAGGTAAATGTGAACAAAACTAAAATTGTGGTGTTCAATCGGGAAGGTGAAAAGGAAAGTATAGTATTTACTCTGCAAAATGAAATTGTAGAACAAGTGGACGAGATGGTATACCTGGGGAGAATGTTTACTGCAGATGGTACAATGGATGGCGACATTGGACGAAGGGTCAATGCGGGAAGGAAAATGATTGGAAGTATCTGGACGATAATGAGAAACGATAGCATGAGCCTAGCTGCGAAACGAGCAATCCATAGTAGCGTGTTTATGCCGTCAGTACTGTATGGAAGTGAGACATAGATATATAAAAAAAAACACGGTAGAAAAATAAATGCCGTGGGTATGAGATTCCTGAGAAGTGCATGTGGTAAAACGAGAAGGGATAATATGAAAAGAATGAGTGTATAATGAACGAGTGAGGCTAGAAAAAGACGATGATGGATAGGTATAAAAGTAGTACACTACGTTGGTTTAGCCACATTGAGAGAATAAACAACGCAAGATTAACGAAGCAAATACATGTGGGTGAGATTAGAAGTAAGGCCGGGCCTGGTACGCCGCGTAAAACTTGTTTGAATGTAATAGAATGTATGATAAAAGAAAGAAAGATAAGGAGTTTTAAAAATAAACGGACATGTTAGAGACAATGTATGAATGTTGCGAAAGCTAGGGAAGTATGCAGAGATAGGAAAGCACGGAGAAATATTGTGAATGAAAAATAAATAAGAGGCCTACCGCGCAAGGGAATGGCGCGAAGGCTATGTTATGTTATGTTACATAAATTATAAAACAGTTGTTTCGTATATCTTCAAAAGCGCAAATTTAAATAAAATTATTACGTTTAAGATTCAATTAATTTTCAAAAATTACGTATATGGTAGTGTAAGGATTTTAATATTATTCATAAAGGGAATAAGCGTATTATAAACATAAAGTATAAAAAAAACGATTTACATTATGATGAAATAACGACTAAAGTTAAGAAAACCTTATTTCATGGAATTCCATATTTAATAGCAATAAACCTTCAAATATAATTGTACAATGTTTTATAGAACATGTATCATTATCCAGAGAAGATGTATCAGTAAAATAATGACCAGTAGTTGAAAGCTGCTTGTTCTTTTGTAATACGTGGGTTACTTTTTCTGATATTTTTCAAAAATATGAAATTAACATGTATCTATTTTCTGTCGGTTGTATGTTAAATGGGTAATGTTTTTGCTAGATAATTTGTAATTTTATGTGTTGTAGTTTACTAATTATATTGTTGGTTATTATATGGTTTGGTTTATTTGCTAAGATATGGTTAGGTGCTTGGGTGTAAGAAACTATTGGTCTAATGAGCATATTTGGTTTGTGGATTTTTATGAAATCGTATAGTTTTGGTGCTTGTGGGTTCTTCTTAAAATTCGTTGTTTCTCTAAATCTGTAAAGCAGGTATTGTATAAACTATACAGTCTTATAAAAATTCACAAACAAAATATGCTTATTAGACCAGTAGTTTCTTATATCTAAGCACCTAATTAAGAATTCTTTAGAACTAATTAATCAATTTGTCATTTGTCCATGATTTTATCAAGATTTGCCAATAATTTCAGATTATTTGTTGGTACCGATCATCTTGAATGTAGTATAGGTTCTCGTAATTGGAAGTAATAACGCATTAATGATTGGTGAAGCTTTTCTATTGTAACGTTTTCTTTTGCCGTTTACGTATATAAAAGGTTTATGATTTCTTGTTATTTTCTAAATCAAAAATGAAGCTTTTGTTGTTGAGCAAAGTAAAGATGGAAGTTTAAAGAGGAAAATGTTATTTACTTTTTAGTATTAATATTTAGGAAAACCCTTTTACTTGAGTGTGAGGAATCATTCGTTAGTGTCTTTGTAAACAAGGATAGTTTTGTATAAATAAATATGTTCGTATTTTAAATTAGAGAAATTTAATTTAAATCACGTTGAAATTGCATCATATAAAAATTAAATTAAAGAACATCTTTTGTAAAAGTTACATATTGCCGCCAGTTCGGCACCGTTTCGTTTGATAGGAGTATGGTTTTGTACAAAAGAATTTGACTTTAAATACATGCCATTACAGGGTAGCGTTGCTTGAAAATCCCAAGTAACCATATATCAAATTACTTTGTTAAGGGTTCGAGTAGAAATAGGCTTGCTGACAGTGCAATCTCTCCCGACGATTTTCGAGTTGGATTCACAAATGTGCGTAGGTAGCAAATTTAAGTTTTTTGGCTAATTAGAGTGGAGGGGTTTAAAAAACAATGTGGCGGGAAGTGAAATTATTCATAGTAGCAGTGGTTAAATAGGCTTAGAAGCGTAAGTTGATCGTTAAGGTGGCGAAGGTTACCGCGAAACGATGTTGAATCAGGTACGTGTTGAAGGAACTGTCGTTAAAGGGTGTTCATCCCCTCACAAAACTCAATAAGGGATCATATAATTGTTCAACCTTCAGGAGACCAGTTTATCGTTACGTGCGGTTAGTCCTTAGGGATATACCGGGAACTAGAACCGCGTTGAGTGTTTAAAGTATCAAGTGCTCTAGTCATGCTATGGAGAAGGTTTCGCTTTTTATTTTGCGGAAAAATACAACGTTCGTTTCAAGGTTACAAACATTAAGTTCACAGTTCACCGAAAATCAGATAATCTGCTATAAAATATTAAGAATTATTCAGAACTTGTACGTTATTAGTGTAAAGATAATAAGTAACGCGCTGTAAATAATCCATATTATAGTGTATAGTTACCGAGAATAACATTAAGTGAACAAATATCGGGTTAATGTAAACATTAGCGTGCACAGGATCAATTGAGATTCGAACAAAAACGCTAGCTGTATGATACTGGGAATTTGAAGTGTCGCCCCAGCATCAACCGCATCGTCAAGGTTACCCTCTGGGTCCATTCCAGATTCTTTTATTTTTATTGTGGTGATTGACAAGATTTAAATAAATTCTTGGATGTGTTTCATTATTATGTTATTTAGGTGTAAATGAATGCACTGTTTTTTTCTTTTTGTGAGATTTATTTTGATCACTTTATTGTTTAAATTTGTAAGACCAGTGCATTCATCCAGGGAATTATCTAAAAGTTATTATAGTGATCCGTATTTGTTAATTTGGTATATCGAAATTACAATAAGTTTAATAGAAGGCCGTTTATGCAAACTCTAGCTAGGGTCGGTTACAACCAATTTAGATAAGATATCTCGCATAGTAAACTATATTGTATCCGATTTTTCTTGTCTTATTATTTATATTATGTACATTATACTTATCAAACGATTGTTTACACAATTTAAAGCGTTTTTTTAAATTTTTTTTCTTGAAGTGAAATTGCTTTAAGTATTAAGAATTTCTTTTGTAACGTAACGCAACAATAGCTTATTGTTCTATTCACAAATTAGTGATTGATTTTGCAGCACGCAGTATTTTAGTTAGGCGTGCAAATATTTGTTCTAAAGCCTTTTAGGTTGGCGAAAGACCTGCTGGTCATAGAGCCGCCTGCGAAGATTACGTATAGTTAAGCAAGCTATTTGAGTATCTTGAGCGAGCTGTGAACTATCGCAATTAGGCATTTCAATCCCTATTTTGGCATTTTAAATACTGGCAGTTTATACCGTAACAAACTACCACTACTTAATACTCATATAAGTTTTCATGTTACTAGTATGTTTTCTAAAATGTCTACTCTGGAATGTATGAGTTTATTAAATAATCTGATAAGATCGTATCTTAGTTTCCTTATGTTTATGATATTTTGGCATGTTTTGATTGTTCATTTGATTTTATTGATGAGTTTTTAATTAATATTAACAATTTACAGTCTAACATAAAATTTACACTAGAGAAAGAATAAAATAAAACCATTTATTTAATAGAGTTTAACATAAAAATTAATACAAAGAACAAGTTTGGGTTCTTTACATTCAGAAAACCTACATATACTGCCATAACAGTTCGAAACGATTCATGTCATTATCATTATCATTAAACTAGACAAATCTCAATAAAGAAATATCAATTAAAAAGCAAATAGCACAAGCAAATGGTTACATTTCAAATGCAAAGTAGCTAATACCAATGTTATTAAACGTTTAATCAATTCCAGAGTTACTTAAGGATACAATTCACAGACAATGCCAAATTTTAAGTGCAACTGACTGATTAATAATTTTTCCTTTGGCAATCATTGATAAAAAAGAAACACACTTTTTTCACCATTTTGAACAAGTAGTAACTTTAACTTTAAGATCTTGAGACGCTCACTCTGCTTTTGCTTTTGGATTTTCAGGACATCTTACTCATAATATCTTTATGAATTGACTAGTACATTGGTAGTCTATAAACCGTTTTTTCCTGTTTTTCCATCTAACCGTCCAGTATCCAACAGATGTCCAGTATTAAGTTTTGACCCAGACTGCTGAGAATGTGTTCTTTAAATTCTCTGAAGAAGCGGAAAAACACTATTATGAGTAATAAAAACGGAGGCATCGTCCGCATACGCGCTCATCACCAATTTAAAAGACCGGCCGTTATTATTATTGTCATTAATACTGCGCCCATCATCATGCCTTTGTTTGTGTACATGAAGAAGGAAATGGTGCTATGGTTAAACAATACAGACATCCGGATAAAGGACACCCTTGACGAATACCTCTTTGAATTAAAACTTCACTAGTTAGAAACCTGTCTATTCGTAAATTTCATTGTGTGTCGCTACACAAAGTTTTAACTGCATCTATGAAATAGATACTCATGGCTAACACAGTCAAACATCTCCCTGCTATGCCGTAACTTTGGTCGGGGTTAATAATTCTGTTAATAACATTACATTATCTTAAAGATAACGCATATGCCAATATCTTGTGATCAGTTGTTAAAACTGAAAACGGCGTCTAGTTCTCTGTTAGTTAGGCCCCCAATCTTCAGAATCAGATTAATTACTTTTTTGAAATTAAATTAGGTAGTTCTTTTATATTTAAACATAAAGTGGCAATTTTTTATAGTAGATTGATCCAATTTTATCCCAGACGGCAATGTAAAAATTTACTGTTAATCCGATTCCTGAAACGCTTCTTTTATTAAGATTTTAAGTAAACTTGTACTATTGAGACATTTTATAGCGATTTGGCTTGCTTTGTCAAACTTTTTGAGTTTTCAGACAGGGTAGTATCTTCCTCAATATTTTACTAACTGTCTTGAAATTTAGTAACAAAGTTACTCTTAACAATCGAGCAGAGCGTTAAAGGATCGGTGACAGAGACTCCCTTGTGAGTGTGCTCCCGTGTGCGCCCGTGTGCGCCCGTGTGCGCCCGTGTGCGTGTGTGGGTGTGTGCGTGTGTGCGTGTGTCCGCCTGCGTGTGTGGGTGTGCGTGTGTGCGTGAGTACGTGTGTGTGCGTGTGCGTGTGTGCGTGTGTGCGTGTGTACGTTTGTGCGTGTGTGCGTGTGTGCGTGTGTGCATGTGCGCGTGTGCGTGTGTGCGTATGTGCATGTGTGAGTGTGTGCGTATGTGCGTATGTGCGTGTGTGCGTGTTTGGGTGTGTGAGTATGCGTGTGTGGGTGTGTGCGTGAGTGCGTGTGTAAGTGTGCGTGTGTGCATACGTGCGTGAGTGCGTGTGAGTGTGCGTGTGTGCGCATCTGAGTGTCTGCGTGTCCGCGTGTGTGCGTGTGTGCGTGTGTGCACGTGTGCGTGGGTGCGTGAGTGCGTGTGTGCGTGTGTGCGTGTGTGCGTGTGTGCGTATGTGCGTGAGTGGGTGTGAGTGTGCGTGTGTGCGTATCTGAGTGTCTGCGTGTCTGCGTGTGTGCGTTGTGCGTGTGAGCGTGTGTGCGTGTGTGCGTGTTTGGGTGTGTGAGTATGCGTGTGTGGGTGTGTGCGTGAGTGCGTGTGAACGTGTGCGTGTGTGCGTATGTGCGTGTGTGGGTATCTGAGTGTCTGCGTGTCTGCGTGTGTGCGTGTGTGCGTGTGTGCGCGTGTGCGCGTATACTGTGTGCGTGTGGCGTGTGTGGTGTGAGCGTGTGCGTGTGCGTGTGTGTGCGTGGTGTGCGTGTGTGCGTGTGTGCGTGTGCGGTGTGCGTGAGTGCGTGTGTGCGTGTGAGCGTGTGTGCGTGTGTGCGTGTGTACGTTTGTGCGTGTGTGCGAGTGTGCGTGTGTGCATGTGCGCGTGTGCGTGTGCGTGTGTGCGTATGTGCATGTGTGTGTGTGCGTATGTGCGTGTGTGCGTGTGTGCGTGTTTGGTGTGTGTGTATGCGTGTGTGGTGTGTGCGTGAGTGCGTGTGTGTGTGCGTGTGTGCATACGTGCGTGAGTGCGTGTGGTGCGTGTGTGCGCATCTGAGTGTCTGCGTGTCCGCGTGTGCGTGTGTGCGTGTGTGTGTGCACGTGTGCGTGTGCGTGAGTGCGTGTGTGCGCGTGTGCGTGTGTGCGTGTGCGTATGTGCGTGAGTGGGTGTAGTGTGCGTGTGTGCGTGTGTGCGTATCTGAGTGTCTGCGTGTCTGCGTGTGTGCGTTGTGCGTGTGAGCGTGTGTGCGTGTGTGCGTGTTTGGGTGTGGTATGCTGTGTGGTGTGTGCGTGAGTGCGTGTGAACGTGTGCGTGTGCGTATGTGCGTGTGTGGGTATCTGAGTGTCTGCGTGTCTGCGTGTGCGTGTGTGCGTGTGTGCGTGTGTGGCGTTGTGCTTGTGCGTGTGGCGTGTGTGAGTGTGAGCGTGTGTCGTGTGCGTGTGCGTGTGTCGTGTGGCTGTGTGCTGTGTGCGTGTGTGTGCGTGGCGTGTGTGCGTGTGGCGTGTGTGCGTGTGCGTGTGTCGTTTGTGCGTGTGTCGTGTGCGTGTGTGTGGCGTGTGCGTGTGTGCGTGTGCGTATGTGCTGTGTGCGTGTGCGTATGTGCGTGTGTGCGTGTGTGCGTGTTTGGGTGTGTGTTGCGTGTGTGGGTGTGTGCGTGAGTGCGTGTGGTAGTGTGCGTGTGTGCATACGTGCGTGAGTGCGTGTGTGTGCGTGTGTGCGGCATCTGAGTGTCTGCGTGTCGGCGTGTGCGTGTGTGCGTGTGTGTCGTGTGCACGTGTGCGTGTGTGCGTGAGTGCGGTGTGCGCGTGTGCGTGTGTGCGTGTGCGTATGTGCGTGAGTGGTGTGGTGTGCGTGTGTGCGTGTGTGCGTATCTGAGTGTCTGCGTGTCTGCGTGTGTGCGTTGTGCGTGTGAGCGTGTGTGCGTGTGTGCGTGTTTGGGGTGTGGTATGCGTGTGGTGTGTGCGTGAGTGCGTGTGAACGTGTGCGTGTGTGCGTATGTGCGTGTGTGGGTATCTGAGTGTCTGCGTGTCTGCGTGTGTGCGTGTGTGCGTGTGTGCGTGTGTGCGCGTGTGCGCGTATACTCGTGTGCGTGTGGGCGTGTGTGAGTGTGAGCGTGTGTGCGTGTGTGCGTGTGTGCGTGTGTGCGTGTGTGCGTGGTGGCGTGTGCGTGGTGCGTGTGTGCGTGTGAGCGTGTGTGCGTGTGTGCGTGTGCGTGGCGTGTGCGTGTGCGTGCGTGTGCGTGCGTGTGGCGTGTCGTGTGCGTGTGCGTGTCGTGCGTGCGTGTGCGTGTGTGCGTGTGTGCGTGTGCGTGTGCGTGTGGCGTGTGTGCGTGCGTGGTGCGTGGTGTGTCGTGTGCGTGTGCGTGTGTGCGTGTGACGTGTGCGTGTGTGCGTGTGCGTGTCGTGTGCGTGTGCGTGTGCGTGTGTGTGTGCGTGTGCGTGTCGTGTGGCTGTGTGCGTGTGCGTGGTCGTGTGTGTGCGTGTGTGCGTTCGTGTGCGTGTGTGCGTGTCGCGTCGTGTGTGCGTGTGTGCGTGTGTGCGTGTGTGTGTGCGTGTGTGCGTGTGTCGTGTGCGCGTGTGCGTGTGTGCGTGTGTGCGTGTCGTGGCGTGTGCGTGTGCGTGTGTCGTGTCGTGTGTGCGTGTGTGCGTGTGTGCGTGCGTGACGTGTGCGTGTGGCGTGTGTGTGTGTGTGCGTGGCGTGTCGTGTGCTGTGTGCGTGTGCGTGTGTGCGTGTGTGCGTGTCGTGCTTGTGCGTGTGCGTGTGCGTACTCGTGTGCGTGTGTGCGTGTGTACGTGTGCGTGTGTGCGTTGTGCGTGTGTGCGTGTTGCGGTGTGCGTTGTGCGTGTGCGTGTGTGCGTGTGTGCGTTGTGTGGGGTGCGGTGTCTGGCGTGTGTGCGTGTGTGCGTGTGTGCGGTGTGCGTGTGCGTGTGTGTGCTTGCTGTGCGTCGCGTGCGTGTGGTCGTGTGTGTGCGTGTGCGTTGCGTGGCGTTGTCGTGTGCGTTGTGCGTGTGCGTGGCGTATTGTGTGCGTGTGGGCGTGTGCGGATGTGCGTGCGCCGTGGCGTAGTGCTGGTGTTGCGTATTCGTGTAGTGCGTGTGCGTGTGCGTTTAGCTAGTGCGTTGTGTGCGTGGGTGTGCTTGCGTTGTGTGCGTCGAGCGCTGTGTGTGTGTGTGCGTGGTGGTCGTTTGTGGTTTGTGTCGTGATGTGCGTGATGCGTGTGCGTGTGTGCGTGTGCGTGTGCGTGTCTGTGCGTGTGTTGTGTGACGTGTGTGCGTGGTGCGTGTCGCGTGTGCGTGTGCGTGTGGCGTGTGTGGTGTGCGTGTGTGCGTGTGTGCGTCGTGTGCGTGGTGTGCGTGTGCGTGCGTGCGTTGTGTTCGTGTGTGCGTGTGTGCGTGGTGGCGTGTCGTGTGCTGTGTGTGCGGTGTTGTGCGTGTGTGCGTGTGCGGTGTCGTGTGTAGCGTGTGCGTGTGGCGTGTGTGCGTGTGTGCGTGGTGTTGTGTGTGCGTGTGCGTGTGTGCGTGTGCGCGTGTGTGCGTGTGTGTGCGTGTGGTGTGTGCGTGTCGTGTGCGTGTGTGCGTGTGTGCGTTGCGTGGTGCGTGTGTGCGTGTGTGCGTGTGCGTGTGCGTATGTGCGTGTGCGTTGCGTGCGTGTGCGTGTGCGTGTGCGTGTGCGTGGTGCTGTGTGTGCGTGCGTGTCGTGTGTGTGTGCGTGTGGCGTGTGTCGTGTGTGCTGTGTGTGCGTGTCGTGTGCGTTGTGCGTGTGTGCGTGTGCGTGTGTGCGGTGCGTGTGCGTGTGCGTGCGTGTGTGCGTGTCGTGGTGCGTGTGCGTGTCGTGTGCGTGTGCGTGCGTGTGCGTGTGTGCGTGTGTGCGTGTGCGTGTGTGCGTGTGTGCGTTGTGCGTGTGTGCGTGTGTGCGTGTGCGTGTCGTGGCGTGTGTGCGTGTGTGCGCGTGTGCGCGTGTGTGTGTGTGCGTGTGTGCGTGTGTGCGTGCGTGCAAGTGTGCGTATGTGCGGGTCCGTATGTGCGCGTGTACGTGTGCGTATGTACCTGTGAGCGTATCTGCGTGTGCGCATTTGCGTGTGCGAGGGTGAATAGTTTGTGAGTGTGGGTATGTATGCGTGTGTGCGCGAATGCATGCGCGCGCCCGCGCCCGTGCGCGTAAGCTCGCACGTGTGTGTTAGTATCCACGATAACTTCAGAACTATAATACGTACTTACTTGAAACGTATTTAGCTTAATTTCATTTCTCCGGGATCTTATTGGATTTTGTAACAAATCCAGCGCGGTGAGTGTGTTGTGGTTATTAGGGACGGTTTTGGATTTTATCAAATATTTCTGAAATAGCTGCATATTTTAAAGATATAAATCTTAAACTTATCGATTGATTATGTTCTATGCAAACGTCTGTTTGACACGGACTATGGTTTTTGTTTTTACAATTTTGCATATTTTCGTTATGAACGTAGTAAAAAAAGGCTACATAATTATCTTAAAAAAATTATTACTAAAGTTATTTCATTTCTTTTAATTTCTGCTGGTCGGAAGGTCGTATGTTGTTCCATAGTAAATATTTTTAATTTCATAGCAGTAACGCTTCATCATGATTTATTTCACTGCTTATGAATATTCATTACGTCTTTGCTTTAAAAATTTTCCTGCAATCCTTCCTAACTCTCACAAAATTCTCTTTTCAGCCTTTTACCGCTTAAGTAGAGATTATCGTCATTTAAAAATTAGGACTAAATGTATGGTAATTAGAGGCGTCTAATGTAAAACGACTGAAAAGATAATTTAGAGTTTTATGACTTATATGGAAATTTCGGGTTCAAATTATGACACCGCCAGTGCAACGTATGTAATGAATTACTATAAAAACTAATGAGTCGCTATCAAACCTATGTTGTCTAGGCGAATACCACATTTATTAACACAAAAGGCAGCAGAACGCACAGAACGTCCTAAATGAAATTCCACCTTTGGTGTTACGAGACTTCTCATCAACAAAATTTAAAATCATCTCATTTTAAGATGAGGCTTCCTTACTCCTTTCCGTCTATAAGAAAAATTAGATAATAATTACGTATGTAAAATTAATTAAATCAGAATTAGGTACTATTTATTAGTAGAAGTTTTTAATAAAAATGTAAATTAAAAAGCACTTTGAGAATGAAAACTTCACCCCATATAAAAACCTCATGTAATGCAAGTTCTAATATCAAAAACTCAACAAACATAACCCACAATAGATTTGAATTTATTATGAAGAAACTTTGTTAATTAAATTTGCATAGAAACATTTCAATTTACGAGTTCACAATGTAACATTACAAAATTAAACTTAATTAATTTTCTCATAATTAAAATGAATGTGATGATCCAGAATAGTAAAAAAATTGAATTGTAAAGATCTAAAATAATAGTAAACGTTTAGGAAATAATTAATTAATTGTGTTAATTAAATCACTAACACTCGGGTAAATTTAGGTTGACCAACATCCGGTTGAAATGAACCAAAAAGCGAAAAGGTCCGGAAAGAATTAAGTAATGAAGTTCAGGCAGTAGCAGACTAAAAACCATTAGAAACAAGGGGGGAATCGTCAAGTATTGCCAGATGTTACCTGTGGGAAATTTTCCACGCCATTGGAGATTTTGTTCTAAATATTAAAGGCCGTACATTATCCATGATAATCGAATAGAATGAATATTTTCCGTGTACAACGCTTTTAACCTGTTTTCTAATTAAGCAGCGTCAATACGTTGGTAATGAATTTCGCGTGCGCAATAATAATTACTAGCGATAATTTGTTGGAGCGTTCGATTTACTATGGATATACTTTGCAATTAAATTATTCAAATTAAATGTAATTTTTGGTTAACTTCTTACTCTCAAGCATTAAATAGTTTTCAAAGCTGTTAACGTACATATAATCGGTTTACGTTTAAATTTGCTCTTAGTTAAATATGTATCTAACATATTATATAATTATAAAGTACCTACTTGTTTGTACGTACTTCATGCATTTAAGTTAAAGTCAAAGTAAATTAGGGTAAAGTTTCATGATCGATAAGGTAAAGTATAATGTATTTATAGCCGTAATAGTTTTCAAGTAATTTAACTTTAGAATTGGGTATAATTTAGAACATCCGTGCCTCCTTATTATTAGATATTTGTATGCAAATACGCCATTTGCAATTGTCATTAGGCGGCGCTATTTTACCTTGATTACACCTTGTTTCTACACTTTTTTGGTTAAGTATCATTATGGAACGTGTCGAGCGAATGGACGATGCGACCTCTCTAATTAGACATCTCATCTATCATCATTTTTTAATTTTATCATATTTTTAAGTTAATTTTTCATCATCGTTTAATTTTTTTTCTTTGAAGTTTAGACAATCCACTTTACTTCATTAAATTATACGAGGAGAATTTATGGTTCTCTAATAATGAAGGAGGTGCACTTTATTCCGCAGTGCTAGTGCTTTAATACTGCTCTGAAAATTCATCTTTCAAAATCATGATTTGTTGCGTCTTTCAAGGAATAAGCTAAGACACTAAGTTTGAGAATTGATACGGATCTAACAGGAAATTCTATAACTTTATGTCAAGCACAATTGCTTTAGATCTTGTATAAACATTTTGAAGGGTGCCTAATCAGTCAGTAACACACAATTATCATAACAAATTGCAGTTTTGATCATCATAAACTACGAAATAAAGTTACTGCTAACTTACATTTAGTCATTAGCGGTCTACGTAAAGTGCTCTATAGTAACAGAACGTAAGATCATTCATTGATTTAACTACGACATTACCACTGTGGAATAGATTCTTGTACTTTTAACATCTTGGCGATGTAAATTACGTTTAATTAATAAAACTAATAACGATACATTCCGTCAATGTGAAAACAAATTTAGTCCAGGAAGGTTTGAAATGGAGATGGCCACTTTTTGACACCGCAATTGTAAATAATATATTTATAATAGGATATGGCAGAGCCAACAACGTTTTCGAAGTACTCAATGCCACTAAAAACTGTTTGAAACTAATTTAAGTTTGCAAATAAAATTTAATGGTATAATTTAAAGGATTAAGTTGCAAACATTTATAAAGTGAAAACTACACCTATTCGCTAAAGATTACGGTTGGATGGTATTTTATCTAACTGACGCTTACCTTTTACAGTTATCCTGAATAAATACATCGATATAAAACGTTATTATTTTTAAACGGAAAAATGTATGTAATTAGGTATATAGGTACGATTTTTAGTTTATGTATCAAATGTAACGTTTGATTTTAAAAAAAATGTAACATATAAAGTATCCTTTTTGAAAATCGGCATCGGCCCTACCGACCTCGGCAATTAAATTACACGTTCTTCTTAAACAGTTGTCACTGGGTGTGAAAATTTTGAGTAAATTACGTCAGATAACTTTATTCTGCTTTTTTAAAAATTTTGGTTTTAAAATGTTTTGTTGCCAAGGATTGAAATTGGTTAAAAGTTTTTTTAATGATTAAGATTTTTTGTTTATTGTCACTAATAATATTAATTCAAGATATAATTCACAGGCGATGATTGCGTTACAAACAATGTTTTGGTAAGGTAGTTTTGTATAGATAACAGTTATTCTCGTTATTTTAAGTTTTAGAAATTTTCGTAAGTTGAAAGCGGAAATTAGGTATTTTAAAATTTAATTGACGCATCTTTTGTTATTGATGTTATAAAGCATTAGATTGTATTTCGGATTGGAATCTTTCGCACTGAATTTAAAATGGATTTCTTTCTAGGATTAATTTACTTAAAATCGTAAATATCAGTAAAGTTTTCCCAAGGTTTGAAGTTAAAACCGAATTTGTTATTCAGTGTAATTACAACCAAGTTTTCAGACAAACAAGGTATTAAGTTTCTGTTAAACTCCATTGAGAAATGGTGCCAGGAATCTTTCGTTATAAAGCATACCGATTCGAGTTTAGTTAAGAAGTATCATTATAGGAATATTTATCTGAACTAAAATATGACCTATGTAAAAGTTAAGTGCATGTGCACCGTAAAGTGAGATAAGCTGTTAGTTACTTAAAAAGCTGTCCATGCAGTTTCTGTGTAAAAGAAAAATATGACGTAATTGTTTCGCTTCTTCTACCGAGGTGTATTGGTTTTAGAGCGTCATTTTTAATTGAATGTAATGAGTAATTTGATTGGTTGTGGATATTAAAATTGAGTATGACGAAACGGGGGTATGTTGGAGTGTGTCTTGGTCTAGTTCTACTTGAGTGCAGTTGTGGCAGAAGGCAGTGGCACAGACTTTATCACAGATTTATCGTGGTCAACCAAACCTTATCGCTTCCGAAATTAGGATAATGTTTTTGTTAAGTGCTTCCTGATTGGCGGAGTTTTATATTGCTTTTGTGGATTTAACGTTTTATAGTGAAGTATTGTGCGTGCCGATTTGTATTTCCGTGCTTCTGCTATCAGCCTTTAATAGAACAAGTCTCACTGTACATAAATTTGTAAATACTTACGTTAATCATAGATAGACTTGTAAATAAAGCTACCTTATTAATTCAGATTGTGTAAGTAATACCGTGAGTAAAAGCTTTTGTGTACATAAAAGGTACGACGTCGTGATTCACTCAGTTGAGAACGAAACTTTACGAACCTGATATATGGGAGTTGGTACACTTGGTTACTGCTTATTGGTAATAAAAGCCTCGCCGAAGAAGCCGTTCATGTCCAGATTGGTTCCGCTGTAACCTGGAGGAGAAGATTCAAAGAGTACTTCTAGAAGGTAATCTAACTTTACATATTTATGGTGTCTGTTTTTATTTTACAATTGACAGCGTTTTTTACCGAATTATGCGGCATAAGCAGATACACATAGTCGTCTTTGTTGAAGTGTTAGTCGATTGAGATTATTTTAATTGAGTAACTAATTTTACGCTGTAGAATTAGTGATTTTGACTGTACAATTGTTTACGTAAATGTTTTGAATTTTAGCAGTATTTAGGTAACATTATCTTCGAAATTTATTCTAAGATTAGAGGGCGAACTTGCAAGTTAGACAGATTTAGAAATAGGGGCAGTGTATACTCTCCTAACCCAAATTTTTAAGATAACCAGCCACAAATTGGTGCCGCTTTAAGTTAGCATATCTATCGTTGTGTTTTTATGACTTATGTTTGTTTAACAGATGAATAAGTAATGGGATTTACTAGTATTATTTGTAATCTCCTCCCGAACAGCGAAGGCAATAATTAACGAAAATTGGTATTTTAGAGATTTTAGTAAAAGTTAATTTTAAGAATTAGAATTTCATTGACTTGATATGAAAGTGACCTGGTGGCAAATTCCTAAATTTGACGCATTTAGTTTAATGTAGTTTTTTATACTTTTTTTACATTAAATTTTTTTTTTGTTTGACGTAACAATTTACAGGGTTTCGACGACGTTTCTGTAGTTTATATGTAATTATTTTATTTTGAGTTCAAACGATGATAGAATTTTGTAGATGATTAGTATTTGGATTTTGACTTATCAGTAATTAAGCGAAATAGATAGCGTTGCTTGTTTTGTGTGTATTTTGTTTACAAGCGTTGGGATAACATAACGTAAAATTAGGTTAAAGAAGGTCATTGAACCCCAACAGCTGATTTGCTTGCACACCTCATTATTATTTGAAGGTGTGTGAATCCTTTGAGTTTAGACCTTAAGTTCCCGGAGCACCACTTACCTGCACCTGGAGGTAGCCAACGTAAAGGTAAGTGAGACCTCTTGTATATTTGGGGGGGGGGGATTAACAACAGACTTAGGCCCATTTCACGAGCTTTTCCCGAACGCAACTCACCTTTATTGATGACTTTCGACTATACGACAAACTACCTTTAGGGTTTTAAATTAATTTAGAAACACGCCCACGACCCTCTATCCAACCGAGATAGACCGGTGCACTTTAATTATCTGTTACCTTCCGTGCTAATTTCATCTTCGAACCGTAACAAAGTTCAACTTTCTACCTAGGATCATATATAAAATTAAAATAAAAATCCAAAATAAAAATACGAAAACTTGAATTTTTATAATTAATCAAATCCATTACTAATGTCACAGTGTAGTTTTTAATACCAACACTAAATTAAAATACACACAGTCTGTCCAGAAACTTTGTGGAGCAGATTGTGTGTATTTTAGTTTGTTGTTGGATTTTTGTGCAGATTTTGTTATCAGGGCAATTCTTCTGCTCTAAGATTTCAAAAGTTCAATTTGGATTAACTTTTTAGTTGACTTGTATTAATCATTACCGATACTCACATTTTTACCGAGCAAGTGGAGGTGTGGTAATACGACCTGCTGATTTTTTTCTTTTGTTTAAAATTAGAAGACACTGTAATGGTAGACAGGTACTTTATCCTCAACCACCTTTGAATCTTCATTTTATTCAATCTATTCATTCCCATTCAAACTAGCACCTTGCAATGGTTCTTATAAACGGAATCTTCAGTATCATCGTTATCAGTTCATAAAACGATCGGTATTTTAGAAATTTGGATCTTCACTAATTTTACTCAAATATTAATAATATAGCATAATATTAAATCATATTCATAAATCATACGCCCTCACATAGTTGACTAGCCATAACTGCAGAGAATAACAAACGTCATAAAAACGGAGTTACAATACAGTGTTAACCATGCAACCTTCATTAGAAAGTTTTCGACTTTCCACTATTGTAGCATAATGAAATTCTGTTTCGGGCTAGAATCAACCATTTCAAATATTTCCAAATGACGCTACTTCCGGTTATACCGGAGGTAGCTATCAGTTTTGTTATTTTAAATGGAACCCCCTAATTTTCTGCTATGTTTGGAATTCTCGTTAAATTTTAAGGCCTGTTTACATAAAGCGTCTTATATCTAAACTGACCGTTTCCGAGTTATTTCGAAAAATATGAAAATGTTGACATTTTCAATGCCCCACGAAAATCGGTATTGTGGGCTAACCGCTGCAAATTTCGAAATCTGTTTTCTGGGGCTACAAACGGACCTGACAAACTATGTTTGGTCTAGTTTTAATTAAGAAAAAGTCTCCCACAAATCCCGAAATAAGCTTCCGAAGTTGTACGATTTTGAACCTCAATAACTTGGTTATTTCATTTCAAAAGGGACACCTTGTACCATAAAGCATTTCCGAGTCTAGAATTTAATTCTTTATCGAATATTATTAAGGTTACCAGGACCTATTCTGGGCGGTTTCCAGGGTAATTAAGATTTTATTCAAAATATCGAGTAAATTGATTCAAATATTTTGCGTTAATATTAATATGTATTAATATCAAATAAATAATTGTTCATTTAGGAACTTAGTTTAATATACACCAACTACAACAAACATTTAAATTATGAAATAAAATTATAATACATTTTCAATCTGCTGTCCGTGCAATTGAAGGCACACTTGAATTCGTGTCTCTCCAGAATTATGTGCCGGTGCACCATTCAACTGGGTTATTAAAAAGAAAAATGTGTTTTTTTATTTTTTTATTTTAAAACTTTACCATAAAGTATATTAATAGTCGATGACTTATAAGCAATTTCAAATTGATAAAATTTTAAAAAGAATCACTCGACAAGCGCGCCACAATTGGTAGGCATGTTTGTGACGTCATAATGTTAAATTGATTTTCATTAGTAGTGTCAATGGCTTCTACATGTAAATTGATTAAAAATATCCGAAATTTAGTGCAAAAAAGTTATTTATAATAGCTTGTTTAGTCATGTGTGATAATGTTTACGGTTAGGTTGACAACTAAACTTGTGCGGTACTACATCCCCTTTAATTTTTGCTCTACTTCACATTGTAGTATAGTAAATATAATTCTCAATGTCTTCTTTCAGCTAAAAAAACATCAAATCATGAGAATTATTTAAACCACATTATAACAACGGAAGAACTACCATTATATACATTTCTAAAATTCCAATTTCGTATAATACCTAACCTAGCGCGTAATTCAATTATAAAATGCTAAATTAAACCGAAACCATTCAACAACCGTGTACAAATTTATTGTTTAATCGTTTTAAATTATTCATAGAAATTTTTTTGATGCTATGATTTTCAAAAGTTATGATTCTTGAGTTTAGTTAATAGTATGTTATGATATAAGTGTATAAGAGGACCTTTAAAGCACGCGCGATATATTTCAAAACAGGACGAGCAACGAAGTGTTTAGTAAGTCACAAGGGCTTTAAAGGCCTCTTATGCACGCATATCATACGCTATTTTTTATTACGAATGCATCATAATTTCCAAAATGTTTTAAACATTAAACAGTCTTTTTACAATTTTGTAATTATTTTCAGTAGACTTTAAAATGATAAAACGTACCTCTCTTTACGTCCAGAAAATGTAGAAACAGACGCAGTGTTTGAAAGTACTGTAATGGTAGATGTTTTCGCCAAGTAGTCGGTATCAATACCTTTGGTAAATGCCCTCACCCAGTGCCACATTTTTTAAATTTGGCAAATGCTGCAAGATATACTGGGCATTCATTTATAAGAACTTCGGCCACAATAATGGCGAACAGTGGAATGACAATTGATGAAATGAAGCAACAAGTAGGGTGAAAATCATCAGCGATTGCTGCAGTAGAAGTTTCCAGAAGAATTGCCACAGTAGTCAACGAATCAGAACCTGAGATACTATCTTGTGAGGCGTCTACATTACCAGTTAATGGAATAGGTAACAATTTCCGGATTTTTTCAGAAAATAAAGAGCTTAAAAATGCGGGTATTGAAATATCTAAAAATAGAAATTGTACAATCAATGTTTATTTGAAGTAAAAGTATTGTAGTTACTTAGAACAAAGCAGCGTTGTTTTTAAATGTGTTCATTCACCTTTAAAAAAGTAGGCGCATCATAAACATCATTTTACGCACGCTCCAGCGTGCGGTAATCGTTGATAATGATGCATGCGTAATAAAACAATTTTATTATCGAATTCTATTTATTCAATTGATACGTTTACATAAATAATTATTAATTACTATATTACTATAAAAGCACGATAACCTTTAAGGCTTGGCATTTTTTATATATTTATCAGTATATTGACCATAATAACAAGATTTAATCGATTAAAAGTCAAAACACTGTATCAGATATATGCTACGACGAGTAAAAATAAACATTGTGACGTCACACGCGCTCTGGTTTGTTCGGGAACTTTCGGCGTGTTTCCGGTACTGGGTTCAAAAATGTATTTTTAATGTAATATAACTTTTGAATTAGAGCGAAAAAAAAAAAACTAAAAATGGTATTGTTATAAAACGTATCTTTCCATTTATTACCCCCAATTGATACCAAAAATTTTGGCGCTCTTCGGCAGGGAATTGCTCGATGAATAGATTTACAGTTCGTCGTAGAATTTCCACATATTTCGCTCTATTTAAGTTTTCTTCATAAACACAATATCGCATTTGATTGTTCAAAAGTACTGGAAAGACATTAAATCTAAACATATTCTGAAAATGCGCATATCGTATAACGTGATATTCTTCTGCCCAGAAGTGTGGGCTTCTTTTATTTGTTATCCCCTTTAAAAATTTTGCTTCATCTGTCCAAAATATGTTAGAAAGGAATTGGTGGTCTTCTTGAATTTTTAATAACATGAAATCGCAAAAATCTATTCGGCGGATCTCACTCATCACCGGGTCTAAAGGCCTGTATGGTTTTGAACAAGTAGGGGTGTATATGGTGCTTTTTCAAAATTCGTCTGACAGATGAAGCAGATATTCCCATATCAATTTCTGCAGATGGAGTTGAGCTTTGTAGTCATGTGTTGAAATAAGCCGGTGTATTTATTACATTTCCCTCGTCATTGCTTGTTGGTTTTGGAACATTTTTGGTAGTTTTATCTTTCCCGATACGCAAAAAATTGGTCTTGTTCATCGGCTGCAACGAGGATTTTATTCATTAATCGCGCGGTAAGTTCTCTCGAAGCATTCTTCATGAACACAAAACAAATTAATTAACTTATTTGAGTATTCTTCCATCTTGTACTCAATCAAAGTTTCATAAAAATAAATTAACATTAACACTTTGCCGAAGGTGTCAAAAGATGAAGAACATACAATAGATACTATTTATTATTTATCATATTTGTTGCTATGACACATAAATTGTTTTTTCATGGATAACTGTGTGCTTAACGTTAATTGTCTTGAAAACCGCCCAGAATAGGTTCTGGCCACATTAATGGTATTTGATGCATAACTAAATTCTAGAGTCGAAAATGCTTTAACAGAGTGTCCTATTTGAAATAACCAACCAACTAAAATTTTAGTTAATTGTCAATTTTTTCAGTTTGTATTTTAAAATACAAACATTATCTGTGAAACAATATTTTATATAATTAAAAAAAAATCTATGATTCGTCACAAATTAAAGCAAATGGCAATTAATCACCGTTTTACGATTTAACAGGGAAATGTGTCTTTTCTGAGCACCATGATGCTATTCTTGTGATTTATGGTTTTCGTGCTATAATTAATATCTCTTAAAGGTCAATGTAGATGGCGTGAATAAATGCACATAATGCTCCCCATCAAGACCTTTTATTTCAGTACCATGATGATATACTCTTGTGATTTTCATGCTACAGTTAATCTCCGTTAGAGGTCAATAGTAGAGAAGTTGGGAGTGCATGCCCATGGTCTCCTTGCTAGGACCGTATATTTAAGTACCAAGATGGCATCGTTGTGATTTAATGTTGAACGCTACAGTTATCTTAGTTAGAGATTAATGTGGAGCTTAGGGTGGATGCGCATGATGCCCCTTATCGAGACCTTTTATTAACCAGTAATACTCGTAAATAGTAGTGCCAAGAAATTAGTAATATGTCATAATATAAACGCAATTGTGCACATAAAAACGTTTATCTTGTACAATAACATAAAGAAAGTTCTGGTATTTAAAATAAATCATATTCATTCAAATTGGTTGAATTAGCAGCTGGGTTATATTTCTACATTCGGGTTGCATGTGTTTTGTTTATCCTGCAAGTCATTGTACAAATTTCACTGACCATTTCTCCTGCAGCAGAATTCAACATTGTGGTTTAAAGTGCTGTTTCCATTCCTTAGAAGTACAATGGGCATAATTCTGGTGTATTCAAACATGTCCCATTTAGACCTCCTGTACTCTTTCACTCCTCGTCCTTTCCAATTCCCTATTTTCTGTGCCACCGATGGATTTTTTTCTTCGTCCTTATTATACCTAATATTACCCAAAAGCTACATTTACCACTCAACGCACACAGCTCGAGGATTGTCGTTCAAATCAGCACAAAATTATTATTAGGCCCCCAGTAGTTCGAGTATGAGGAGTGTTGCGTTACGTTAGAACCCTCCATGGAGATTTTGAAATTCTCCGAAATCAAAGACTCACATCTTAGGTCTCTGCGCACACATCATCATAAAACAAGTACAACATTTTGGTACTAGTTTCATGCCAATACAAGGATGTTGGCATTCAAGCATTAAGTTGGGCGGCCAAGAAAATTGTTTGACTTGCTATGAAACGAAAGGCTCAAAAAACTTCTGGATTTGCGTACAAGTCGTCACAAATTGATCACGATATTTTGGTTATATGGTCAATTAGAGTAGCAATCCAGGGGTTCTAACTTAACCTACCTCTACAGGGCCATTTAGTTGCTTGCAAAAGTGGTCATATCTCAGATATGCAATGATTGTATCCATCATATACAAATACGGTATTCTCTAATATAAACAGTACCGAAATATGAAGTGCCATGTACGGGTTGGGCGATGTCTGTTTGTTATGTGTGACTATGAAAAAGGTATTTATAGTAGAACATTATTTCCATTCGTACCGATTTCTTGAAAAATGTATGGTTTTCAGGTATGATGAAAGAGTTAGTATTCCGCTCTGATGATGCACCAATGGATATTGCAGAAACAATAATAACTAATTTGCGGGAACTGCGTCAACCACTATATATGAATATGTTCAATGATCTGCAAAATCGCCATGAAACTTGTTTACGATCATTTTGAACATGGAAATTACAAGAGCTAAAAAAATTAATAAAGTTGTTGTTTTCGGTACCGTTTATTTTGGCGAATACTGTATATCTTATTTGGCGCCAGTTAGATTGTTAGAACCTACAAACAAAATTTTATTATTTTATTTTATAAGACTCCATTTTGAATTCACCATAAGTTATGAGACCTTAGTTTGTTCCAACCATATTAATTTTACTAGTTGCTCCCAAAAGTAAATGTTTTATCTGGATCAGTAAATATGAAAATATGGTTAAAAAATAAGTGTTTCAATAACGAAATAAGAAATCTATGCTTTAGCTGGAACTTACTCCTTCTGTGACTGGCTTATTCGTATGCTTTATAGTAAATCAATACTTTGTAAATAATATACAGCCAACTTTGATTACAATAAATAAATAATAAAGATAGTAAATGATTAGTGATAAAAAGTACGTGGACAAGTGATGATTGAGTAAAAGTAATATTTATTATTTACTGTAATAAAATTACCTACAGAAATGCATGGAAGTAATTCTCTATAATCTAAGATTAATAGGCTATCGGTCAATTTCCATGAAAGTTTAACTTCGTTATAACACGAATACGTAAATACCGTAATTTCATAATGTTTTCCTTATCAGATCATGTGATATCGCCTTTTTAAACAATAAGTAACAAACGAAAGTGGTGATTATTTAATATTTGTGTAGAAATTTTACTCAATCATTTAATCCTTATCTTGCTGTAAAGTTTTCATATGAATTTCTAACTAATAGTTATTTGTTTCATTAGTACAAAAAATGTCAGCCTTCGCGACGAGGAAGAAAGTTGCTGGACGACGCGAAGCGAAGTTCAACAATCTTCCGAGTCTCGAAAATGCATTTCATGTACGAATAAAACTTAAAATTTTTCTCAGTCACTTTTATCTGTATATTTAGTCATTTATTTGCAGTTCACTACTTGTTTGAGGCCCCCTTATTTATGGCGCTATCAGTATCGGGCACTTCTATTTTATACAAAATGAGTATTATTCTAGATTTTAGTGAAATAAAAAACATACCGTGTAGTGTTTAATTAATATTCATTAGATTTTACCTGTATAAAGAGTATAGCCTTGTTATGTATATATATATATATATATATATATATATATATATATGTATATATATATATATATATATATATATATATATATATATATATATATATCTAAAGGTGGCCCACCACATTCGCCTCGGTTTTTCTACGAGAAATGAAAAGGGTTGGGAAATAATTTTTAGCGCAGTCATATGTGGGTTTTTGAGGAGCATATTCCAAAATTATTTTTGAATATACAGGGTGGCACAAAAATAAAGTATATATCAAAGTTATATTTTTTCTTATGGAACACCCTATAATTTTTCATATTTTTAGATACTATAGATCAAATAAAGGTAAGTTTCTGTTACACTTCCTACACCTAAAACTGATCATTTCTGAGAAATTTTGAGAAATATAAAAATACATATTGTAATTTAAAAATTGCATACACCCTGTAACATACAACGAGCTGCTCATAATTAAATCTACTGGTTAGCTGAAAGGTTAAGGTATACTACCATATAAAAGTTTTATTTCAAAATTATACAGAGTGGTGAAAAAAATTGCTCCAAAGTTTAGGCACACATTTTATTGAATAACTTCTTAAAGTTAAATGGAACACCCCGTATTTAGTGGCTTATTTCGACGCAGAATTATATTCCCTTTAAAACTATATTAGGGTTCCCTATACCTATATCTTATGCTTTTTACGCAAACGGCGTTTTTATATTTTACTTATGAATAATTTCTTTATTGTAAATGTATTGTAAAGAAAATCTAAAAAGCAATTTTTAAAAGAATTTTACGGTTAACAAACTTAAATAGTAAAAGAATTATTATTTTAATAAATCTTCAAAGTTGTGTCCATTATTCTCAATACATAACCGAACTTTTTTTCGACATAATTGCTGAACCCTGGACAACATATTTGGCGTTATGGAACGAAATGCTTCTCTTATTCGTACTTTCATATCGTTAGATGTCGTTGGCGGTGTATTGTAAACAATATTTTTAATATATCCCCATACAAAATAGTCGAGACTTGTTAGGTCCGGAGACCTGGCTGGCCAGTCATGTGAACCTACTCGCCCTATCCATCTATTGTGATATTGTCCATCTAATTCATTCCTAACACGTCTATCAAAGTGTGCAGGAGCACCATCTAGCTGTGTCCACATTCGTTGACGAATATTAAGCGGAATACTTTCCAATAGTATAGGCAAATTGTTCCTAATAAATCTAAGAAACATGGTGCCGTTTAAGTGGCCATCAAAAAAGTATGGACCTACCATTTGCGTTCCGATTACTCCACCCCACACGTTAACACACCATCTGTGCTGGTGATCAAGGGTTCTAAAAATATTAGGATTTTCGTCACTGTAGTAGTGAAAGCTATGTCTATTAACTAGTCCGTTGTTATGAAAACTTGACTCATCGGAAAAAAGCACGTATTCAAAAAAATTGTTATCATCACCAAACTTTTCTAGATCCTATACACAAAAATTCAGTCGTCGATCATAATCTTCTTCAGAAAGCTGTTGATGTAGTTGTATGTGATACGGGTAAAGTTTGTGTTTTTTAATTATTCTTTGGATGCTCTGTGTGCTTATTCCACTTGCTTCATGTATTTTTCGGTGACTTGTTTGAGGGTCTTCTACCAGAGATTCCATCACTAAATATTCATTTTCCTCATTTCCGGTAACTGATTTTTGTCGTTCGGGCTTAGTATAAGACACACTGCCTGATCTTCGGAAAAGCTGCAACAACTTTTCCAATGAACGCTTATTAGGATGATGCCTGTTAGGATACTTTTGGGCATATACTCTTGACGCTAATAAACAGTTTTCTTCACACTGACCGATTACCAAGATCATATCAATTCGTTCTTCCTGGAGGTAAGTTCTCATTTTAATTAATGAAATGTAACAATCTCGAAAAACAATTTTAAACTACTTTAAACAACGATAATGGTTTGACTAACCAGTAGGTCACGGTCAAATCATTTTTTTCGATATAATTAACGCCATCTTGGCCAAAGCCTACTATTATTAAAAAAATAGTAGAATAGTTATAGCAGATAAAAAGTAAAATATAAAAACGCCGTTTGCGTAAAAAGCATAATAGATAGGCAAAGGGAACCCTAATATAGTTTTAAAGGGAATCTAATTCTGCGTCGAAATAAGTCACTAAATACGGGGTGTTCCATTTAACTTTAAGAAGTTATTCAATAAAATGTGTGCCTAAACTTTGGAGCAACTTTTTTCACCACTCTGTATAATTTTGAAATAAAACTTTTATATGGTAGTATACCTTAACCTTTCAGCTAACCAGTAGATTTAATTTTGAGCAGCTCGTTCTATGTTACAGGGTGTAAGCAATTTTTAAATTACAATATATATTTTTATATTTCTCAAAATTTCTCAGAAACGATTAGTTTTAGGTATAGGAAGTGTAACAGAAACTTACCTTTATTTGGTCTATAGTATCTAAAAATATAAAAAATTATAGGGTGTTCCATAAGAAAAAATATAACTTTGATATGTACTTTATTTTTGTGCCACCCTGCATATTCAAAAATAATTTTGGAATATGCTCCTCAAAAACCCACATATGACTGCGCTAAAAATTATTTCCCAACCCTTTTCATTTCTCGTAGAAAAACCGAGGCGAATGTGGTGGGCCACCCTGTATATATATATATATATATATATATATATATATATATATATATATATATATATATATATATATATACATATATAAATCTGCCGGCTTTTTTTATTGGGACTTGGGGGATCGTTTTGGTACCAAATAAAAACAATTCAGTCAAATTTTCAGCTCTTAATCTCAAACACTTTCCGAGTTTTTCAAAAAAACCTTTTTTTTCGATTTATTTTTTTTAATAGTGAAATTGATTTGAATGGTGATTTTTTTCCTAATTCTTAGGAGTAAAAGGCACGAAAAATATTTTTTTTTGATTTCCAGATGAACAGCCGATTTTAAGCGAAAGAAATAAAATTTAAATCTTTTTTTAACGCCTTTTCGAAAAGTGTCAGAAAATGTCGTAGCTTATTAGGTTTTCTCAGAGCCCCAGAATACTGATTGCAAAATTCGCAGAGATTTTTATGGAACCTTGCAGCTGTCAAAATTTTTATGTTTTTCCACAAACGGTACATTTTTAAGATAAAACACCTTACATAAATTAACATGAAAATTTGACGATAAATCCGAATATGGCAAAAAAATTGGGGGATTTTGTTTTAAAAAACATAATTTGTTACTACCACACTTTTATGACACACCCTGTACGCACCTTCCATAACTCATATTTACTGAGATATCGCACTTTGACGCACTAATGTGCAACTCTGTATATAGTTACTGAAATAGAATCAAGTTAAATGGTAGGGTTTCAAGTACATGTAATTTTTATAGCAGGCTTGTTATTTGCGGTTTCATGTTCTATACGGTTGTTTGACAATCACCAAACATTTTTCCTGTTACTGACAACGATATCTACAATTGCCGTCGAAATGTACATGTTCGTAAAACTTACATTTAAATACCCATATAATTTGAATCCAAGTAATATTCAAGTTTCTCAAAAAACCGTGTTATGTAAAAGAACCATACTAAAGAGCGTTTACTGTATTATTCGCCATTTCTAAATATTTCTATGTTCACATACATAAAAAAGGTCAGACTGTCCAAATGCAGATTGTAAGCTATGTGCATTAAAACATATTTTTGTCTAACCGTCTAAATAAGACGTTATGTGGTGACAGCGTAGCAACAGTGGCTGATTACGGGATTCTTCGGTGTCAACATGGTAACTGTACAAAAAGTAGTTTGACCTTGACCATACATTAACTTTGTATGAATAAAGTTCATGGGATTTTATTACTTCAATAAATACAATTTCAAAATTCGGCAAAAACAACGTTTTATTCATAAAGTATTGATATTCAATATGATTTTACTTTTTATTTTCCTTTCGCGCAAATATAAGCTTATTTAAATGTTTTGAGTGAATATCTCCTATGAGCAGAAGTGGACATTTGCTGTAGCCGGTAACACATCCATCATCACGTTATTTCACTCACATCTGTCACATTTGAATCAAAGACTACAGTCGGACATATATGGCAAAGCTGCCCGCGGCTTTATTATTAGGACTTGGGGGATCGTTTTGGTACGAAACAAAAATAATTAAATCAAATTTTCAGCTCTTAATATCAGTTTCCGAGTTTTTCAAGAAAACCTCTTTTTTCGATTTTATTTTTTTTTAATAGTAAAATTGAAAATTCGTGAATGGTGATTTTTTCTCTAATTTTTACGAGTAAAAGGCATGAAAAAATATTTTTTATGGTTCCCAGATGAACAGCCCATTTTTAGGGAAAGAAATAAAATTTAAATCATTTTTAACGCCTTTTTGAAAAGGTCACTCACGAAATTTTGTCAGAAAATGTCTTTATACTGTATACTTAGGAATTTCTTTGAAGTGGTGGGACAATGTGAAAAAAATTAAAAAGTAATTTTTTTTCTGTAATCTTGCGTTTAACCAAACTTATATTTCTTTGATTGCAAAAAAATGTATAAATAGTTATTTGTTATACAAGACGATAAAATACAATTTTATCGATGAGTGAAAAATTCATGAGCGATAAAGGAGCCAATGAATCATAAAACAAAATTTCGTTTATCAGAATTTGTGGTTTATTCTATGTGCTTTTGTATGCTTTTCTGAATACAGTGCAAGTAAAAACTTCCTTCAGATGTGGAAGAACAGTTGACGGAGGCAGTGGTGAAATTATTTCCCCAAAAATCGAGGTTTATATACCAAAGAGAATATACGTGCGTTCAAAGGTGCAAAAGCGCAAAGAATATAAATCATATGAGTAAAAAGGTACTTCTAGCATACTTTTCGGAAAAGTCAAAGAAAGTGAAGCCATCAACATTGTGACAGTATTACTCAATGATAAAGTCTGCGCTGCTAGTGAATGAAAATTGTGATATTTCAAAATACATAATATGTCAAGTGCATGTGCTCTGTCAAATAATTACACTAAATGTTTTCAGATACAGCAAACTGATTGCATTGCTGAAGAAGCTGAGTGATGGCTATAAGTCTAAAAAGTCGAAAGTCTTTGAATCGGATGATGTTATGAGATTTTTAAAAGAAGCTTCAGATGACGATTACCTGTTTGTGAAGGTAAAACGTTTAGAAATGGTGACTTCATAATTTGGCTTTTAAATGACAGGTTGTTGCGGTACTGGGTTTGTATAGAGCGTGTCGGTCCAATGAATTGTACAAGCTAGAAAGTTCTAATGTTGATCGAAAATCTGTCATAATCGTTCCAGTTATTGACACAAAAACTAAGCAAGATCGCTCATTTTGCATCACTGATAAAGAATGTGGTGTAAGTGTTTTGAATATGGTGAGAAAATACGTTGCTTTACGTCCTAAAAACATGCCTCGCCAAAAGTTTTTCAACTATCGACAGAGAAAGTGTACAGTTCAACCTGTGGGGATAAATACCTTGCATAATATACCGAAAAAAATTACCGATTTTTAGAAATTACCGAATTCAGAAATGTATACTGGCCAATTTGTTTCCCCCGCTCTGCAGCCACAATGTTGGCAAATTCTGGTGCTGGCCTGATGGCAGTAAAGCGTATAGGGGGATGGAAGTCATCTTCCGTCGCCGAAACTTATATAGAAGACTCAGCACCGAAAAAAATTGATGTATCAAAGAAAATACTCTGTGGAATAGAAAGTTCATAGAATTCTACGTCGGGTGTAGGTTTTTCATATGAAACAGGTTCTGTTCCAAAATTTGGTTTTTCTGGAAATGTAAATTGCAATATTGAAGTAATTATTAGTGCAAATAAAAATGAAACATAAGTTGTATATTTACATAAATAATAATTAAAAAATTTTTTTCTACAAACGTCAAAAAATGACTAGGTTCGCGCATTAATAACAATATGGGAAATGATACTTTTTTATTTTCCTACGTTACCATAATAACGTGCGCGAAATAGTGTGCGAAATACATATTTCGCACACTGCATGTAAACTCTATGAGATTATTGTATTTTAATTTTTGTGGTCCTCAATCAAGCAAAAATCCAAGAAAAAAATTATTTAAAACAATTTTAAGGGATATACATATTTTGATGGTTGTAGAAAAAATATTGTTTGTAACGCACATCTCGACTTCAATACACTGGTATTCGAATAAATTCGAAAATTATTGATATCTTCACCATATATCGCTGTTTTATGATATGACCTTTACAGCACCGATTTTCTTCAGGAATAAAGATTCGTCTTTTTGCAAATACTTGATTGCGAGCTTCGAATGAAACTAATGTAATATTTGTTGATGATCCATAAATAATGCAACAATATCTATGAGCCGAAATGATTCGAGGAAAATCCAATTCCACAAATTATAATTCTTCTTTCATTTTTTCTTCACAAAGAAATGAAGGAACTTCAGTTGACGATACAGACGAAACAGTAGTTGAAGACGATTTAGAGAAAATTAGCTGGCACTCGGTACTTACTTGTTCTGCAGATGCATCATCAGTGTCATATTTTTGGTTGGTCTTGTTATAATTTTATAATTACTCGACGTTTATTACAAAAAGAATCATTGATAAAAGCTCTTTTTCCAATTTTTTCTGTCGCAATATTACCCTCATCAATTGTAATTACTTTTTTATGCAGACAAATTTTACAATTGGCGCATTTTTTATTAGCATCGATTCTGAAATTGTGATTTAAAGTATGTATTAAAAATGCAGTAGACAGATATTATGGAAGTAATTAACCGTAACACTATTTAACGATAAAGTGTAATCCCATATAATGATGAGAGATGAAATAACAACAATAACTTATGTTATTTAATTGTGAAAAAAGGAAAAAGGAAAGGAAAGGTCACGTATTTCATTCCCTCCCCAAGGTGGAGGGCGGGCTGTTTGGGCTTTCTAAGCTCCTTCAGCCACAAACATGGATTCCCAGCATACATACATACATTACGTATATATGCATGGTGGGATTGAGGATGGGTGTGGTCAGGATAGGATCGGAAGGAACGGAGTTAGGGTTCTGAGGGGGAAAATACTACCCCAGCATGCACCTAAGTAGCCGCACATGGTGTGCATATACGCAGTGACCATGCCGCTACATGTGTATGAGGAAAACCCCCTGAAAAAACCTCATACAAGGTAGACGGTAACAGGAATCGAACCCATTACCTCCCGAATGCTAGGCAAGTCGTGTCACCACTAGTCTACCAGCTCCGTCAAATAATATATAACAATTGTGAAAAAATAGTCTCAACATAAATGTACTGACTTAATGCATGAACCAAAAATGCAAATTAATACAATTACAAAAACCATAAAGGTTACTCTATTATTGTTAGAGTAGCGAGACCTAAGAAGTAATGAGCAATAGTTACTGAAAATCCCAATAGATGGCACTGTAGCGCGCTAATTTTTAAAAAAGTCTAGATCAAAATAAGTTATTTAGACCTTTGAAAAAATTTTTTCAAACTATTTTAAAATTATATAATCTCTAATGGTCTTTACGCAATCACTTTGCACTAAAATGATTAAATTTCTTTAAGTAATGTAGTTCTTAATTTTCAGTAAAAAAATAATTTTTTATAGATTTTTTTACCATCAAAAAAATGTAAATTTGTTTAAACGCAAGCTTACAGAAAACAATTGCTTTTTAATTTTTTCATATTGTTCCACCACATCAAAAAAATAGAAAAAATTCCATTTACGATAACTCAAATTCAATTAAGTGATTTTCCAGAGTTAACGGAGCAAGAACTAAAAATTTTTTTTATAGGATTGTATCAAATGTCTCAAGCTGTATCGTATATAGCTGAGATGGTGAATGAAGATGAACAATCACACTCCATTATGTAAAAAAACACTTGATATCATAAAACTTGAAGTGAGATCTCGACATGTTAATTCAAAAACATATCGTTGTTTCGTTGATTATCAGCCATATAAGAATGAGATCTCTGGAATTAGTTGATATTGTTGTAATTGTGCTCATGGTAGGCGCACTGTCGGCTGCTGCTCACACATTGCAGCCATCACATATTATCTCTCTCACGCTCGATATTTGACAAAAATAGTAAGACCTGCTGAAATATTGAGTCGTCTTTTTATTTATGAAAAGGTTAATGTTGTAGTAAATGAAGACAATGACGAAGACTAACGTCACTCACATAGCCTTTTCGATCTATTTTGTATGCAATTATTACATTTAATGTCAACAATTTATGATAAGTTTGTTAAACAATATCAATATTATATTATTATATTATATTATATTATTATATAATAACTTTTATAATCGAAATTTTTGTTTTTATTATATTAAAACTGAAAAATTATTCCGAATAATATTGAAAAATTATATAGTTTTCTTTGAGTGCAGTTTAGCATGGAATATGTTTTTTACCTGATATTGGTAACAAAAATGTCGTTCAAGATTTTCAAAATGTATTATTACTCTTATAGGATGACGTCATAAGATCAACTCTCAAATAGCTGGTACGTATTCGTGGATTTTAAACTTGTAGTTATTGTTAATTCACGTATAATAATAAAACCATTAAAACCTTTTGCCTTTTTATTTCCATTATATCAGTTTGATATACTTAAAAACATGTTAATTTAATTTAACTCTGTTATATATAAGTAATTATTACTTTCCAGTCTTTTTTAATGGGATTTTACAACTGATAATGAACACGTTACAATGAAACAATTTTGTATGTATGTAATTGAACATGCAAATAAATCAGATATGATGTTCCGAATGTATAGGTGGTGACTGTTTAGAGAATCTGCCTATACATAAAGCATCATTGCATTAGGGTAGAAATTATTTATTATTTCACGTCATATTTAATTAGACTTTAATATATTCAGTTTGAACTGTAATCTGGTTTCCGCAAACTGTAAGACATAATTTCGGTTGATTGATTGAGATTGATCTGGTGATCGAGCGTGATTTGTTTTAGATTGATTAATTAATTGATTTGTTTGTGTGTGAGAAAGACCCGAAAGAGAGAGGGTTAGAGAGAAACAAGATAGAGCAAGAGAGAGATGTGCATTATCAACTTCTATTATAGAAAATGTTCATTAGTCTATACGCCACTAGATGGGACTAAAATCAATTTCTACTCAAAGGGGCCAGGGCTCAGACCCTGATACAAGTCCTGTCTTACAAGAACCTCCTTATTAGAATACAATTTTGTATGACGGGGCGAAGGCCTACAGCTGTAAGATTAAGTTAGAACCACATACAATTGCACCAAGGGGGCCACGATAGGGGCTAATCTCTACACTTGTCTTATAAGGTTAGGTTCCCATACCATCTCCGGCCTGGGGGGCGAAGGCCCGAGAACAAATTGCGATGCCCTACACGTGTCTTACGAGAATCTCCTTATTAGAAATACGTTTTCTCGTATAGGTAGAAGATCATCCAATAGTATTTGACCATTTTAAAGCAATAGGATCGATAATTTTAATAATAATATCTTATTAATTATGCAACTTCCAACATTGTATGCGTGTGCGTTTGCCTAACCTCCAGGGGCACTGCTCTTAATATAGCCAGAAGGACCTTAATTAGATGACCATCAAAAATAACCCTAAGACCAACTCCAAGTCCAAGACCTAGGTCCAGGTCCAGCCCCCAGCACCAAGACCAGCCCCAGCCCCTCACGTGAGCATGTGCAAAAAAGGCTCTAATTAGGGTTGACCCTCGAAAAGAAACCATAAGGGTTGAAAATACCCGTCCTATACGTGAGCTATCATAATATAGGGGTGAAAAAACACGTCCTACACCTGCGCAAGTAAAAAACAATTAAGGATAAAAAAGGGTTGAAAATACGGTCTCACACGTAGGTGTGTAAAAATTAGGGTTGAAAAAGACCTCCGGAAAAGAAACCATAGGGGTGAAAAAACCCGTCCCCCACGTGGGCATATAAAAAAGTTAAAGGTGGGTTTCCCCAGAAAATCCAAGATGGCGGCGGAATTATTTTTATTTGGTACCAAAACGATCCCCCAAGTTCCAATAGAAAAAGCCGCGGGGCAGATTTCCCATATATATCCGGCTGTAATATTTGATTCAGATGTGTGAAATAATGTGATAATGGATGATGCCACCGGCGGCAACAAACGTCCACTTCTGTTCATAAAAGATATTCACTCAAAACATTTAAACAAGCTTATATTTGCTTGAAACGAAAATAAAAAGTAAAATTTATATTGAACATCAATACTTATTTATGAATAAAACGTTGTTTGTGTCGAACATGGGAAAATTTTGAAATTGTATTTATTGAAGTAATAACATCTCATGAACGTCATTCATACAAAGTTAATGTATGAATAAAGATCAAATTACTGTTTGTACAAATGCCAGGGAGACACTGAAGAATCGCGCAATTAGCCCCTTTTGATATGCTGTCACCACATATCTTATTTAGGTGGTTGGACAAAAACGTGTTTTAATGCACATAGCTTACAATCTGCATTTGGACACTCTGACCTTTTTTATGTATGTTTTACATGACGAACACAGAAATATCTAGCAATGGCAAGTAATACAGTAAACGCTCTTGAATACGGTTCTTTTACATAACAATTTTTTAGATAAACTTGAAAATTGCTTGGATTCACATTATATGGATATTTAAATGTAAGTTTCGACGGAAATTGCAGATATCGTTGTCAGTAACAAGAAAAATTGTTGGTGATTGTCAAGCATATAGAATATGAAACCGCAAATAACAAGCCTGCTATAAAGATTACATGTACTTGAAACCCTACTATTGACGTTGATTTTATTTTAGTAACTATATACAGGGTTGCACATTAGGGCGTCAAAGTGCGATATCTCAGTAAATATGAGTGATGGAAGGTGCGTACAGGGTGTGTTATAAAAGTGTTGCAGTAACAAATTAAGGTTTTTTAAAATAGAACTCCCCATTTTTTTTGCCATATTCGGATTTATCGCCAAATTTTAATGTTGTAAGATGTTTTACCTTAAAAGTTTACCGTTTTCGAATTATTTGGAAAAATATAAAAATTTTGACAGCTGCAGGGTTCCACAAAAATCGATGCTGTACCTTGATCTCTGTGAATTACGGAACAGGTATTCTTGGGCTTTAAGAAAACCTAATAAGCTACGTTTTGAGGTATTTTAAGTAAAAAAAAGTCTCGAAATATCAGCCAAAGTTGTATGATTTCAAACCTCAATAAGTTGCTCATTTTAAATGGAACCCCCGAATTTTTATACCATTTTCGGATTTATCGTCAAATTTTAAAGCCATTTTATGTAAGGTGTCTTATCTTTAAAATTTACCGTTTCCGAATTATTCGGCAAAATCTAACAAAATATTTAATTTTTATTTTGATCAAGTCAACCGGTTACATGTTGATAATCCAAAAATGCATTAAACTGCAGAAAATTATTTTTAGACAAATGAGGTATTCATAACAGATTCTCAAACTGTCCTTCATCTCGATTCCAGAAAAGACCTATTTACTTCTCTAACACCTCAATGCTTACGCTATTTCTAAACTCATTTCTTATGTGACCCCATACCAAAAAAAAATTTGTTAAGTCTGGCGATCTAGGCGGCCAAGAAACATGACCGCCACGGCCTATCCATCTACCGTCTAATTCTCAATTTAAGTAGTCTCTGACATTTAACGCAAAGTTCGCAGGAGCACCGTCATGTTGTAGCCACACATTTTGCTTTAAAACAACAGGAATGTTTTGTAAAATTTGGGGCAAATCATTCTGCAAAAATACAAATATTCAGCACCATTCAAACGTCCGTTAAAGAAATGTGGCCCATCTATAGAATCACCCATAATGCGACCCCAAAACATTTACAGTTCACAGTCGCTGCGAATTAACTAATCTTACTATTTTTGGGGTTTCCATTGCATAATAGTGAAGATTATGACGGTTTGGACTACCACTATGAGTGAAAGTTGACACGGCGGAGAATAATACGTTTTGGAAAAAGATAGGTGTTATTATTTCCATTTCCAACCCCCATTGGCAAAATGTTCTCCTAATCTCCAAATCAGGACCTAACAGTTCTTGATGTAAGGATATGCTGTAGTCATGATACTTGTTCCTCTTTAAAGTTTTACTAACGGTAGATCGGGGTATATCGGTTTTTGGATATTATTGCTGAATTACTAGAAAGCTACGAAATTACAGACAATAAAACATTCATAATAAAATACTTATCTTTTTTGGGATTTTTTAATGGTGTACTTTAAATTATATAATCTAAATGTTTCGATAACACTTACAGTTATCTTCGTCAGTAGTAATGTTTGTTAAAAATTGTTAAAGATGTAGTAAACAATTTTGTCAAATTTGAAAAATTCAAACATAAACATAAGCCTGCTATTAATATAACAGTTTGAGAAACGTATAAGCCAACTATAAAATTGTAGTAAAGAATAACTAGGTCATTAAAATTAAATATTGTTAAACTGCCTCAAAGATGACAAACCAGAACACTCTCTACGACGAAAGCTAACAATGAAATTTGTCAGCCAAAATACACATTTAACAAAATTTAATCGAGTTATGATGTAAGTGTAAAGTTGTGAAAAACTTCAATTTTAAAATGATAGAAGCATTCACAAATCCAAACATTACATCAAATAAAATAACCCAGTTAAATCTAACAAAGAGATATCTTTATCAATAATTGGAAGTGTTATTAACAATGAAAAGCACAATGCAGAACGTTCTTTGTAATTTTTAATTTCAATTTAATTTCAACTACTTATGTTAAATTATAGTGCTGTGGAAATTTAACATATAATTGGTAAAGCATTTGCTTCAAGGTCTAGGAAAACACAGCAAAAACCTAGACATACCAAAAGTTGAAAACAAATTAAAATCAAGGCGTATCATTATGCTCTTTTTAATTATAAGATGCCAAAACCTATTTAAACGGAGATTTTCTTCTTGTCTATTAAAATTATTCGGTGTTTATATATTTCAATAGCTTCACGTTGCAAACGAACATAATAATGGGTTTGTCTTGACAATATTTTCATATTGTCAAATTGAATGTCATGATTTAGATTATTCAGGGCATGGTCAGCCACAGCAGACCTCTCTGGTTGACCCAATCTACAAAATCTCATATGTTCTTTGCGTCTTGTATCAAAGCTACGTTTTGTGGTCCCGATGTATACTTTTCCACATGAACAAGATAACTTATACACTCCGGAAGATGATAAAGGGTTTGACACATCTTTAGGTGATCTTAAATGTTCTTTAATTTTTCTTGTAGGTTTAAAAATAGTCCTAATGCCATATTTGATTATGATTTTTTCAATTCTATTTGTAACATTAGCTATAAAAGGAAGAAAAGCAGTACCAACATTAAGAACTGGTTTTTCTTTAAGGTTACGCCTAGAAGGTGTAATAACATTATTAATATCTGTAAGTGAATGTCCATTATCTTGTAAGGATTTTCTTAAATATTTATATTCATCATTCAAAATTCAGGGTCACAAATTCGTTTTGCTCGATCTACTAAAGATTTAATTACACTAATTTTTGACGTGGATGGTGGTTGGATAATTTATGAAGGTATCTATCAGTGTGTGTCGGCTTTCTGTAAACCTTAAAAGATAGTGAATTATTATTTTTAGATATTAATATGTCAAGAAATGGTAAACTTCCATTAGTTTCTTTTTCCATGGTAAACTGAATACTAGGATGTATACCATTTATAAAACCAAAAACTCATGCAGTGCTTCTTCTCCATGTCTCCAAATAACAAATGTGTCATCTACATATCTATACCAAACTGAAGGTTTTTTAGGTGTATTTTGTAACGTTAATGTTTCAAATTTTTCCATATAAAAATTAGCTATAACAGGACTAAGGGGACTACCCATTGCTACACCTTCAATCTGTTCATAAAATTTACTATTCCACTGAAAATAAGTTGTAGTAAGACAGTGCTGAAAAAGAATGGTTATGTCCTTTGGAAAAGATGATCTATGTATTCAATAGTTTCTTTTAGAGGTACTTTTGTAAAAAGTGAAATAACATCAAAACTAACCATTATATCACCCTCTTCAATTTTGAAACTATGCATTTTTTCAACAAAGTCGGCAGAATTTTTAATGTAATGGGGTGTTTTTCCTATATGAGGTTGTAATAACAATGTAAGATGTTTTGCAAGGTTATATGTAGGAGAACCAATTGCACTAACAATAGGCCTTAAAGGAATATTAGGTTTATGAATTTTTGGTAAACCATATAGTTTTGGTGAAATAGCTTCAGAGTTAGATAGTTTCTTCTTTATTTCTTCAGGATAATCAGCTCTTTAGTTTTTAAAAGAAACTTTTTTGTTGGATCTTTTGGTATTTCACGATAAGTTTCTGGTCCCAACAATTGTTCTATCTTAGTGTTATTAATTATATTAATTAATAATAAAACATTCAATTGGTCTTCGTCGCTTGTCCGTTTAGCCCTTTCACATTTTTCATAATTCACATCGCCTATTTTAATAAACCTTTCTTTACGTTTTTCTGATCTTCTAACCGAGGGTTGTCTTCTATCGGGGTATGTTTGCGCATATCAGTAGATCCCCTAACGAAGACCATGTCAACCAGTTCCATTATTTCGAAATTCATCAGAGTTAGTTAACTATATGAAATAAGAAGGAAATATGCAAAACGAGTGCGTAACTACTCACCAAGTGGATAATAATGAACAATTATACAATGTAATACTACGTGTCACTTACGAACGACTCCGACATTTATGATATTTTCGGAAAGAAAAACGCAGACATCAATAGGAATAATTAAACGTTTTTTTTTGTTTCCATGTAAACATGTAGCCGGTTGTCTTGATGAAAATAAAAATTAAATAATTTTTTTTCAAATTTCACCTTACATAAGCTGACCTTAACATTTGACGATAAATCCCAAACCGTATAAAAATTAGAGGTTTGAAATCATGGAAGTTCGGATGAATATTTCGGGGGTTGTATTAAAATATGTCAAAAACGGAGCTTATTAAGTTTCCTTAGAGCCTCAGAATACCGATTGCAAAATTCACAGGGTACACCACCGATTTTTGTGGGACGCTGCAGCTGTCAAAATTTTCATATTTATCCAAATAATTCGAAAACGGTAAATTTGACAATAAAACCGAATGTGGCAAGAACATTGGAGGATTCTATTTTAAAAAAAATAATTTAAAATAATTTTAAAGTACGCACCAAAATTTTGATAGGAAACATTTCCTTCTAAAACTCATATTTACTGGGATATGGCACCTTGACGTACTAATGAGCAACCCTGTATAACTGGATATTTAATAGATTAAATATTATGAAACATTCTTAAAATGACATTTCAGAACGTCTTCTACGGACGAAGGCTACAGTGCCGCAATTAAAAAATAGGTTTAACAAAATTTAATCACATTATACGAAAGGCAAGATTAGTATTTATAAATATGAAGTTAAATAGTGAGAGCTTACATTCCCACATTTCTAAATGCATTTTTTTTTGTATCAAATACAAATTGTATTGGGGAATGAGCTACCTTACTTTATTATTTACTATTGTTGAAGAGTTTGATTAATCGGAGATAATTATATAAGAATGAATGTTATACCAAGTACAACTATCACCCTGTATAATATAATTTTAGGGTTCGTAAATCAAAGCGTCGTATACCACTTTAGTTAATAATAAAATGCTTCTAACTAATGTGCTATAAAATTTGAAAGTTAATTTATACCAGAAACCTCAACTTTAATTTTCTATTATTAATGTACCGTCGCGGCAACTACCGCCATAATTTGTATACACAATTGCTATCTATACAACCGCCAACATTACATCGTTAATTTTAACGGCACGAAATTATAAGCTAAAAAAAAAGAGAATTATCAAGTATATTAAGAATATTGATGATTTACGAACAAAGCGTTATCTATCTTTTATATAATCACGTCCGCCGTTTTGAAAAATAAGAAAACTAAGAATGTACACCAGGTGGCACAGTTAGTACGATATGATATGTCGGCCGCTGGAGGTTATAAGGGATCTGATAAATGTGCTCCCCGGGTCTTCATACGGGATTAAATAAATGTGTGTTTCACTCTAACACAAGTGTTTTTGTACAATTTGTATTTCAACTTCATTTATAATAAAACGAGGAATTTAATAACTCACATTTAACATCTAGATGAAAACGCAGAGGTGGAGATTCACCAGCTTGATTTCTAGCGTGACATGTATATAATCCGGCATGTTGTCTTACAACAGGACTAAATTGAAGTAATTCTTGAAAACTAGCAGCGACACTTTGTCCTTCTCTTCTCCACGTTACGGAAGCTCGAGGATTTGAATTTACCATACACCGTACAGCTACTGAGTCTTTTAATTCTTCTATATCGTTCGTTGGAATACCAACTAAACGTGTTTCTGGTACATCTGAAACAAAAATTCAAAAGATAATTTCATTTTGTTTACTTTTTACAGCAGGAACTTTGTAAAACAATTTGACGCTATTGAAACATAATACAGTATTCAAAGTTAAACTTTGTTGAAAATACTTATAATATTTAATGGAAGTAGTAGTATGCGGAAGGATTTCCAATTTGGATTAAAGTTGTGTGCTATTTGTTTCTGGAATATGAAATTCATGGTTTAACAAGCGTAAATTTATCTAGATTACTTATTACTGTAAACATTGTTTGACATATGTGAACGTATAAGAAAATTTATTTATAAGGGCTAAACTAGAAATTTTTAGCAATTTAAAATCAACTATTTCTAGATTAATATAATCAATGATACAGTTTTTCATGTTGTCCAACTGTACCGTGTGTCCCAATTTCGTTGTTTTAGTTGTTCTTAAAAGATATCGTTGTTATTATCAAAGATAGAAGTTTACAGTTTTCACATCACGTACTACTTTGTTGACCTACATTTCATAGAAAAATCGAAAATTTATTATATCCAAACGTCGATATTTCTACACTTTTTTCAAGGTCTTATACCTAGCTAATATTTTGATACTTATATATTTCGTCAACGGTACTTATATATTGCGAAGTGCCGAATTTAATGAAGTTCTTAGAATTTTTCTAGGGGGTGCGGTTTTTGAGTAATAATATAAACTTGAATTTTTTTTAATGGGAATCATAGTTTGATTGGCAACTATCAGCTGCAGTTCATTCTTAGCTTTTCAAAAATATAAATATAGACATTCCGGGAAAACATCTTCCAAATATTTTTTTATCAAGACGGTGCCCCAGCCCATAATGCTTTGGTAGTGAGAAATTACTTATTACTTAGCAAACCATTTTCCTAAATCGTTTGATTGCAATACTCGCTTCGTTGTTGTGGCCACCATGATCTCCGAATCTGTCAATAATGGATTTCTTCATATGGAGTTTTCTGAAAAACATAATTTATCAAAACTGTCATAATACCGCGCCCAATGTTGCAATCCAACGATTTAGGAAACGGTTTTCTAAGTAATTTCTCACTGTCAAAGCATTATGGGGGCTGGGGCACCGCCTTGTTAAAAAAAATATTTGCAAGATGTTTTCCTGGAATGTCTATATTTATATTTTTGAAAAGCGAAGAAAGAACTGCAGCTGATAGCTCCATTAAAAAAATTTAAGTTTATATTATTACTCAAAAAAAAATTCTAAGAACGCCATTGAATTCGGCACTTCGCAATATACAAGTACCGTTGACGAAATATATCAGTACAAAGTATTAAGCGATGTATAAAACCTTGAAAAAAGTGTAGAAATATCGACGTTTGGCTATAAGTCGAAAACAAAAGAAGATACTAAATTTTCGATTTTGCTATGCAATCTGGGTCAACAAAGTAGTACATGAATGTAAAAACTGCAAACTTCTATCTTTGATAATAACAAAGATATCTTTAAAAAATAACTAAAACAACGAAATCGGGACACACTGTACAGGGTGGTCCACCCAAGATGATCTTGTACCTTACCTCGAAACCTGTGGCAGTTACAGAAAAAAGTTAAATGCAAATCTTAAATGGGAAATAGTGAATTTTTTGTTTTTGTAATTTTTGTGTATACAGGGTGTTCAGTTTTGCTTGGATTGAAACCAACTTTATTATTTGAAATGTAATGTCTTATATATTATAACATATTCGTATTCTGTGCTAAATTTGGAATATTTTTTATTGATGTATGTATGTTAAAATTTCTTATCGTTTTTGAGTATTTATTGTTTAACCTTTTTTTTGTGAAACTGCGGTATTTAAAAAAAACTAATTTACATTGTTGAAACTGAATTAAATGTCAAATAATTTTACATATCAATCAACTGATAGTTGTACTAATACTTTTTAGTAAATGTATTGCTTAATGATCTACAGGATATTGTTGATAATAATCCAAAAATGTCAATTTTCAAACATGAAATTATTATTTATTTTAAATATAACACCCCATATATTTTATTTCTAAAATGTGTGGTTTTGAAGTTATTGACAATTTTCTAGCTTACTTACCATTAAATGTAATATTGAAATAAAAAGTGCATCAATCTAAGTATAACATATAATATTAATTGAATAATTAATTTGACATTATTTAATAGTAAAGACATGAACTCTTCGATGCGCAATAGGTACCACCCACAAAAAATATGTAAAAACCAAATAAAATCACGTAGTATAATTTTCTATCTGAGAAAAGTAAATGAACCACACAAATAATAAATCTCCATCTTTATCATTAAGGAAGTACCGCAGATTGTATCCTCAAAATCGAGTACCGACTAAGAAAATATTTTGTTGCACGTAAGAGATGCTTTTAGAAATATACCAAATGTGAAGTAGAATAAGACAGAAACAATATGCTAACAAACCATTAACCATTATGTGGCGGAAAAAATAACGTAACGTAGATAACGGGAGATGGTACCCAGGTGCCACTGTGTATTTTCGGAGGTGAGCCGTGACATGTATCGTATATGTGCGAGCCTAGCGTAACGACCTCTGCCATTTTGCATTTAGTGTGTGTTGTGATTTACTCGAACGTAGTTGCAGTAAAAGAAAATAAAATGCTCCTCGTTAAAACTAACATAACAAGTGCGTCTGATGGCGGAGAGTGCAGTGGAACTTCCAAGAGATATAGCACTGGTCGGTCTGTTGTTGATAGTTTCTCGTATGATTCCTTCAAATGGATAGGTATGTTGTATTATTTGTATGTTCAAATTTCATATTTCTAGCTTTGAAGTGGGTATCTTTCAGGGTTGCAATTCTAAAGCAATGTTACAGTGATAAATTTTTATATATTGAGAATGCTATTTTCTTGCGAATGTACGCTAATACGACATATAATTAGGGGTTATGTCGATTTACCGTACTTGATTATAGTTGGAAATCGATTGATGAAGTTTGGATTGGTAAATTTCCGATTGTCCTGTAGCAAGCATTTGCCCACCGGTCAGTAACGAACATGGTACATCTTATCTATTGATTATACATAAGGAATCGAGCCGCATAAGAGCATCAAAACTCTAGAAGCGTATTACATGTGAGGAACTTGATGCTTTCTTTGGGATCTTACTAATGGCAGGCGTTCACAAGTCTAATACTGAACACATAGATGAATTGTGGAAATCAGACGGCCTACCATAATACAAAGCAGCAATCAGCAGGGACCGCTTCAAGTAGAGTCTTCGCTTTAATAGGGCGAATCAACACATAGCTTTGATGAGTAACTCTTCCCCTGTCGTGGAAGAACTAGATTCACTCAGTAAACTTTTTCAAAACCTGTCAAATACGGCATTAAAGTGTTTTGGGTGTGTGATGAAATTACTTTTTATCCGTGCCAAGGCTCAGTTTACACTGAGTGAATATTGGTGAAAAACTGTGATGCGCTTATGTAAACATTACAAAGGTTCAAGTCGTAATATCACTACAAAGACCTTATTTACGTCACATCCTCTTTCTCGCATACTAAAATCAGGTGGTCTCACCTGGTTGGTACACTAAGAATGGACAAATCTTATATTACAAAAGCTCTTATACCTAATAAGGAACGGCCCGCTCTCTCGAAGCGTTTCGCTTTTCATAGTTTCATAGAGATACCATGTTATGTTCATACGTCCAAAAAGTGAATAAAGGCGTAATTATCATCCACGATGCACACTACAGATGTAATTGATGACACTTTGAAAAAACCTGAGGTAATTCCTTTTTATAATAAAACTAAATTAGGTGTGGACGTTAAGGATAAAATTCTGGGAACATACACGTGCAAGAGGCGAACAAGCCGCTGGTAGTTAGCCTTTTTTTTCAATATATTAGATCTATCAGCTCTGGCTGCCTATATTATTTACACGGAAAGCAATCCCACTTGCTACCAGAGCACAAATAAAAGGCAAAACTTGCAAAAAGACCTAGCTAGTGATTTGTGTTTTAAGAAGTGGAAATACCATTGTATTGCGAAATAGATTCACGCAAAATGCCATTGGAAGCATCCTTGCTGTTTCCATGGAAGTTATAACTCCAACCCTGTGGCTGATCGAGATTCTTCTGGACGTCTTTTAGTGAGAGGTATTATATATCGAATGTTATCGCGGGGACGATAAACTAAAAAGAAAAACTCGTACGGTGTGAACCATTAGTAAGAGTCCTGCATGTCTCCAGCACACGAATCAAACAATACATTGCCTTGAATGTAAGGATAAATGATTGTTATTCATCTTATTTTATATTTTGTCAGATATTTCTGTGAATATAACACTGAATACAATTTTTACTGTTTTTTGTGTATTTAATACTCAATAGTACCCCGGTAACACCGTCCGCCGCCTGAAAATTTAAATTTTCAATTTGTACATCTTAAAAGTACCCGGGTACTACCTTCAGCCACATGAGGGTTAATAATAACAGAACATAACTCCGCGCCATGGTCACAACACACCTCAATAACCGCTTACGATATTTATTTAAAGGTAAAATTTTTGTTATAAAAAAATATAAAATATAGGGGACACCCTATTTAAAAATATAAATTTCAAAATTGAAATTGGTCTAAAATCATCTTCGCATTATTGCCTTTCTAATGAAACCTTTTTCGAGCACATCGGTTGGATGGTTTCAAAGTCTATAACGGACATACGTAGAAACAATTTTTGTGTTTTATAGATATAGGTTTTCAACATAACAGCCTTCCATTAATATGCATGTCGTATATACAGTTTGAAGTCTACTAATAGTGTTTCTTACAGCGTTTGACCCATTTATATTTTGGGTGACTTCTCGTATTCTTCTTTTCCCCGTTATGACATCTGTATTCGTAACTTGCTCTTTTATACGGGGTTATTGATGGTCGATGGTAGGTTAGACGTTTATGGAAAACGAAACATAGGAATTTTCTGAAAATTTGGCAACATGGGTAATTTACTCTGCTCTATCGATCTAATATATTTTCAACGATGCTAAGTTGCCGCTTCTACTCAAAAGTAGTAACAACTTTCTTATTTTTAATGGAACACCCTGTATATTATTTTATTTATAGAATCGTAATTTCTTTATAAACATTTTTTCTAAATAGTTTCCTATACCTATCTACACCGGTTTTCGAGATAATAATTATGTTTTATTTTTTTTTCTTCAAAATACCATACCACTAAAATATTAATTTAGCTGTTATTTGAATCCATAGAAGGCTGAAATTTTAGACACAGTTTGCTCAAGCCTTGTATTATTATAGCTACCTAAATAAATTCATTTCATGTTATACAGGGTGGTTTAAAATGAATCATTTTGACGTGACACATAAAGAGTCCAAACTTTATTTTTGGCTTATTTCCACACATATCCTCAAGCTTCTATCCAAAGTGCAACATTTGATTTAGGCCTAACTAATTATGTGGTGCGAAAGATTCTGGCCAATCACAATATGCATCCTTTTAAATTTATAACAGTTCAAGAACTGAAACCAGATGATTACAAACGTCGAATTTAACATTGTGAGACACTCCTGATGCGCATTAAAGAGGATCAAAGCTTAAAAAACAATAATATGGACAGACGAAGCCAAGTTTTCGAGAGAAGGCATTTTCAAAAGAAAAAAATCAACATATTTGGGCCCATCAAAATCCGTGCGCGGTCAAGCAGATGGGCTTTCAAAACAAATTCAGTTTTAATGCTTTTTGCCTCTTAAAAAATAAACGAATAAGATTTTTATTTACGATTGGGTCATTAAATAACAATCAATACCTCCACATTCAAAGAACATTAGTATCAGACTTTTTGGAAAGTACAACACTAGAAGATTTCCGTAATTATTGGCTCCATTTGGATGGAGCACAGGAGAGGTAACGCGTGAGCTGTTTCAGATATTTGATGACCGCTGCTTTAGACATTTGGGACCATGGGATTGGCCTGTAAGGTCCCCCGATATTACCCACCTCGATTTTTACCTTTGGGGTTATTTAAAACTGAAGGTATACCAGACGTTGGTGAACATTAAAGAGGAGCTACGTCAACGTGTGACCAATTGCATCGACCAACTACAGATGCTAATGAAGTACATAGAGTGACAACTGATGGTGTACATCGCCGGATTTTGAAGTGCTTAGAAATGAATGGGGGATATTTTGGGAAATTTAAAATTTTTAGAATTTTTTTGTTTACATATTCTATTGATTAGTTTATTTTCATTGCATTTGTTGTATTTGTCACATTTTCCATGAATAATAAATAGATTCATCAAAATTTCATATGAGTAATTATTTCGCTCAATTTCAACTTGCTTTTAAATAAATATTAACTGGAAAATCACAAATACCACTTTAAAACTTCGGCATCTGTCAAACACATTAAATAATTAAGCAATTGTTAAATAACATGGCGTACCATGGCCAACTAACACAAATTATGTGAACATAATGTGATTTTTTAAGAATTATTGCGATTATTTCGAAAACTCGTCGAGTTAGGTATGCCACTATGGTAGAGCAACTTAAAGGAAATTTAATAACCTTTCAGAATTTGAAATAATATACAGGGTGTTCTATTTGAAAAAATAAAGTATTGACCCTTTATGTGTATCACGTTAAAATCATTCATTTTAAACAACCCTGTATAACATGAAATACATTTATTTAGGTAGGTATAATAATACAAAGTTTGTGCAAACTGTGTCTAAAATTTCAGCCTTCTGTGGATTCAAATAGTAGCGAAATTAAAATTTTAGTGGTATCATATTTCGGAGAAACAAAAATAAAAAATAACTATTATCTCGAAAACCGGTGTAGATAAGTATAGGAAACTATTTAGAAAAAGTTTTCATAAAGAAACTGAGATTCTATAAATAAATAATATATAGGGTGCTCCATTAAAAATAAGAAAGTTGAGTTGAAAATATTTTAGATCGATAGAGCAGAGCAAATTACCCATGTTGCCAAATTTTCAGAAAATTCTTGTCTCGTTTTCCATAAACGTCTAACCTACCATCGACCATCAATAACACTGTGTACCCCCACAAAAAATTATCACAATGTGTTAGGTCTGGACTTCGAGAAGGCCAGAGTATAGTGCCGTTTTACCATATCCAAGTATTAAAATTATTATTTAAGTATTGGACGACTGAGGCCACAGTATGGTAAGGTGCTTCATCCTGTTTGGGATACAATATTTTTTCTTATGTGATTTGGCAATTCATCTATTAAGGGTTGTATTTAATTCACCAATAAGTCATAAAATATTTGTGTATTAAGAGTTCTGTTGTAAAATACAAGCCCACAAACAATCCCACACCATCTATCATAGTGTTGCAAAGACTGAATCTACTTTCAAAATCTGCTGCTGATAGTTGTTGAATAGAAGTAAACTTATAAGGATCGTAACTGTTAGTTGCTAATCTTCTCTGGATACTTTTTTTACTAATAGTTGGGATATCTCTAGAAGTATCTCTTTGAGAATTTTCGTCATTTTTGTGGAAGTATAGAAGAACATCCAATTGCTTGTTGTCACTCAGCATTAATTTCGTACAGTTTCTTTTCTTATTAATAACTACACCACTCTGGAGATCCCTTTTAATTCTTGAAAATAGTGTTTTAGTCGGTACTCGATTTTGAGGATACAATCTGCGGTACTCCGTCAATGCTAAAGATGGAGTTTTATTATTTCTGATGTAACATTCACATAAATTTAATCGTTCATTTACACTGTATGCCATGGTGTTTTATACAAATATAAACTGACAATTAAAATACACCTGCAAGTGTCAAGTGTCAATTGCCAATAACTTTAATACTAAACATTTTCAAAATATGACATACGGGTGTCCATAAACTCTACTGGCAAACTTTGCGTAGTGATTCTAGACCCAAAAATAAGAAAAAAAGTTCATATAAACCCAGGTCCGGAAACGCTTCGTTTAGGACCTACAGGGTGTGAAAAAATTTTATTTTCTTCGGTTTTATGGCGATATTTTGCGAACAAATTTGAATATGGTCCTGAAATTTGGTGCACGGGGGTTTTTATGGTCGAGAAACTTAAATATTTTATTAATTTTGATCCTGCCTGCAGAGGGCGCTATCTACAGTGGTATGCTAAAAATTAATTGGCCTTAACTTTTTTACCACCCGGTATATTGACGTTCCGTTTGAATTAGTTTGTTCCCTTTTCAGTTCTAGGCAAAAAAGGTATACTTGGCCGATGCCTCTCAGATCAACCATTTTCGAGATATTGGTTGATGAAGAGTTTAATTTATTTAACAAGCTATTGAATCTCTTTCCATTTTAGCAGGCTTTGACTAAAACAAAATGACAAGTTATTGCTTAGATACATAAATGTATTTATGACATTTGTTGCTACCCTTGTTGATACAGCGTCACAAATTTCAAATTAACATAAAACCGAGGAAAATAAAATTCTTTCACACCCTGTAGGTCCTAAACGAAGTGTTTCCGGACCTGGGTTTATATGAACTTTTTTTCTTATTTTTGGGTCTAGAATCACTACGCAAAGTTTGTCCGTAGAGTTTCTGGACACCCTGTATACATTAAATGATAGACATTCACATGTACAACCCTAACAAAATACAATACATAGGGTGTTTTTTTTTATTTAAATTGAGTAAGATATTCATGTTCGAAAATTGACATCTTTGGCATATTATCCACAACGCCCTGTAGATTATTAAGCAATAAACTTTTCCAAAAAGGAAGTAGTACAACTATCCGTTCATTGATATGTAAAACTATTTCGCATTCAATTCAGCTTCAACAATGTAAATTAGTTTTTTTTTAAATACTGCATTTTCACGAAAAAAAGTTTAAACACTAAATACTCAAAAACTATAAGGAATTTTGATATACATATATCAATAAAAAATATTCCAAATTTAGTACAGAATACAAACATGCTATAATATATAGGGCGTTACATTTAAAATAAAAAAGTTGGTTTCAATCGAAGCAAAACTGAACAACCTGTATACACAAAAATTACTAAAACAAAAAATTCATTATTACCCATTTAACTTTTGTATTTAACTTTTTTCTGTAACTGCCACAGGTTTCGAGATGAGGTACAGGACCATCTTGGATGGATCACCCTGTACAAAACCATTTTTAAACCGTGTGCATGTTAAACATTTTCTGTAATGTCCCGTATGTTCAAAAATGGCGGAATTTTTGTTGTTATTTTCGAAACTTAAGATTTACTAGTATCCAGCATCTGAAATGTAGTATAATTCATTGAGATTGAGCAGATCAACGTGTAAATGTTTCTAAGCTTTAAGTTAAATTACGTTTTTTGTTGCTATTTGAAGATGATCCATATGATTAATTAGCATTTATATTCCCGATTCCGTAATTGATGCCGACTCTTTCAGTTTGGTTGCATTAATAAATTGAAGTTTTTATTAACGTCTCACTTCCCACACATAATAATTGCGTTTTGGTAAGTTTTCGTTGTCCAGATTGATCAGCCCTATTATTTGTGCTTATAAAGTGGAAATTAGCGGAAATAGAATTGCGTCATTCAAAATATGGTTACTTTGTATTGAAATTATTTACATGATATACTTGACAGTTTCAAGCATACGGCGCCCGCGAGTCACGGGAAAATAGATAAATTTTTAATTGGCAAACAAATAGTTAGGTTTTTAAAGACGTGAGTTTAACCCTCATTTTCGAAGGGATATTTTTGTCACAAACAGATCATATTTCGATGACAATCCACTGAGATACCTCGGGAACGCAGTTTGGATTGATGAGGTAATTCTTTACCGATTCGGTACCGAAAGGCTATCGGTAAACTGTACCAAAACAGGGAAGGTATCTATTTGAAGCCAGGAATTAATTCTACTATTTAACGCAACAACATGTAATTCACATGTATGGTCATTACGACAACTAAATATGCTATCTCTAGTAAAGATTGACTTTGAACAGGGATGAAATGATAAGGGTGAAAATCATTCCTTCTAAGACTTCTGTGAATTGACGAATATGAAATTCTTCAGTCATATTGTCCATGTGCGTCCTTTTTTTTTGCGTTTCTTCAAAAAGGTTTTTATTAAACTCTCCATTTTGTCCTACAATCCGAAATATTATTACAAACGTGTTTTTGTTTAGAATGCGTCTTTCAAGATAGATAAATGCCAGGGCGGCTCTGAAAAACCACATTGACACAACTATCAAAGACAAAATTCCTGTTAATTAAGTATCTAAATTGAAGATGCCACGTCTTTTCAGAAATAACGAGTATCGAGATATTTTATTTGTGTATGGTGTTTCCAATAGAAATTCTAGAGCAGCAGTTGCAGAGTATTCTCGCCGCTATCCTGAAAGACGCATTCCAAACAGATAAACGTGTTTCAAGACAACGTCGTCTAAATGTCGATCGAGTAAATCGTCATCAAGATCAAATTATAACAAAGCTTTTATTAAGTACCCGCAAGGAAGCAATACAAATTGGGAAAATTTCGCATACGTCAGTTCACAGCAGTCTTAGAGGGAACAACTCTCACCCTTATCAGTTGACACCTGTCCAAAGTTTACTGGATCGCGATAGGGCAGAACGTGTTCAATTTTGCCAGTGGTATATCCAACAAACTAACTGAGATCCGTAATTTTACAAGCATGTAAGTTGGACTGACGAGTCAACATTTACCAGAAATGGCAGATTTACCTGTCATAATGAACATAAGTGGGCACCTGTGAATCCTCATGCTCTTAGGCCCTCCAATAATCAATACAGATTCAAAGCTAACGTACGGATGGGTATAATTCGAAATTACGTTCTTAGATCAATTATACTAGAAAATACGTTAAACGTAGAGAGATTACTTGATCTTCTTTAGAACGAACTGCACAATATATAGGGTGTCCGGTGAGGAATTGTACAAACTGAAATGGTATGTTCGTTGGATCAATTTAAGTAAAAAAAGTCCCATAAACATAGGTCTGATTCGCAATAGTTACCCAGATACAAGCGTTTAAAGTTTATAAATGATCACATATTTTTTCAAAAGTAATTATTATTAGTCAACTGGAAAAACAAAACCGAAACAATCTGTCATTTATTCGTTTGTGTTCTAATAATGACAAAGTGGATTGTAGTAAATTAAGTGTAATTTAAATTTAAAATGCCTTTTCAATTTTCTAACGAAGAGTATGCTGACATCATTTACATTTATGGATTTTGTGATGGAAATGCGAGAGCTGCCGTTAGGGAATATGAACGAAGATTTCCCAACAGGAGGATTCCAAATCACCAAACCTTTTCTTCTGTGTTTCAACACGTTCGAACTCATGGTTCATTTCCATCAGTTTCAATAAGATCTGATCGTCCTGTGGAGTTAAATGTGAATGAGCAAGAAAACATTCTACAGATGGTTGATCGGAGTCCAGGGTTGAGTGTTAGAAGAATTTCTTCCCGAACGGGAGTCCCCCGTATGTCAGTATGGCAAACATTACATGATGGGCTTTTGTATCCCTATCATACACAAAACGTTCAGCACCTTGAACCTGGAGATTTTGGTTTGCGGTTGAATTTCTGCCAGTGGCTACAAGAAAATCCACAACTAGTTCCATTCTTTTATTTAGTGACGAGGCGCAATTTACTAGAGATGGAGTGAAATACACGCAATTCTCATTTGTGGTCAGATGAAAATCCACATGGTACAACAGAAGCTAACTTTCAGCGCAGATTTTCTGTTAATGTATGGTGTGGTATGATTGACGATCAACTTATTGGACCTTTTTTGTTTGAGGAACGTCTTACAGGAGAAGCATATGCTAACTTTTTGCGGAATGAATTGCTACCGCTTTTGGAAGAAGTACCTTTACTAACAAGACAACAAATGTTTCTTCAACAAGATGGAGCTCCTCCCCATTTTAGTCGACAGGTGACAGAATATCTAAATGTTGCTTACCCTAATAGATGGATTCGGCGTGGAGGTCCGCATAATAATAATAATTACTTTTGAAAAAATATGTGATCATTTATAAACTTTAAACGCTTGTATCTGGGTAACTATTGCGAATCAGACCTATGTTTATGGGACTTTTTCTACTTAAATTGACCCAAGGAACATACCATTTCAGTTTGTACAGTTCCTCACCGGACACCCTGTATTAGAAGAGGTACCTTTAAATTTTAGGATTAATTCCTGGCTGATTTAACTATTGGTGAGGTAGATTGAAATCCTTGGTATATGAAGTACCAATTGAAACTCGTCAGAGGGGACGTTACATCGAAAATTATTAGGTTTTTGTAAATATGTTACTGGTTAGAAGTAATATTTTCAACAATTTTGTTACTTTAATTTAAAAAAAAAACAGTCTTAAAGTCTAGTAATATAAGGTTTGTGTATTTTCGGTTTTTACGGTTTTATTGTTTTTCCCCATGATATTGCCGCAAAAAAATCACAAACTCTAAAATTGATATGTCGTTGAAAAGCTTACTAAATGTAGTAGTTTTTGCCGAAGAAAAAACACGTCCTCATTAACACATTTTTGGCTTTACCACGAATAACAAGATACCACTAATTTTTCTCACTTCACAATTATTATATTTAACCTTTTACATGGTATAGAAGATTTTTTTCGTTTAGGAAAAAAATTTATTTTCCTCGGTTTTATGGCGATATTTTGCGAACTAATTTGAATATGGCCCTGAAATTTGGAGCATGGGGGTTTTTGTGGTCGAGAAACTTAAATATTTGATTGATTTTAATGCTGCCTGCAGAGGGCGCCATCTACAGTGGTATGCCAAAAGCTAATTGGCCTTAACTTTTTCACCACCCGGTATATTGACCTTCCGTTTGAATTCCCTTTTCAGTTCTAAGCAAAAAAGGTATACTTGGTCGATGACTCTCAGATCAACGGTTTTAGAGATATTGGTTGATGAACAGTTTAATTTAATTCTCGCTCATTATCAAAACGAGAGTATCGAAACAAATGGTCATCATGTGGAACACCTTTCGTAACATTTATTTTTTTAGTTTTATTATTTATTTCTTCATTTTCGTTCTTAAATTCAAAGTTAAAATAAAAATGCAAACATACGTTACTTTGATTTTTAATTCCAATTAGCTAAGGATTATAGGGAGTTAAATTGAACTGTTCATCAACCAATATCTCGAAAACGGTTGATATGAGAGGCATCGATCAAGTATACCTTTTTTGCTTAGAACTGAAAAGGGAACAAACTAATTCCAACGGAACGTAAATATACTGGGTGGTAAAAAAGTTAAGGCCAATTAACTTTTAGCATACCACTGTACATGGCACCCTCTGCAGGCAGCATCAAAATCAATAAAATATTTAAATTTCTCGACCACAAAAACCCCCGCTCTCCAAATTTCAGGACCATATTCAAATTTGTTCGCAAAATATCGCCATAAAACCGACGAAAATCAAATTTTTTCACACCCTGTAGGCCCTAAACGAAGCGTTTCCGGACCTGGGTTTATATGAACTTTTTTTCTTATTTTTAGGTCTAGAATCACTACGCAAAGTTTGTCCGTAGAGTTTCTGGACACCCCGTATATACAGGGTCCGGCAACAAGAGCGGCTTCTTCTATATCTTCCGTTTTATATAAGCTAGATTAATAAAATTTGGAATGCAGTTATAGTTTAGTTGTTTGCATATTTTAAAATTATTCACGCGAATACAAGTTGTTTATTTAAAGAGGACCAAATTATTATAAAAAAAATTTAATGGAACACCCTGTATATTATTACTTTTTTAAATTCTACACATTGTTCCTAACAAATTCGCAATATATTTCCCTATTCCTAAATATAGCCGTTTTTGAGTTATTTCGATTTCTCTAAAAAAAAATTGAAATTACAGAGTTTGCTTTGAAAATATACCTCCTTAACTGTTGAAAAATAAAAGTTATCTAATTTATATGAGAATAAGTACACAGATAGAGCTTCTTTTTAATGTGAAGAAAATGACATAATTGCATACAGGGTGCTTATAATTGACTTGCCAATCAACCATTATTCGAACTAGTAAAAGTTTACTTTTTTAAATAAAACACCCTGTATATTATTACATTTTTGGTTTCTACATATTAACCCTTATCAGTTTAAATCTATGGCCTTTTATATATAAAAAAGAACATCATAAAACAATTGTATTATACATTAAAAAACGCAACAGAAACTAATATATTATGATAGAAGACTAATTACAATTTTTGTACTGGAGGCATTGCATGTTAACAAGAATTTGACAAATATTTACTTCAATTTCAAGTAAATTCTAAAATCAAGTGTGCTTCTTATAAAAATTGAATGTTTGACGTAAATAAATAAAACTGTAGTTAACCATTTACGAGTGTTATTGTTAGTAATCAAGATTTTTATAAAATGAATTTTACACAAAATGAGTTAGTTGATATGATACTCGTGTTGGGTGCTGCAGAAAGAAACTGTTTATTGGCCAGCAGAATTTATGCTGAAAGATATGTAGATACGCAAGATCGTTTCAGAAAGTTATGGGTAGATTTATTGCAACTTCATGTGCCAATTACTCCAAACATGAACGTGTTAAACCTTCTACAAATGAAGATAGTGAATTGAGGGTTCTTCTCGCCATCGAAAAGGATCATCCCAGAAGCCAAAAGGACATAAGTAAAATAGTTGGTATAAGTAAGAGATTACTGATCTCTCACTACTGGCTGTCTTTTAAAGAAGAATCGCTTACATCCCTATCATATTCAGTTACACCAAGGATTGAGCGATGCAGACTTCGATCATCGAATAAGATTTTGTAACTAGGCCAGAGAAAAAATTACTCAAAACCCAAATTTTTTTTTTATAATATTTTATGGACAGACGAATCAACATTTGATAAGAATAGATTTGTTAATACACATAATTTTCATTATTATTCTTTAGAAAATCCACATTTATTAAGACAAGTTGATAATCAACATAAGTGGTCTTTAAGTGTCTGGGGTGCCATCGTTGGGGATTATGTCATCGGTCCATTCTTTTTTGATGGACACTTGAATGGTGAGAAGTACCTTAACTTTTTGCGTAACGATTTACCGGGCTTATTAGAAAATATTGCTCTTGATATTAGAGCCACAATGTGGTATCAACATGATGGCGCTCCTGCTCACTACTCTGCAGATGTAAGAGATTATCTCAATAGAGTCTTTCCAAATAAATGGATTGGGCGAAATGGATCTGTGAGGTGGCCAGCTAGGTCCCCTGATCTGACAAGAATATATTTCTTTTTATGGGGATACATAAAAAGTATTGTTTACAGGGAACCACCAAACACTGCCGAAGATATGCGTAATCGTATAACACATGCTTTTCATAGTATTACTCCTCAGTTGTTGCGTAGAGTTGAACCATCTTTTAAAGATCGACTTCAGGTCTGCATCCGAGAAAACGGACAACATTTTGAACAGTTATTATAAATCACTATTGCTAATGATTAGCGTTAAATTGTTTTTTTTTTATTTTATTAGTTTTGTATTTTTAGAAATAATTTTAATAATTATAGTGTATTCGTTTCTGTTGCGTTTTTTAATTTGCAACACAATTGTTTTCCACTGTTTTTTTTTTCTATTTATACGAGGCCATGGATTTAAAAAAATGTTCCAATAATCTTATACATTTTGAAAAATTGAAAATAATTCGGAAACGGCTATATTTAGGGATAGGGAAATATATTGCGAATTTGTTAGGAACAATGTGTAGAATTCAAAAAAGTAATAATATACAGGGTGTTCCATATAATCTTATATGAATTCGATAACTTTCGTTTTCAACGGTTAAGGAGGTACATTTGCAAAGCTATCTCTGTAATTTCAATTTTTTTTTATAGAAATCGACATAAATCAAAAACGGCTATATTTAGGGATAGGGAAATATATTGCGAATTTGTTAGGAACAATGTGTAGAATTCAAAAAAGTAATAATATACAGGGTGTTCCATATAATTTTTCTTTATTATAGTTTGGTCATCTTTAAATAAACAACCTGTATACACGTGAATAATTTTAAAATATGCACACAACTAAACTATAACCCTATTCCAAATTTTATTAATCTAGCTTATATGAAACGGAAGATATAGAAAAAGGCGCTCTTGTTGCCGGACCCTGTATATATATATATATATATATATATATATATATATATATATATATATATATATATATATGCCAGTTTTCTACAGATCTTGTCCGTTTCTCGAATCCCTTCCTCAATGATTGTCTCTTTGTCCAATCCTCTTCTACCAACCCTTTTCCTTCCATAGCTCTTTGCATTGCAGTTTCAATTTATTTTTCGGCCTTCCTATTTTTCTTCTTTCTCCAGGTCTCCATTTCCATTCCTCTAAGGGTAATTCCTTATTCCGTCGTGCTTCTCAGGTGCCCATACCATAAAAGTCCTTTTGTTTGTATTGTATCCGGAAATCGTCTTATATATTAGCATTTTTGTTTTATTTGTTATTGTTTTATTCCATAGAATTGGATGTAGCATTTTAATTATCCTCCTACCTCTTGCTATTTTGTTTAATATATAGTTCTAATCTGTTCCATTGTCTGTTAGGCATTTATACTCGTTTGTGTGGTATAATACCGTAGTCTGTGTGGATGTCGCTTCCTTGTCATTCTAAGACCATGTATTGCGTTTTTGTCACCTTTAATTTTAGCTTCCTTTTATCATATTCTTCCATCAGTTTTCTAATCATATATCATCTCCTCCTATTTCCACTCTTATACATTGAACTTATACTTCCTACATTCCACTTTGTAGGTACTTCATCGCCTTGAATGCGTTGGTTGAAAATGACCCGTAGTACTTCTAGGGCTACAATTGGTGCGTGTTTAAGTAGCTCCATAGGTATGCCTCCTGGGCCTGGAGATTTATTATTTTTCATTTGCATCAGTTCCTTCTTGATTTCACTGTAATCTGTAGGACCTATATTTATTCTTGTCTCTCCCTCGTTCTGTCTAATGTAAAATATTCATCTCGGTCTTCAGTACTTTCATACACTTCCGTGCTTCCCTTGATTTCGAACTTCCTATTAGCATGCTTATTTTTCCACATTTATTTTCCTAACTTGCATTTTGTACTTTAAATGTTGCTTTTTTACGGCATATCTACATCTAACGTACTCTTTTCGACCTTCTGGACTTTTTGTACCCAGACATATATGGTACACCTTTTTCTTTTCTTCTACTTGGGTTTCTAGGTCTTCGTTCCACCACCAGCAATTTTTATGAGACTGTATTCTTTTCTTTTCACTGGGTGCCACCCACGAGGCTTGCGTTATTATCTTTTTACATGTTTCAAACATCTCATTTGGGTTTCCTGTTATTTCGACGTTGCTTAATTTTTGTGTTACTCGCATTTTATACACGAATATCTTTGATTCGTTCTGTAAACTATCCAAGTTGTATACGAAGTGTTTTTACTGTGTGTTTAGTAATTATTCGTTGTTCACTATTTGTTCCTTGCTGTATTTTATATAATTAAAGTATATTGCAGCTTTGAATAGGTATTGATGCGAGCCGCACTCTGCTCCTCTAAATAACTTAACATCTGTTGTTTTGGCGCTACTACCATGTTTCAAAATTATGTAATTGATGATTAATTTTAGCTGTCGTGTTGGTTGTTACCATGTGTATGTTTCTATGTAGAAAGTATCCGTTCATAATCTGAAGAGAGTGTTGTTCACAAATTTCTATTAGTCTTGTACCGTTATCATTCACTACATCTTCTCCATGTTGTCCCCAAATTTCATTATTGTTTGCCTTTCAAATCCTTCCATTAAAATCTCCTATCAGTACCACTTTCTGTCTATTACCTATTTTCGTAATTTCATTTAAAAGTTTGTCAAAAAATTCCTCTTTGATTTGATTTGTTGTATCGTCATTTAGTGCATATATTCTAATTACATTTAAAAATCTGTCAAATAATTTCATCTCTATGGTATTGATTCTTTCATTTACCCGTTCCAGTTTTTAATACATTTTGCTGTATTTTTCTTAGCTACTATGGCCACTCCAGCTTTTGCTGTTGTATGTTTTTCAACTTCACAATATAGATACAGGTAGTCGTTTTTATATTGGCATCCGTTTCCCTTTTCTTTTGTTTCACTAAGTACCCTGATGTCTATTTTATAATGTTCTAATTCTTGAAACACTTGTTTTGTTCAGTACTTATTCCTTGAATGTTCGAACATCCAATATTCATTTCCCTTTTTTTCTTCTCGTGCCCGTTTTCCTTTTTGTCCGTTCTGTGTCCGCGGCTTAGTACTGGAATTTTTAGTGATTTTCTTCGAAAACAAGTTTCGCAGGGAATAGGTTGCTAGACTGTTGCCCCAACCCCCAACCTGCAGTACCAGGTAATTTATTTTAGGTTTTCTTCCTTAGACCGATTGTCGTGCAGGACTAAAGAGGTTCGGTCTCCCCTGTTTTGGTTCTTAGACCTTCGAACCATTGCCAACCTGTTCCAGTTGAACCCACGTCTTTAACGAGTTTGGTACACACCCCCTCCTCCTTTTTATCCTGGCGGAGTTAGAAATGTATATAATTGGTTAATTAGGATTTAAGGGAGATGAAATTGAAAATGGCCAGAACTGAAGGAATGGTTAGTCAGTCTTGATAGAGATGTAGGTAAAGGCTCCCGTCTAGTTGCTTTGCGGCTTTGCAATGCACGCGAAAGGGTAACCATCGTTTTGGGATATTTGGACGATTATATCGTTTGTATGTCGTACGTCAGTGGTGACAATTTCTAGTCATAGAATTGGTTCTAGTGTTTTTATTAAGAGGTAAGCCTTACTTCTGTCGAACTGTTGTTTTTTCGCAATTTGCTTTATGCCGATTTCTTGTAATAAGTTCCTAGTTATATGGTAGCTTTCGCACATATAGCCAACTCCCTAACAAGCAATAAACTCGCTGTAAATAAACCGCTTTAGAAGTTCGTGTAAACTTTTGGATAGTAAATTTATGGTTAATTAGTTAGAAAGCAATGAGCGTAGTATAACTATAAGCAGTCGTGTAACGTATAACCAAATATAAATCAAACACTGTACTCTGATATAATCAAGTTTCCTAAATTTACGATGTGGTTTATCCATTGAGGAGATTTCGAGTGTGTATCTATAGGGGTCATCCTCTGGAGCCGTACCGTGTGCCGTAGAAACAAACGGGGAAAGGTTTAGCAAGGCCAATTAGTGCGAAGGCCTGTTCAGGAATTAAAGGTAATCGCTTACATACATTCATTTTGCATGTCACGGACATTACTAATAGCTTGTTTTTTATGAGTTGATGGATTTAATTTCAATTGGTTAAATTGTTTTTTTTGATTATAATTTTAAGGTATAACGTAACGTAGTGATAAAGCAAATAGATCGAAGAATGATCAATTAAAATATTTGCAGCACGACTGCTGGGTAGTGCAGATATTATTTTATAGTCTTTTAGGTATTAGCGTACCTACTGTGGTTCACGGACACATCTGTAATTTTGATAAGGGCAAGCCCTTTGTTTGGGTACGTGGCTGTGTATTTTTCGCATTGGGTGCAACGACCCCGATTGTGTCGTTTATTAAATTTTAGAATTTTATAGATATTTCATCGTGATTGCTTATTTTGTTGTGACGTAATTACATTTTTAACTGAATAATTAATTACCGTTTTGACTTTTGATCTTTGGTCATTTGGGCCAATAATTTTGCGTTGAAGTCTATCGAAATGTATAATGAGCTTTGAGTTTTATTATTGCCATTTGGCCGATTTTAGATGAAGATTTTATTGAAGTTTAGGAAAACTTGACGTAGAATTTTTCGGTAGAGGAGAGTGATTTATTTTGAGTGAACATTTTGGTTTCCTGTTAGGCCATTATTAAGATCTAGTTCATGATGTTTTCCCGCTGTAAATGTATCTAACAAGTGGCGTCGTTGAGACCTTTTTTTCAGATTTTAATGTTATAAAGTTGTGATGAGTGCCTTTTTAGAACGTTAAGAGCCCCGCCCACATCACTAAGCTATGTCCTACACACTACCTTTACGGGCTGATGCTCTAATGAGTGTTTGGCCCGTAGCAGTAAAAGTCTCTCCACGGATTTGTATTTAGAAAAACCACATCAAGTTTGTAAATGGACAGCAGCGCAACGTTACGAAAAACAGAAACCATAACCTAAACGTGTGTGCAATGTTGAGAAAAATTTTCAAAAGCCGCTTAATTTCTTGCTTAACAATGTTATAAATAAAATAGTTTTTATAATAATTATACAACTAAATTTATTCTTCATTTGCATATTGTATAAAACAGACGTTTATCCGACACTTTTGTTTCTCGGCTTTATAGGGAACAAGAAAACGATGCGCCAAATAGATTTTTTATTCCATTCATTGAAAATTCTAAATTATTTATAGATTATAGACGACGGTTTGTTTGACAACTGTCAGTATTCATTTTGCAAATAACCTTGTTGCAGGTACTGCTATTACCTTCTCAGAAATTATTGATTTATGATCCATGTTTTTTACAATCCATAGTCAGAACATTCTTTCTATCGCCCAGTTCCAGCAAACTACGATAGCATTAGCAAACATTACGTGAAACGAGGTGTAACAACCTTTTTTTTGTGTTGTATTAAATAATACATTAATTTAAGATCGTTCATTTATTTGGCGTAATATTAGAAAAGTTTTTAATTATTAAAATGTAGAATTGAGAAAGGCAATTTAATTTGCATTTCCTAGAACATATCTTTTTAGGTGTAATATTTCATAAAGAGTTATAGCTCCCTTTCTTAAAAAAAATTGGATTCTGATCATTGTATCCGCGCAACGCGTGACAACTTCTTGGGGGAAACACTTAGAGGAGCTATTCTGAAAGCCGCTATATTTTTCACTTGCTGCTGAATGTTACAGCAGAAGGCATTGTTATAATGGTTATTACCTAATTTTTTATATTTAGTGCCATCAGATTTTGATGGCACTTACTTGTATATGGCACTTACTTGTATATGGCACTTACTTGTATATGGCACTTATATTTCACTATTTTTTTGTGGCTTTAATGGCACTATTTTACTACTTTTGCCCTATTTTGCTATTTTTTTAATTTTAATGGAACTATTATTTGGATTACCTTCTACAACGCAAGTTTTACATACTTAAACTTCAAAGAAATGCATTAATTTTATGGACACAATATATTAAGAATAAATTATCAAGATAATGACCTCACCAAGTTCACCATTCTGTTTCATGTGTTACAAGCGGTAATAAAATAGAACTGTTCCAAGGTAATTATTTAATGATTTTTTTGTGTAACTAACGAATAGATTTAAGACCTCTTTGACATAATCCTTTCAATTGGATATTAAATAAACGTAAGTGTATCTTGTAATTTTATTTTAATTTTGATGAATGTTTTATTATTAACGAACTCGTTTTCCGAATATTAATAACTAAAGACAACGTGGCGCTCGAGGTATCATTTTACTGTTTACATTGCATTTTTTTATTAATGTAGTGAAGAGAAAATAATTAAGCAGATGGGAAGCAAGCAGCATTTCAGGTATATGAGCAAATCAGTATATTAGAACCTGCCCTTTTCTTAATCTACCGATTGGAGTCGAGACGGCGCAATTAGTGGTGAAAGGTTAGTATCTCCATTAAGTTATACGATTTGTGTTTAGGGAGAACTTTACCTAATTTCATTATTTATGAATTATCTCGTTCGGATTACATCATCATAGTTAGAGATATTATAATTGGCGTTTAATCATTATACAAATTACATCACCGTAAGAGTTTTTATTAAACTTGAACTTTAGTATAACATTTAAATTTTCTAAAACCTATCACCACATTATTTATTGTTATAATAAGTTGGCTTTATTTTTATTGTTGTTACAATTTGACGCCGTTTAATGTTATAGAGTTAGCATTAATTTTCGATCTCACTTAACATAATTACCTATCTAAAATTAATTTTTTAAAAGTTCACTTCTTATCTGAAGTCCTGAAACCGTATTCGGTTCTGCTCGCCCATCGGGAGATAACAATTTACTTCCTACTGGAAGTCCTGAACCTGTAACCGACCCAGATTGTAAGACGTGACAATCCAGATTCAGAGGATAAATCCTGTATTAAACATTCTTTAAATAACGACGCCTGTAAATCGTTTAGGTTATCCTGCCTGCCTGTATATTAAGTATTCCTGAAAACTGAACGTTCCCGAAGGTTTAAATACCTTACACCGCCCCCGAGTTCAAAATTCATCCGGTAGCAGCCACCATCGCTACCACCCCGGGCCTGAACGGCATATCTAAATGGTAAACGAAATCTTCGTTCCCGCAAATGTACATTCAATACGAGAATATACAGTATTTAATTTTCCATGTGTAAATAATTCCAACTAGTTACGAAGTATAACAAAAAAAAAATCTAATTACCAGTAATTAACGTTAAACGTTAATTAGGAAGACTACCTTTAAATATTAGTTAGTTACATTAGTTAAATCGAGTACAATTAATATTATAATAATAGATAGAAAAAATTGTTTAAATACAAGTCTTCCATGTCCCTTTACAATTATCGATTTTCAGAGTGACGAGAGAAGCAGGTATATAAAACCATTCAAACCTTTATTATATCTCTGAAAATATTTCCACCACGAAATAACGTTATGATAGCTGCATATAACCAGCTGACCTCTGTCGTTTTCTACTAGTCCGGAACGGATTTAAAGTAGTCTCGTATTTTTGTTTAATTTTCCTTTTCTTTCTATATTCACTTTATATAGGAAATTAGGCCCATTTTCCTTCTGTAGCGTAAACAAGCAGGTAACGTTATTTACGCAGGCAACCTAACAAGAGTACCTGGGGTCCAGTGTTCCCGGATACACCTAGTCGGGCCTCCGCCCACAGCAAGGAGAACAATAACACAACCCTAGCCCCCCGCCCCTGGGTGGATGGTTGATTTTTTTTTATTTGGAGTATTTCTTTCGTGTATATAGAATGTAAATTAGTTCAAGTATGAGATATTTAGCTATTATACTGATACACGGGTAAATATATGTATAAAACCCTTTTAGTGTTCATCGATCAGTGTGGAAAAAATCTGATAGCAAACGAACAGCCCTATTTAACGAGCAATGCCGCTTAATAATCTCCTGCCGAGTTCTACTTAGGTCGTCCTGTAGAACCTAGTAACCATGCTATTTTCGATCCCAGACGTGTACGTGTTTCCGCGTAGGAGAAAGAGTTCAACGTCGTTCTTATGAATTCCATAAACAAACGTGGGAATTTGGAACAGTCACAGAGAGATTCCGAAAGTTACGCTACCAGGTTATTCAGATTCTGGGTATTATATCATACGACATATAAATCATCTTCGATCTACACTGATTCAAGCTCCAAATTTAGAAGAACCAGAAATTGAAGAATCGAAGTAACTAGCTCCAGTCATAGAAAAGTCTGATCTAACAAAATTCGACCTTTCTGGAGAATTTATTCAGCATAGTATATACCATAAATTCAGCTACTTCCCCACCTCCTCACGAATAACTGGCAAATCAGAATCAGCCAAAACGCTCTGAAAGAATTCGTTAACTTCTACTGCACTTTTTAAGCTTCAACCTACACATACGTATGTATGTATAGAAGGTTATGCAATCGACTCTTTTTCACTATCGCTAAATCGACTTATTATCTCATTTTACAACTTTTGGCCAAGATCGGCGATGATGTCTGTGTGCGTGTGCGTGTGTGCGTGTGTGCGTGTGTGCGTGTGTGCGTGTGTGCGTGTGTGCGTGTGTGCGTGTGTGTGTGTGTGCGTGTGTGCGTGTGTGCGTGTGTGTGCGTGTGTGTGCGTGTGCGTGTGTGCGTGTGCTGTGTGCTGTGTGGTGTGCGTGTGTGCGTGTGTGCGTGTGTGCGTGTGTGCGTGTGTGCGTGTGTGCGTGTGTGCGTGTGCGCGCGCGCGCGCGTGTGTGTGTATTTGAGTGGATACGCATTAGTATTCACAATAACTCCAGAACGAAAACGCCTACGTACTTAAAATTTTTTATTTAAGCTTGTTTTAATTTCTCTTGGAGCGGATTAGATTTTGGGAGAAATCCAGCGCCGGAGAAGGGATGGTTTATTAGAGTCACTTTTAGGTCTTTATCAAATATTTCTAAAACAGCTGCATATATCAAAAATATAAAAACACCTAGATATAGACCTTAAACATATCGATTAATTATGTTCTATGCAATTTTTTGATACGATGCGTAATTTAGTGGCAAACAAATTCCCAAGGTAAGTCTAAAATATAATTAAATATGAATGAAAATGGTTAAACTGTATTATTGATATCTTACAGAAGCGGGCGGTTTTGAAATATTTTTTTAAGTTAACATGTATTTATGTCTATTAATCTGTATCTGACATGAGGTTTTAAACGTCATTCTGACATAGATTATTGTTTTTGTTTTTACAGTGTTGCCTGTTTTCGTTATGAACGTATGGAACAGGTTACCATGTTACCCTAAAAAATTATAATTATAGTTATTTGATTTCTTTTAATTTTTTAAGCTAGTATCTAGATGTCTACTAATAATTAATAAAATAATTCATTTAGTATTATTTTAAAACACATAGTTTTCGGACGAAATTTGCGGTCTGCATAACGAAGGCACAGAAACAATTTGAATAAGCAATAATGTCACTGTTATAATGACAGTGATCCAATTCTAAATACTTTCAAATTGTCAAAGTAAAAGTAAGCATTTAACATTAAATCTAAAATATTCGGCGGAAGATTTTGTTTAAAGTAGCTGAACGCCGATATATCTCTTATATAGAGAAACTGTTTTTACTAATTCCTAATATACTGATTGTTAGATCACAGCAATTTTATATTCATCTTTGACAGTTGTCATTCCAATTGTTTAATTTTATTAAGGCCGTTAAGAAGTAACGTGTAAAATGGCCAGGTTTGTTACAGAATCTCTTGATGGAAAGAATATCTACTGGTATTGAGTAGAATTTGTAGTATGTGTCACGTTGTTAATTAATCTTTCTAAAAAGATTCGTGTTGATTTTGCGTTATTAATATTATATCACTCATGTTTTTGTGATTTCGGCAATTCACTCACGAACCAAGCAGAATTGAAAAAATCGTTCGAGCAAGTTCTTGCGATTTTTTCATTCCCTCGCTTCTCGATTGAGCTGCTACGAAAAAAATATTTCGTTCTAAAATACATTTATCCGATAAAAAAATCACACCTTTGTGTATTTACCTACGATAAATTCAAATAAATTTGACTTAATATGTTAGTTATATTTCAATTGAAACAATTTTAACGATCAAACCTTTAACGATAATGCAGTTAAATTTTATTTTAAGTGTATAAAAATGCATTACTTAAAATATATAATGAAAATTTTAACTCTAAAAATAACTAATAGTAATTAACGTATCTAGAGACTTAACATTTGAGCATACGTTTATGGCGCGAACGAGCGCAGCGAAGCGAGCGCTGTAATTTATGCGAAAAATGTTAAGCCTTGTTACCACTTCAGACGCGTTCATCAGTTTATCGTTAATTGACGCATTATTTTGTGCAAACAAACAATAAATGCGTTTAATTTTTATTTCGAATCGTATTATTTGTGAAACGCTTTTAACACTGTGTATTCAATACCAATATTAATAAATAAACATGATTAGTTGAAACGTGACATGGGTAATGTTTAATTATTTGTTTATGCACCCAGTGAATGTGTGTTCAGGGTGCCTTAACATACGTGCATGTCACTGACCGATAAAATATTTATTTACAAGCGACAATAAATGTACCTTAACGCACACTTATAGTGTAGCTTCAATGTCACGAATTTCAATTCAATACAAACTAACTTAGTCGAAAAGGAATAGGAAAAGGACACATATTTCATTCCCTCCCCGAGGGGGAGGGCGGGCTGCTAGAGCTTTCCAAGCTCCTTCAGCCACAATCATGGATTCCCAGAATACACACAAACATTACGTATATATGCATGGTGGGATCACGGATGAGTGTGGTCAGGATAGGATCGGAAGGAATGGAGTTATGGGGAGGATACTACCCCAGCATCCGCCTAAGTAGCCGTACATGGTGTGCATGTACGCAGTGACCATGTCACCACATGTGTATGAGGAAAAACCCTTAAAAAACCTCATACAAGGTAAACGATAACGGAATCGAACCCATTACCTCCCTAATGCTAAGCAGGTTCTTGTCACCATTACGCTGCTAGCTCGGTAACAACCACGTAAAACGTTAAAGTACTTCAAGTTCGTACTAATTTCACTGGAAAACAATTTTTTTTCTATTTTATTTCAACCTCTTTCACAAACCAAGGAATCTATTCTAAACTACCAAACAAAAATTCGGCTGCGATGGATCAAATGTGTGGTTACGGACATTCTGGCAAATTTGTATTTTACCTAAACATGCGATCGAATTGATGGTTTACTAGTTACAAAACAAATGATAATTTTAACTATTAAAGTTTAATGTTAAGTGGACTGTATTTTACTTAACTTTCTGTTATTTTGTGAATTACTAAATACTTGGAATAAATAAATTAAATAGGATCTTATAAATCTATTTACAAAATATGTACTTGTTGAATATTGAGTATTGTATTAACAAACGAAAATAAGTATTTGATATTTAATGAACGCCACGATTTCCGTTGTATGTGGAATGTTACCATATATAACTCCTAAGTGTTTGATACATTCCAGCTTACGGGTAGGCGGGTGGGTGGTGGGAGGTTGCGTGGATGCGTGCATGCGTGCGTGTGTGTGTGAATGACGTACTTCAAATTTCGTATTTAAGGCTGTTTTTATTTCTTCTGGGGCTGATTAGATTTTGGGAAAAATTCAACGGCGGAGAGAGGGAGTTTATTAAGAGCAGTTTTTGATTTTTATCAATTATTTTTGACACAGCTACATATTTCAGAGATATAAAGATACCAACATATAGACCTTAAACGTATTAATCAATGCAATTTTTTGCAAAAAATTCCTAGAATAGAATTCAAGTGTTAGCTCAATTTTTTTTTTAATATCTGAATAATGATTCATTTTATAAGAAAATGTGTAGACATGTTTTTTGAAGAAAATTTTATTTTACATAACCTTTCTTTACAGTTTCTTAATATAAAGAAAAATAAGTTTAATAATTAATTAAATCTTAAAAAAAGTGTTATTAAAGTTCCTTAATTTTTTCTAATTTCCACACTTTGTAGGTTATTCCATACCCGATATTCTTATTTGTAATGCAAACTACATGTTACTACTACGACAAATGACTCGAGAGTGCAAAAGTTTTCGTATGCGCGCTTCCATGTGTAAGTTAAGTGAGGTAAAAGGTCTAGCCGCGGTTCAAATATTATTACGAGTATATGCAAGATAGTTCAGGAAAGACACTACTATTATATCATATGCACGTCACAAGCATGATTCACCTGATCGTTCATGATGGCCTTAGAAACCTTGTTAGGGACACAAAATAATGCGCGGATTGAATTGTAGGGTATTCTTAGGACAAATGTGGGCATAAAGAAATGTTGAACGTAGTGCGTTCGCTCAGAAATAAAAAAATTGGTAGCTGACGATGTGAAAGTTAGGCATGCAGAAGTTTTATACAGAGATTTAAATGTGAATTATATGATATGGAACAAGCAAATTAAAAACTGTGTTATTGAAAGTGTGAGGATGTGCTTGATGAACATTGAGCAAATCCGTGCAACAGCGATTGCGACTGAGTAAGTCTGCAAAAAAATGCAGTACGTAAGAAAAAAAGACTCGTACATGACAGTGATTGATACATAAAATGAGACGGAGAAGAAACGATTATACAGAGTTTATGAAGTGAGTAAAAAAAAAAGCGAACAAGACAATAAGGATGGAGAAGAATTGAGAGTAGCAGAAGATGGAAAAATACAAAACAAGTTTGATGAAAATAAAAAAAATTTCTGGAAGTATGAAATGTAAAACGTGATACATAGCAGGGCGCAATAGGACTTCTAAATAGTGTGAATGAGGTAGTATGAGATGAGTACGGATTGAGGAAATGCTGGCAAAAATATTTGAAAAAGTTGTACGAAAGTTGAGTAAAGAGTTGATCAAGGAGAATATAGAGAAGATAACGAACGAAACTGAGGATAGTATTAAGTTGAATGAGGTGAAGAAAGCTGCAAAAAAGTTGAGAAGGGCTAAAGCTGCGGATGTGGATGGAATTATTGTTGGAATTCTGAAATATTTGTAGCTTCTGGAAACGTTTTGAATTGTTCCACTGTAAGGATAAAAAGAGTACGAGTAACTGCATAAAGTACTGAGGGATAAAATTATTGTACGTTATCTGTTATGAACCATAAGTTCAAAAGTAAATATGTAATTAAAAATCATCATTAAGTTATCAATCAATAATGATTTTTAATTACCGAGGGATAGGTTTGTTGGGTATTTAGAAGAGTATTGATTGATGGAGTATGTACAATACGAAGTTTAAGATGGTTTCATGCCAGAAAGGGAATATGTGGATCTGATGGTTGCTCTCCAGCAGGTGATGGAAGAATGTTCAAATGTGAAGAGGGAGTTGTACTGTGAATTAGCAGACGCGGAGAGACCGAATCACCGAGTGAATAGGTCGCAACTTTGGAATAATTTAAGTGAGTATGGAGAGACTAAATGTGTAGTTAACAGAATAAGAGCAGTGTATGATGACAGACGGGCCTGTGTTAGGGTGAGAGAGGGCTTATGTGAATAATTTAAATCAGACAAGGTTTTGTTTAACGTAGTCATGGATATTTGTGTTAGGAAAGATTTACTGAGCAAGCTTGATGCACTTTGTGAGAGCATGAATCTCAAATTAAACATGAGCACAACGAAGGTGGTAGTGTTAATTGTGAATATGAGAAAGATAGTGTAGAAGAAGTTGATGAGATTGTTGATTTGGGAAGAACACTCCCTAGGCATGATAGAATAGATGATGAAATAGACCTGTCGATGCAGAAACAAAAGTGATTGGCAATCCATGGATCATAATAAAAAAATGACAGTATGAGCATACCTGCGAATGGAGCGATATACAATAGCGTGTTTGCATGTTTGTCCCGTTAGTACTACGTAGAAGTTAGTTAGTCGTTGGTTTGGTTGCACTGAAAGAATTAACGAGGAACCATTGTCATGTAGGTAAAGTTAAGGGAAGAGTACGTGATAGACCTAGAAAGTGGTGATTGAATTCAGTAGAAAACACGATTAACAAAAGGAGGTTAAGGAGTTCTAGGAATAGTCAAAATACTACATTTTTTTAAATCGTTAGTGCCCTTTAGTCGCCAAAATCTTGCTAAATGGTGTTTTAAGTTCTTGAAGAAAAACCGCGATTAGTATGAATTGGACCCTTTCTAATTCTATATTTATAGATTTTGAAATGAATCTTTTTTATCATTAGTGCTGCATTAGTCCTAATTGGTCTACAAAAGTTTAACACCGGACTTGAATTTCGTAAAATAATTAAGACAAACCGCTACTAGTGTAAAGTTGACCCTGCCCAATAGATTTTTATATTTAACTTTTTTTTTATCAGTAGTGTTGGTTAGTGCGAAAATTTCTAATCTCAGGCTTCAAGTGTTTAAGATGATAAAAAAAATCGCTCTTAATGCGAAGTTCGCTCTGATCGCATTTTTTGTGGATTTAGAAATTGATCTTATTATTAAACATCGTTGCCACGTTAGTATTGATTAATACCCTTAAAATTCTAACCTCGGGTTTATATTTTCAAATTAATTAAAAAAGGTGCTACGAGTGTGATCTTGGCCCCACTCACATTGGATTCTAATCCTCTATTTTTTGTGATACCTTAGTACTGTTTACTGAGAGCTAAACAGTGGAATGCAGTGCGAACGAAAACAATCTTAGAATAATTTCGATGTTTCTTTAAACAGCACTAACAATGATAGAACGATGATTTGCAGGATAATCTAACTTAAAACATTTCAAAATTCGGAATTACATGTACAATTAATAAAAGCACAACAAATGTACCGTGTTAATAAGAAAATTCTTGTATAAGGGGCAATCCAATTGTTACTACAGTTAGAAATTTTATTTCTGGGTTCAAGTTATACTTAATTAAGACAGATATATCCCGGACATTTCCGTTAACAGGTAGGAGGTATGTGTACTCCATGCCAGCCGGGGAGGTACCACCATACTTTCCATGTACTCCTTAATAGTGGGTCTCGGATTTTATGAGCTCGGTAAGAAGTGCAGGTCGCCGCTTTTCTTATCCTTAATCTATTTTCATCCTATTCTTACTTTCGCCTTCATATCTTCCTATCGGATTGAAAGTCCAAAATTAAAAAAAAAGAACACGGTGGTAATAAACAACGGACGTAAACTCCCACCACGTTCGGATGCTCTGGAGGGCAAGGCCCAAGCAACCTTGGTCATGAAAAGTACTCACTCCTGATGCATTATTGCAACATTTGCAGTATTAGATCCAATCCTTAAGCTTTTCGCCAACATCTTGAATAACTACAACCTTACATTTTGTTTCTATCTGAAACACAAGTCTCCTCTGAAAGCTCTGATTCACCCTACTTGCAATTTTCGCAATAAAATCATCACACTAACTTTCGACATAAAGGTGGAGTGTATGTCTCAAGGACAACATTGCTTGCAAGAGGATTTCTTCTTTGGAGAATAAAAAATTCGACATGATTTGGTTTACACATGCTGGTCCTAAATTTGTGAATTTCTACTGTTGCATTTATAGGTCTCCTAATGACAGTAACGTTTAAGACTTCTTCGATTATCTTAGTTTGAAAGTTGACTATACTTTGTCTGTTTCCATTTTGCTGTATATCAATTATAGGAGATTTCAATGTTCATAACTCTAATTGGCTTCAATTTTCATCTACTACTAGTCCTGCTGGCATAGTGCAGGAACATTTGATATTTGATGATGATTTCTGGACCCTCAAGAACCTCTGATAACCCTAACCATACTCCACATATTCTAGACCTCTTTCGTACATCAAACTCAAACTTCCAGTTCTTTTCTCACTAGGTATATCTGATCCATTGCCTAATAGAAAGAACTTCTACTACCCGTAATTTCTCTATCGTTGGAAACACTGACAGAAGCTTATGATGTTTTAAGCGAGATTTATTGGTGTCCTTTCCATGGCGTGAATATTGTTTTAAGTCGTCCTCATCTTCAGCCATTGTCATGGGCATGGAGTTATAAGTTCCCAAAAATCGTATAGGCTGTTCTCGTTCATTATCCTGGTTCAGTAAGGCTTGTACTGATGCAATATCTTTGAAAAACAAATCTTATACTAAATGGAGATCTAATAAAACGGTTCAGTCATCAAGATTACGTTGGTGCTAGAAATACCTCCAAAATGGTTATCACTATGCGTCTTCTAGTCACAAAAAAGGCTATATAACCGATCCTTACAACTATGACTGCATTATCAATATGCAGTACAAATCTCAACTGATCGGATCAAACAGGCGTAATCCACATTCTTGTACACAGCTTCTAAACTCTGGAATGGCCGCCCTAGTTACTATCTTTAAGTGGATACCCATCAGCGGATAGTGATTTTGTTAAATATTTATATTCTTTTTCCCAAAATAAAAAGGGGAACTACAAAACGATCCCTTGGTACTAAACATAAAGAACGTATGGTTTTTTGTAGATTAGGCCAAGAAGTAATTTGCGGTAGGTGAGCATGTTTTAAATAATTTAAATCATAATAAGCTGAATAGGCAAGAAGAATATATCCGATTAAATAGGTTTACCCATCTTACAATTAAAAAAGGCACAAGATACGTCTTAATTTTACATGTTGGTATATCTAGGTTGTTTGCTATCTTTTCTAGACCTTGCAGTACATTTTTTGCCAATTCAATTAATTAATTAAAGGTACCACAGCGCTACAATAGTTGAACATATGCAGGGTGGGGCAGTTACTATATATATATATATATATATATATATATATATATATATATATATTCAGTATTCAATATTGTCCGAATGTGGGGTTAGAAATTGTAAAATTTCATCTACAGCACAACCTAAAAGGGAAGAAATCATCAAGGATAAAATGCAAGTTCTTTTTGTCGTTCTTAAATTTTACCTTATTGCTATTTGTTTATAGAAAAATAGATCCTTGCTACTCCCATCAAATGAAATACATGGTTTGTTGGGCAATACAATATCGAATTATGAAAATGTAAACTTTCACCATTATCACACATAATAAAATACGATTTTGTCAAAGTTGAAAAATTAAAACATAAACATCAGCCTGCTATCAACATAGCAGTTTGAGAAACGTGTAAAGCCAACTATATAGAATTAAATTTAATTTAAGTATTTTAATATCGAATTATTTTGTGCATTATATAAATAGTTGTTTTAAAGGCTGCATTACTTTTATTGCAAGCACATATTATGAAAAGGAAGTTGAATATACACTTCCCCATTGTAGAAAGAACAATAATTTGTTTCGTAATTCGTAGATCTGAGAACTCGCTCGTGTGTTTTGGTAAAATAATTACACGCGGCGCGCTCGTAACTCGACACCGACCTTGTACGAAATTCTATTTATGGTTTAAAAAAATAGTTAACATAAGCAACTTGAATTTCATCATAATTTAACTAAATTTTCATCCGCTAATTCGATTGAAACGATATAAGTCTAACAGAAAGCATGATACCTTTTTCGCCTAAACACTGAAATTAGGGGGTACGCTTTGAGATTTCTATATTTTGATTAACGCCTGTTGTGGAAAAGGGAAAAGGACATGTGTTTTATTTCCTCCCCAAGGGGGGCTGCTTGAGCTTTCCAAGCTCTTCCAGCCACAATCATGGATTCTAAACATACATACGTACATTACATACATATGCATGTCGGGATTAAAGATGTGTGTAGTCAGAATAGGATCGGAAGGAATCGACTTAGGATTCTGAGGAAGAAGAATCACCCCAGCCTTCGCCTAAATAGACGCAGTGATCATGCCGCTACATGTGTATGAGGAAAATCCCCTGAGAAAACCTCATACAGGGTAGACGGTAACGGGAATAGAACCCATTCCTAAGCAGGTCGTGTTACCACAACTCTACTAGCTCGGTCACACATGTTGTGGAAGGAAGTAACGTTTTATACTAAATTACTCTATGATTTTGCTCAGTAATTAATGTGGCTGGGAAAGTAGCTATCTGTAAACTGATATATTTTATTTTTTTGTTGTTAATAACTAAAATAAATACAAGGTAGCTATATGAGATAACCTAAGTGTTGTATGTGTGGTGTATGAAATAATTTTGATAGTTTGGTACAAGGTATAGCGACTTTCGATGGTTGGGTGAGCTAGAGAAGGTTACTATCCATCCGTTTCCATTTTGTTTTAAATAACAAGAACACGTTTGCTGTATCGCATCGATTCTAATATTATCTTTCCTAACCCGCCCAGTACAGTAAGGTTTGCAGAACGCTCAATTTTCAGCCGCGATACTCGCGATGGATTACTGTTCTCGTTGCTGTTCGAGAAGAATAAGCTACTGCCGGCGTCAACCGCTCGAAAACTAGATAAAACTTTTCGGTAGTACACTACTCAGCAAACATAATACGAATGTATATTTTAGTAACGGTAAGAATAAAACCGGCAGTTACAATTTTGTAAATTTATTTGACAGGTTTACTAACCAAACGCTTTACTCTTTATTGATTAGGATGGCTCTAATTGCGAAGTTTGTAAAATGTATGTATAAAACCCAGGAAAAGTAAGTGTGAGGATGTAAGTCTATTTCAAATAACTGAAAATTTTACGTAATACTTATGGTGAGTTAGCCAATTATTTTGAAAAGAGTTCAGCAACTTTCACATTGACTTATGATTACCACATACATTATAAAAAATCAAAACCTCTACTTTTTAATACCGGACAGAAGTTTTTTGCGTGCTTTATCTGATTTTCTAATGCTCATGGTTCCTTGCAGCTCCACCATATTTTTAATAAATTAAAGTATTTTCCATACGTGTGACCTTGCTCTAGTAGCGACTCGTAATATAAAGTGATTCAAATATTTTGCATACAATTAAAATTATTTTATCGGTTACTTGAAAAAATGTATACATTTATATTACCCAATTACTGTTCATAAAAATATTTACTTCACTTACCGGAAGAAATCATCAAGGATAAAATTTAAGCTTTTTTTTCCTACTTATATCCTATTTTATCGTTGCTATTTGTTTATAAAAAATAGACCGTCGTTACTCCCATCAAATGAAATACCTTTCTTGTTTGATAATACAATACCGAATTGTTTTGTAAATTATGTAAGTAGAATTATGTTCAAGACCGAATTACCTTTATTTCAGGTATCTGTTATTCACCAATAAAAAGAAAGTTAACTTTAAGATACAGTTCACTACTATAGAAAGAATAAGCACCTGTTTCGTATTTCATGGATCGGCGTCAACGTCTTAATTTATTATTTTTAATTAAACAAAACGTACTAAAAGAGGCACATGACTAAGTTTTCTGTGTAATTGAAAATCTCGCATACCTCATCCAATCGTATATTGAAATGATTTAAGCCTAATAGAAAGCGTATCTTAATCGTTTCCTCGTCTAGTTTTGATTACCATCTGTTAAAGGAAGTAACATTTTCTACTAAATTATTCTCGATCATGACATTTTAAATATTACAGACCTGTTTGATGATTAACACACGCTGATTATTTTTTGTTATTGATAATTAGGATAAAAAAAGCAGTTGTACAGATGATTTTAATGCTGTGTGTGCTGTAGTAGTTAATCTTGGTGCACGGTAAATTGACCAGTGATGGGTGGATACGATTGAGTGTCACGTGGTCGTGATTTTATCGATTATTTGCGGTTAGTTTCTAAATTATGGTATTCGCCAATACCGGACTTCTGCATTTTTTTTGCGTATTTGGAAGTTATCGAAATTTTTACACATGGTAATCTCCTTTGGTTTGTTTAGCAAATTTAGATGGACGTTTTAATTAAGGTTTGGTACATATTGGCATCAATATGTATAGGTAGTAAATCCCTTTTATTAATTCGGTTGAGAATTAAGCAGTTTCCTTGGAAATAATAGTAGTTCGTGTTTTGTAAATTTTATCAATCATAAGTATTGTCGTTAAAATTGCGTCAGTGGAAAATTACAGTTCACATTAAAATTACTTTGTATTCAAATATAGCATAGAAAGCATATATCGCGATTTTTAAACGTTTTATGAGACAAATTGGCGGGAGTTTTCGATAAAATTTTTGGTCTTAAACGAAGAGTTTTGCTTTTAGACACAAGGCGTTACGGGATAACGTCGTAGTGAAATCATCAACCTACAGGATATCGGTTACATTTATAGCACCAGCAGTGTTTTTACGAAGTGCTAAACTTTTATTCTGTTGAACTGTTTTAACGCATTTTGGTTATGCGGATTAATGTTAACGAGTTCCTGGTAGAAGAGGTAGTTTCGCATACATCGCCCTGCTTAAACAAATAAAGCACCAACTGGCTGTATATAGTGCCGCTTTAATAAAATTTAGAGTAAATAGATTAATGATAATAAACGCTTTGTGAAAAAAAAAAACGCTCACACGTACAGGTAAATATTTGTGCATTTACGTTAAATCAGATGAAAAATTTGTTACTTGTGTGCTTTAGGTTGAATTAACTGTCGTAATTTAGTTCGAGTGATTATAAATAGTAAGCTGCCGTTTGCGAGATACTATTTGAAGAGCGTTACCGTAGAAATTCAGTGGAGTCCTATCGATTCTGCACCTGGTGGACCAGTTGCATGACCTATTTTATCGTAGTCCACAGGAGGGAGTGTATTCTACGCCATCTATTGTTGATTGTAGTGTCAGTTAAGGTAACATCTTACATTTTATTCGATGTTAATAGCAATACAGTGCGCGTTTTTTATTTTTTTTTAATGTTAGTGTGGGGGATGGAAACCCTTGCTTTCCTGTAAACTATCATATAAGAGCCCTTCAGGATTTTTAGCGTGTGTTCATCCACACGATTTGCTTTGTTAATGTTCAATTTTGTGTATTGAAAGTTTATTTCACCAAAATTTGTGAAAATTGGTATTTACGATAACTTTGTTATGTCCGTTGTGATTAATAAAATTTATTTGGAATATGAGGTAATTGAACTTTGGGGATATGGCCTTGTTGCAAGCGTCAACAAAAGTTTAAGCGAACTGCAAAATTTAATGTGTTTGTCTTGTACTAAAACTTTGATATATATATATATATATATATATATATATATATATATATATATATATATCATAATATAGGACCATTGATAAGGCTTATAACTGTTTTATTAATAGATATCAATCTATTTTGACTTCGTCCTCTGTTACTGCGATTTGCCGTCATAAAGTAAAATGTTACGAGATTAGATATTTTTGACCCACATTTAAGATTTTTTTTGTGTTTGAATCATTTTATGAGAAATTTCGAGTTAAATAATTTTACAGCGACAACCTCCATTTATCGTTCATTTAGAGTGTAATCAATTTTATTGAAGCTATTTCTTTAAAGTAACCTTTTGAAGTTTCATTAAGTTTTAACGTAATGACTGATGTGAATTTCTCGATTTGAGCGTTTGCTGTTTTGATTTTGGTAATAAGTCACTTTAAAAGAGATTTTAGATTATAAAGTAACGTAATGATAGAGTAAGACGGTCATTGATCGGTCATCTGTTTGTTTTTGCATACGATAGTTTTGCGAGTAGTCGTAACTTTTGAGTTTTTTCATAGGAATCATCTGATTAGCTATCGATTACCTGGATTTGCTAAAAAGGTAAGCAGTTTGTTCATTTTTTTGAGAATGGACTGAGTATTTTCGAAATTAGGAATTGCAATATCCATTTCGTCGTTTATTAAATTTTAGGATTTTACGTTTAGTTGTGTTGTGACGTATTTTTCGTTTAAAAATTGAATAATTATCTACCACACTGATTAGTTTTTTTTGTATAGTTGAGACAATAATTTTGACGTTGAAGTTTATCGAAATGTTTAATGGCATTTTAGTTTTATCATCGCAATTTCGCGGCTTTCATATGAAGCTTAAGATCTTATTGAGGTTTAGGTGAACTTTGCGTCAATATTTTTGGAATAGAATTTTCAGGGAAGAGGATATTTTATTTTTGGCTGAACGTGATGGTTTCCTGTTCGCCCATTATTAATATCTAGTTCATGACTTTTTCCCGCTATAAATGTTTCTAACAGGTGGCGACACTTTTGCCTGATTTTGACGTTTTTGGAGTTGTGACGAGTACTCTTTTGCAGCATTAAGTAAGAACCTCGCTCACAGTACTGAGATATGCCGTGCGCGCACATTGCATTTACGGGCTGATGCTCTAATGAATATTTCGCCTGTAACAAGCGAGCTAGAGAAGGTTACTGTCTGTCCGTTTACATTTCGTTTCAAACAATAAAAATACGTTTGCTATACTGCTTGTGGATTCTAAAACTGTATTCACTTAGCCGCCTAGTATAGTAAGCTTTTCGTAAAGCCCAGATTTCAGCTGCAACTGTCGCGATCGCCTACTATTCTCCGTGCCGTTCGAAAAGGATAAGCGATTGTGAACCGCTCAAAAACTAGACATAAACTGTTCCGTAATAAATAAACTACTTAGCAGACGTACTACGACTGTATATACTTATAGTAACGGTAGGAATAAACTCGGCGGTTGAATAGGCAGAGTAAACTATCGTTACAGCTACAATTTTGTAAATTTATTGGACACGTTTATAACAAAACGTTTTACTCTACAGGGTGTCCCTAAAATGTGTGCACATCACTTAACCACAGATTCCTGGTTCGAAAATAAGACGATTTAACTAAACTTACCTATTTTCGCTTACCTAGTATTCTCCTTCAAAGTTGTTTCGATTTGGATAATATTCGGAATTGTACTCCTTTGGATCATTAGTGTACGAAACACGTAAGCCGGCATAAGCCAGTCAACAACTTTTTAATGTTAAGACCAATCACTTTAAAAAAAAATAGTTTCAGAAAGAGACATTAAATAGTAATTTTTTTTGTTACTTTTTAATTGATGATATCTGTTAAGGTTTAGACATACAAAAATAAAATCTGAGGGACCGCGCACTGCATTTCTTAAAACAAATGTAATCTAGCAGTCTGGTATTCTAACAAATAAATGACTATAAAGGAATTTGTCATGATATTTATTAGTGATAAGTATGTACTTTATTAGATCTACAGTAAATACTCAATGTGAGCACCATCTTCCTGGATGCAAGGGTGGATTCGACGCAAAAAATTGAACTGTACTCGTAACATTTCTGCATCATTCTTAATAGACTGTGAAGCTTTCTGTATTCTGGCCGAAAGTTCGTCCTGTGTGTTTATAGGTCGAGAATACACTTTGCATTTTAGAGTTCTCAACTCAAAAGAATCGCAAATTTCAATCTGGTGAACGAGGTGCCCTTTTTGAAGGAGCATCAGCTCTTCTACATATCCATTTGTTAGAAAACTGTATATGAAGATGATTCCGAGCGTTCAATGTAAAATGAGGTGGTGCTCCACCGTGTAGAAACCAAATGTCGCGTCTAAGATCTATCGGCTCCATTTAAACGATTTGGTAAAATGACAGGGCCTATGAGGAAACTGCCGATTATCCCTACCCATACATTCATTCTAAACTCATGTTAAAAATGGCGTTGCCTCATGACATGTGAATTTTCATTTGCACGCACATGTTCGTTGTGTAAATTCGTCATACCCCTCCTTGTGAAGTACGCCCCATCAGTGAAGAGAATTTTATTATGAAAATTGACATCTTCAGCTCTTCTTTCTTGAGTGAACCTACAGAACTCAAGACGCGCGATAGTATCAGCTGGCAAAAGCTCCTGGGCGTTTTGTACATGGTAAGGATACATCAATTGTTCTTTAAGAACTCTATGAGCAACATTCTTTGAAACGCCTGTTTGCAATGCTAAGCATAGACTACTTACTTCTGGATTTTCTTCTATTATTTCCAGAATTTCTTCCTCTACCCTTGGGGTGCGAATTGTTCGAGTACGTCCACTATCAGCTGTGATCGGTGCAAATTTTCCCGTTTCACGAAGGCGTCTTTCAATGTTTGCAAAAGTTTTATGATTAGGCACGCGACAATTTGGAAACCTTTCGTTGTATACTCTAGCACTCCCACGACAATTTCCTTCGCAATATCCTAAAACCATCAACATATCCGTTTGATCAGCGTAAGTGTAGTTTACAGCCATTATTACGGAAATAACGAAGAATATTAACTGCTAAAAATCACTAGCTAACACCAACAACAATTTGAAACACTGCACAATTGATAAACAATAACTACTGTGATTAAAAGTACACTTACTTGTCACTAATTAATATCATATCATCATTTATTTATTAGAATACCAGACTGCTAGATTACATTTGTGGATGTAGTAATATTTTAACCTTCAACATTGTAAGTGGTGCTATAATAAGGCAATAAATTTAAGTTCGTGACAATTCTCATCCACACGACTATTACTGTAAAAGTATGTACTCTTTTAGTGAAAATGTTTGTTTACAGTAGTTTTAATATATTATTAGTATTTGTATGTAATTTCATTTAAATAATGTCCACTAATTTATGTTTTGCTGAACACAACATTATAAAAGTAAAGAAATGTAGGAAGCTTTAGCACACAAATGAATAATACAGCTGAAGTATAATATTCTCTAAAATATAATTTTACGTTATTTGCACTTTTAGTTTATCAAAAGAACTATGAGGCATTTTTTAGTTTTAATTAATCTGAAAATTCTCCATCTTTGAATAAATTATTTGTTTTATCTATTCATAATATGGCGCTATTGTATCATAAATGTATTGTAAACACTGTATTTGGCCTTTTTAGTAATAATTTTGAAATGGAGACTTCAAAATCATTTAGTAAATGTATATAATTCATTAAGTTACAGATTGTAATAGAAATAAAATTGATAAACTCAAAAATAATTGATGGTTGACCATAGTCATCCACGCGATCAATGGTGTTATTATTACCCACGCGACTGCTCAAGGGTTAAGAAATGCAGTGCCCGGTCCCTCAGATTTTATTTTTTTGTGTCTAAACCTTAACAGATATCAATTAAAAAGTAACAAAAAAAATTAGTATTGAATGTTTCTTTCTGAAACAATTTTTTTTTAATTATTGGCCTTAAAAAGTTTTTGACTGGTTTATGCCGGGTTACCCGTGTTTCGTACACTAATGGTCCACTGATAATAACTAATATCATCTTAAAAGATGATAGGAGTACAATACCGAATATTATCCAAATTGATCCAAGCGTTCTGTCGTTATGCATAAAATAACTTTTTCTTGAAAGAACTTTGAAGAAGAATACTAGCTAATCGAAACATAATTGCATATAGGTAAGTTTAGTTAAATCGTCTTATTTGCGAACCAGGAATCTGTGGTTAAGTGATGTTTACACATTTTACGGACACCCTGTATATTAACTAGGATAGCTCCAATTACCGTTTAGTTTTGAAAAGTTTTTAAATAAAATTCACTAATGAATTTTATGTCACACTTATGGTCAGTTATTTTCTCATAAAGTCTGACTCATAATTCGATCCATAAATGGTGCACATATATTGGTTAGCAAAATAAAAACCCGCCGGGCAGAAGTTTTTCACGTGCACTAAATCATTTTATAAGGCCAATGGTGCCTTGCGGCTCTGGTATATTTTTAATAAATTAAACTATTTTTCATGCGCGTGATCTCGCTTTAATAATTCGAAATGTTTTGTACAAGTGAACCAAATATTTTCCATAAAATTAAAATTATTTTATCGATTACCGTTCATAAACGTATTTACTTTATTTACTGGTTATTTGTGTAAAAAATATAACTCATACTACTTATTTCTTACAGTTAAAATTTTTGTACGTTTTTGAATAAAAAATCTTATTGATACATTAAATACAATTCATAAATTCTTTGGTAAATAAACTTTCTATTACTGGTTTTATATAAATATTCAAAGGAAAATTATAATACCCCTGAAAGAACGTAAAAGGAAATATCGTTGTAAAAAGAAAATCGTTAAATCGCAAAGTTCGTAAAGAATTAGGAAGCCTTTGTTTTTGTTTACCTTTGATTACACAATTGCCTATTATTATGAGTAATCGTAATTGGCCTACCTTGGATTTTCTCTTTATAATTCATCAACCATCATTATTTGCCGTACACTTTATTGTTTGGGGAAATAACTGTTAACACTAGTGCTCGTTTTATAAAACATAATGAAAAGCCATTTTCATAAATTTACATTCATGTGAACGATATATAAATAATTCTAAGGACATTGATGGATGCTATTTTCAAAATAGATGTATTAAATTGATGTAGAACTATTATAACTATGGATATAATATATTTAAAGGGCTTTGTGTTTGAAGGACATATATCAAGTAAATATCCTAGACAACAAAAATCACAATCAGAAAGCATAGTTTTAAAAGAAATTTCGAGTACACGTCTTATCTATTGCTGAAAACACTTAATGCGCAATATTCTTCGTTTACATTTCATTATAAACAAGTTCAGTCGAGGAATAGAACATACAAAAAGGTAAACCATTCCTCACTATGCGCCAAAATATTAAATCACACCTCCATGCCTAACAGTAAAAATTTTATTTCAATACTTTCTGATGTGATTATTTATATGGAGCGAATTAAGAGTAGGGGTTGATAGAAAATGTAAATGTAATGAGAACCTGTCAATAATCCTATATTAAAGTAAAATTTTTTAACAATGTTACATTGATAGGGCTGACACTTTTACCAGTTTTTTTTGTTTTTTAATGAGAGCTGGATATATCCAAATTGCATTATCGTGACGTCTTGGAATTTTTCACAGTAGATTACGTCATTTTTCCCGCTACCAAAATAACTTTTACCTACAATTCACTGATCAAAGTTAACGGAATTTTCCAATTCTACTCGACCTGAATTATAAATTTGAGAAACATATCATTCATAATCAACCGCCAGTCAAATACTTATAATTAATTAAATAATTAAAATACTTATCTTTTGGGTATTAAATTGTATTTTTTATTTATCTTTTATATAAGTTTAAACGTTTCGACAACGATTACAGTTACTGCCCTGAGTAAGTTTACTCATAAGCGAGATCGCGCGCTATTTATTTAAATTCACAAAAGTGGTAGAAAAATCCCGTAAATTGTATACTTTATGATGTTATCCTATTCTGTCTGATGTGAAGGCCGCGCTGTCCTTTTCGTACGTTTTAAACTTAATTCCTTCTAAACAATGAAACATCAGAAACGGGACAAAAAAGGGACTTCTTTATAAATACGAAAGATTTACGTAATTTATTAAAATAAATAAATAAATGGAATGGTCGCCTTAGGCATCCTGGTAAAATAATTGAGAGAACATTGCATCCTAGATCATATTGATTTTAATAAAAATGTGTACCACGTACGTTCAGCGCCAACCAGACATCTGAATAAGCCAATGAATGATCAAAATAAAAGTGACCTTTTAACAAAACACCCTCTGCAAGTGTAAATTCTAGGTACAGCTTGCAGACTACCTGGTAAGTTTTTGAACATTTTTATTTAATTTCAAATTTAAAAATTAAACCAACTTTCATTTTTGGTACTATACTAAATTTTAAGTTTAATTCTAACATTATATTTCATATTAGCGTATATAATATTTTTCTTTGACAGCAAATTTAAAATTTAATCTAACTTCTACCTTGGTTACTGTATTTAATCTTAATGTTAATTAATTGATGCTAAAAGTAGGCAATTCAAGTCGGAAGGGTTAATAGGGTGATTATCGTTATTTATTATTACCCTTCAATTAAATAAAAGTGAAATTAAAAAAATAGAAAAGTTATCACAATTCACGACAATAATAAAACAGATTTGATTAGTTTAAAATAATATGCAAGTTGAAACCAAAATAAACAATTTATTCCAATCTTAATGCTGTCAATACCTTCGAAACTGACCATAAACAGATTGAGGTACTATACAACTTATGCACGATCTTTTTAATTAGGTTAATGAATATCCGGTTTAGTTTCAGGGCAGTTACTATATTCTACAATCGTACAACAAACTTTTTCCTTGTATGATGCAATTTAAACTATTAAAGTTTCCTTTTCAGCTCCAATCTTCTACAACTTCATAGATGGAAGGCATGTATACCCCATGTCACCTGGTATTTTTTATGTATTCACCAACACGCACTAGCCAAGCGTGGCGTTTTAACGGCTAAACCCTTAAAAAGACGAGTTCTAAAATAGACCCTATACTCCAGGTGAGTAGGGCGAGACGCCTACACTTTCACATCGATTCGTCGATCCGTCCCAATGATTCTTGGGGGGGGAGGCGCAAAAATTTGTGAACGCCAAAACCAAGACTAAGAAGAGCATGATCTGCCAGGAATAAAATTCTGCCCCATTCAAGCGACCTCAGGTCGAATCTTAAAGCTGTTCACCTACACCTTGAACAAGTGCAACCGGACATTCTGTATCTATTAGAAACATAAGTCTCCTCTGGAAGCATGGATTCGCCTGACTTGAAATTTCCCAGATACAACCTCCACTCTAACTTTCGTCTTAAAGGCGGGGTATGTGCGTATACCAAGGACAACGTAGGTTGTAAGGAGATGTACACTTTTCGAAACAACAAATTTGAAGCGATTGGGTCCAAACATGATTTGTGAAATTTTACTGTTGTTTGTACAGGTCTTCCATTGATAACAACTTCCAAGATCTTTTTTATTATCTTGGTATGAAAATAGACTACCTCTTATCACAGTTTCCATCTTGCGATATCTCAATTCTGGGAGATTCTAATGTCCACAACTTCAATTGGTTTCTACCACTAATCCCGCAGGTCACAGTGCAGAAGCATTTGCTGTATCCTGTGATCTCACACAATTGATCTACAAACCAACCGGAATCCCTGGCAACTCTAACCGTACTCCACATCTCCTGTACCTCTTCCTTACAACTAACCCACAGAACTATGTGGTGTTTTAAATTATCTAACTAGAGCGAATTGCGCGATTTATTTGCAACCTTCCCCCTGGCGTGCTTTAAACGGTACTCCTCTTGAAACATTGCTACTTCTACAACTGAAGTTATCTTGATGGGTATGCCATGTAGTTATACATTCCTAAAAAACATAATAGTGTAGGTCATGTCCGTTCCCAACCCTGGTTTAATAGGGCTAAGCAGTACTTCATATCGCAACAACTCATTTTACTATGTAAGGCTCAAATTCTGGAATACAATTCCCACCTCTGGGTCAGTGCTCCCCAATGCGCCTTTGATATAGTAAACCGCATCAAAAAGTGCTATAAGGCATATAAATGACCCGTCTCTGACTTCTGACTTACAGTCTCTTCAGCATAGAAGAATAGTTCCGGTTCTTTCCTTATTCCATCGATATTACCATGGCAAGTGTGCGTCCGAAATACACTCCTTAATACCTTTGCAGGCCATCTTTGCTAGGAACACTAGGTTTTCCAATTCACACCATAATTACGCACTCAAAATTCCATTTTGTCACACTAAACCGGCGCAATCTACATTTTTCCACACAGTGACCAAGTTGTGGAATGCACTATCCAATTCCTGTTTTCCTCCAAACTTTGACTTAAGCAAATTTAAGGTAGACATTCATAAACATTTCTCCGTAGCCTAACAATATCCCTAAACCCTCCTAGTGTCCCTGAGTGTTTTAGCATGTTACGCAAACCTTAGCCTGTTCAGGAATACCATAAGTAAAAAATTTGTGATAGCTTTAATAATTAATTACAATGTAGCAAAGTAGATTTGTGCTCAAAATTTAAAATATTTTCTAGTAAATTAAATCTATATATATATATATATATATATATATATATATATATAAGCAAATATTCAGTAAAAGAATAACTTCTAGCTAATTATTAAATTAGTCCGTAAAAATACGCCGGTGTTAATTGACTATATGAACAATGTCACAAGTCAACTAAAATGAAATTATATTCACATGTAGATACGCTAAAATCGATGTTCTATCCTAAAACTGTGTCTGATCAAATTGCCAATTAAAACAAAATAAGTTACAATATTGGTAATTAATACGATTGAATTTTAAAGTACTTTTTTAAAACACTTGATAATGGTTTTGGTAGAATAGAATACACACATCCGTCTAAATCTACCAGCTATCGTTGCAAACATATTGAGTTTTACATATACGGTGTTTCAAAAACGTCTGCCAAAATTTCTAAGATGTATTCTGTGTGTGAAATTAAGCTAACTTTGTCAAATGAACATATGGTCCGAATGCCACCACTTTTGAGATACAGGGATCATTTCTTTTGATGTCTCAGGAACTATACACACAGACAATTTGATATTATGTACATTACCTACACTCTACACGAGTCATACACTGATGACCGCGATACTCCATTATTCAACACAGTGGCGGAGATGCGGCCAGGTCCAAAGAGCTTTCAGGTTAAACTTCTACGCCAATGGTTGTACTCGAACATTGTTTCCATTTCCGTATTTATTAACTCAATGTACACGGACAAGGTCACTTGCGATTTTGTGATTTGGTGGCTCGTTTCCAAGATAAACAAGAAAATTTAATTTCATGTACTTCATAGCGTACGCCACTCATTCAATATTTCGATATGAAAATCTGTGAAGATGAGGAAAACATCAAGGTAAAGAAAAATTACTAACATGATTTTTCTTTAAATCGCTTCGTTTCTGAGATACAGGGTGTTGTACACAAAAAAAAACGTAAAATGAGGTGTGATAATCAAATACGTATAATAAATGTGTATCTAAACAACTTATTATTTCTGAAGTCAATAAAAACTTATTTAAAATAATGAACCACAACAAAATTATTAAATCACAACAGGTGCTCAAAATGTGCCCCGTTATGTTGAATACATAAATCTATCCTTTTGTTTAAATTAATTAGTTTGTTGAACACTTGACACTTGACGATTATTCTCCTTAATTATTTTGTCTCTTAAATCCTCAACTGTGTTAATTTCATTTTCACACATTTGACAAAATTATCTTAATTTCACACACAGAATACGTCTTCGAAATGTTGGCAGATATTTTTTAAACACTGTGTTTGTACTCGCAGTCATTCAAATTTTGCATTTTCAAAATCGAATTTAATTGAATTATCTGTACTAATTAACTGTACGGTTATTTCAGTAATTATTTTTCTTGGTTGCAAAGTAGTAAATTTGTTGTACCAATCCTTTCATCCTATTATAATAAATAACCTAGCATTTTGTATGATCAAAATATCAATAATTAATTTTATCTATAATTAAAACTAAAGTTCTGCGCTATTCTACATGTGAGTTATTGGATTTCACTACACCCCACTACTAATTGCATACTGACGTAATAAAGGCAAGGCGAACCGTATTTCGCCATATTATTGTGCTATACTGTTGTGTAATGTGACGAAACCACTCTTATTTAATACACTTGTTCTAAGATTAATTGAATTGCATAAAGTAATTTAAATGAAAGTTAGTAGTGTGAATTAACTACCACTGAATAACCATATAGGTTCGTTATAGTTGACGAGAGCTCGTATCTATAAAAACACAATTATCATCATCAATCATTGATAAGAGACCGTCTTCATATCAGGGAAAAGCATGACCTTGCCTATATTCCAAACCCCTGTTCTGTCCGAATTAACTATAATTCTAGGAGCATCTTCAATCGCATTGAGCTCTAAAACTGATTTCCATAGTAATTATCTGGTACACCCATTTGAAAGTCGTAGAGGTTCAGCATTGTCCCAAAGGCGAACTGGACAGTATCGTTTCCTTGGTAGGTACTCGAGGAATTCTGTTTCAACCCTTCGAAAAGGGAGACCAATATCCACATTTATTCCCAAAGGTTGACAAATTGTGTTATTTTAATTATTATGAAAATACAATCAAATATATTTTTCCGCTAATAAATTAATTACTTCCAGACGAGTGTAATTTGTGTGACGGTGACAGTAAGTGCAGGCGTCACCTGCAACCGACTTAGAAGATGAAATCTATTTAAACAAATCAAAAGAGAAAAATGGTGTAATAATTTATATACTATTTATTCGCAAGTCTAACTTGAATAGAGATAGTGGTTTAACTTTAATTCTCTAGTTACCTTATTATTTGTCATTTGGTTATTAACTTGGCAATATTTGTCACTTTCGTATTACGCCTTGCGAATAAATAATATACAAATAATTACACCGTTTAAATCAAAAATGTTTTCCATGTAATTATTGTGTTGACATTTTTTTACAAAAGGTAACCTGACTGATTATTCAAGTAACAATTTTTCCTTAAATACTAGAGTTCCGAATTAATAATCATTATAAACGCAGTCCAAAAATGTTGATGGCCCACACTTTGATCAACTTCAACCACGCGTCGCACTTGTAGATAGTGTTGAGGCTTTTGCGCCTTTGGGTTCTTTCTTGACCGTACATGAACAACCCTTTCTACCTTGTCTAACCCCAGACCTGTTACCGTGCACGATTTCTCCTACCCGCAAGTTAAAAACATCACATACACAAACACAAGATGAAAGCGAAATTGCAGGGTAGTTTGCATAATGCTACGTTCTTCGACAGTCGGGAGGAGAGGCACAATAGCCATATCTGTCAGAACGTCGTTAATGGGCGCCGCGGGCGGCTTATCATATCCACTAGAAATCCTAATTACGAACACGTACACATCCACACGCACACACGCACACACTTATATGCCGTTAGACCGACTAATCCCTCAAACAGTTGTTTGAGAGGGACCAAGATCCAGATTTCGCTAATACTTTCCGTCATAAAAATCCAGTGAAAATTCTGCTCTAACAGTTACTCTTATTTACTCAAACAAGTTCCGCATTTTGTAATTTCTTCGTTCACAAAGTTCAGATATAAATTTCAGTTTAGCTTAAGCACAACTGCAGACCTAAACACTACAAGTGTTTTGTGTTTGATAATACAGTTTACACCCGAAAAAATTAAAAACGCAGTTTCATCCAGATCACCTATCTGGTAGTAAATGTAAAATATTTACTTAAACAAGTTTCCTGTGTTACTCCTAAAACCTACCAGCTATGATGAACTTATTTAGATAAAATAGATCCTCCTGATTGTGTCTTGTATACAGATCTACCACCCTAATACTGACAGTGCCTTATTAACTCGAAAAACTCAGTTTTTGAAACTACCAATTCTGTTAGACTTTATTTAGTTAAAATAATCTTCTGTTTTGTAAGATCTTCCATTTAACAGGTTAGTAAAGCATCGCAAAAACCTGCAATTAATCTTTAATCCCACTAGTTGAAATATGAATAAGCTCGTGCTGCATGTATTCCAGAAGCCAAATATCTAGTAGAATTGGTCTTGATTAATTATTTATTAAGGAAAATTTCAATCAAATTTACGGCGATAATGTAAATAAATTCATTTCTATGTAAGTTTATTACTGAAGACGGGAGGCTGCAGAGTCTTCATTAAATATTTCAAATTGTGTTGTTATAAGATGATTGCTTAGACTCATCAATTCAGGAAAAGGACGCACTTAATTATTAAAATTTAGTATTGTCGTTTTAACATTTTGTTTATCATTGTTCCTGAATTTATGTTTAACACGTGTTTATTACTTTTGTAGATTTAACACCTTCAGGTTTTCAGAACTAGTTATTTAACCACTTTTATCTAATTCAATGTTGTTTCATTACCAGTGCAAAATAGTTATTCACGTTTATACGTTATTTAAAGACAATTAACTTTAGTAAATTACCAATACATTTATTCAATATTAAATGTTGAGATAATTAAAGTTTGGTTAAGATAAAACATTTCTTCATTTACGTTTTAGGTAACCTCGCACTCCAACATCGATCGTTTATTATTTAAGTTTGTAAAAACTCTGTCAGTACCAGTTCAATATACGTTCAGTTGTAGCAATTTATATGCTATTTTGTACATGTATTTAAATCGCTCAAGGAATTTTTCTGGCTTTAGAATAATTATTCAAGTATTTAATGGTAACGGCACAAAGTGTCAGGCTAGCTGTATTTCCGTTATAAGATTAATAACAAAAAAGTTAGATGAAACGGTACCTCAGAAGCCAACGAAAGTAGGCCAATCTGGTAAAGAATATATGCAGCTGTAAATAAATCTAGACGGTAAGACAACCATCCTGTTGATCGGCTTACCAGTAGACCAGTTGAACGTGTTGCACAAAATCTCAAAGAAACCACAAGATTATCGACGGGTAGTGGCAGGACAAGAAATGCCGTACGGGAAGTAATAAGCGTCACATAGGTATTCGTGTGCAAACTTTTAAAGCGGAAAAATGTAGAAGGATCCAAAGAAATTCTAACAGGCTAAATGCAAAACGATGATCGTGCATCAAACAGTAATGCTGCGTATCGTACTAATGAACTTGCTTCATTGAAGCAGCAATTAAACAGTTTGTGCTAGGATTGAAAAGCCGTGTTCTATGATAATAAATACAAAATAAACGAGGATTAAAACTAAAAACGCAACAGAAAATCTTGATCACTTTTTGTAGAAATTTTATTTTAGCAATCAACTTGATGAAGCAATTTGGACTCGCTATTAACTGGAAGAATAGAATATTTTAAGATAGAAACAATTAAGTCCTTGTTCTTTAAGGATAACATGGATTGATCCGAAATACTTCATACTGAAGCTTAGCGAGAAAATTATACTGAATTGATTAAAGGGAATTAGGCAGGAAGTGGTGTATTGGAACATTACTAAAACAACTATATTGGTCGTGGAGTTAAAGAAGTGAAGGTGAAGATGTAGTACACATGGAACACGTCAGTCAGACTAATAAACGTGAATAGACTATTAGAGAGAGGGAAGAAACATGTCAACAGGTGTTTTCTCTAATAGCTCTGCAGTAACTGTTAGAGACTGCTCCAGAATTAGCCATTCGACAATGATCTACCAATAATTGACGATTCGTGCAAGATTCTGGTTCCATCGCAAGGAACCATGCTATAGACGTTATCAAGATGTGTTTTCTTCGGAGAAAACGAATATTTTAAACTGACAAAATTAATACAGAAAAAAATTAAAAGGCTACTATGGATCACATGAATTAATCTAACAAGATATGTCTATGCAAGGAATCATTGAACCGGCTGAGTTGTTGATGGCTTTGAGATCTCTAGATGTAAAACGGTTCAACATCGTGGAAACATTGTTTAGCATTGGCTCAACCCAATGGCTGCTCACAGTGATTCCCATTGGTTTAAGTGTCACTATGATCAAGTATTCGGTTTGTTGCATATGTACGTACGTTTGCATTTGGAAACATTCGACCCTATTTAAAGTCATGCACTTTCAGTTACAATTTGATAACTTGCATGTCACAAATGTGTGGGTTGCACCTCGTCCGATCGTTACCTTAACAGAACTCACAGCAAGTTAAACGTTGAAAAGCTCAATGGTTCACAGGTTTGAAGCATTAAAGGATTAAGGATTCAAAGGTTCAAGTGTTTAAAAGTATTCGAAGGTTCTAAGGTATGGAGGATCAAAGATTGAAATGCTCAAATATCAATAGTTCAAAGGCTCAACACTTAAAAGATTCCTGTGTTCAAAGGATTTAAAGGTATGAAAATTCAAAAGTTCAAGGTTTTCAAATTCAAACGTATAAAGGCTTAAACCTTCAGGTGTTGGTGTGGGTGTGGGTGTGGGTGTGTGTGGGTGGGTGGGTGGGTGGGTGCGTGCGTGCGTGCGGGGGTGCGTGCGTGGGTGGGGGTGGGGGTGGAGGTGGGGGTGTGAATGTGGGTGGGGGTGTGAATGTGGGTGTGGGTGTGGGTGTGGGTGTGGGTGTGCGTGTGTGGGTGTGTATGTGTATGTATGTGAGTGTATGTGTGTGAATGTATGTGTATGTGTGTATATGCGTGTGTATGTGTGTATGTGTGTAGCGTCATACATATACGTAACAGGGTACACCTATTTACACTTCTGTGTTCTGTAAAGAATGGTAGGCAAGTTTTAACTTCACAAACTATTTGTGTATCTGTTAGTTCTATTGTGTATGGAAATTTATTTCTACCTATGCATGTGGGTGCGTGTGTGTGTGTGTGTGTGTGTGTGTGTGTGTGTGTGTGTCTTTTGTGTATGTGTGTATGTGTATGTACGTGTGAATATGTGCGTATATGTGTGTTTACGCGTGTATATGTATGTATGTGTGTGTGTGCGTGTGCGTGTGCGTGTGCGTGTGCGTGTGCGTGTGCGTGTGCGTGTGCGTGTGCGTGTGCGTGTGCGTGTGCGTGTGTGTGTATGTATGTGAGTGTATGTGTGTGAATGTATGTGTATGTGTGTATATGCGTGTGTATGTGTGTATATGTGTAGGTGTATGTGTGTGTATATCTGTGTAGGTGTGAATGTGAGTGTGTAGGTGAGTGTGTGTGTGTGTGTGTGTGTGTGTGTGTGTGTGTGTGTGGGTATGTGTGCATGTGTGCATGTGTTTATGTATGTGTGTATGTATGTGTGTGTGTGTGTGTGTGTGTGTGCGTGTGTTTGCGTGTGTGGGTGCGTGCGTGCGTGCGTGCGTGCGTGCGTACGTACGTGTGTGTGTGTGTGTGGGTGTGTGATGTGTGTGCGTGGGTGCGTGCGTGCGTGCGTGCCTGCGTGCCTGCGTGCGTGCGTGCGTGCGTGAGTGCGTGCGTGCGCGCGTGTGCGTGTGTGTGTGTGTTTGTGGATGCATGTGGATGCATGTGTGTGTGTGGTGTGCGTGGGTGCGTGGGTGCGTGCGTGCGTGCGTGCGTGCGTGCGTGCGCGTGTGTGTGTGTGTGTTTGTGGATGCATGTGGATGCGTGTGTGTGTGTGTGTGTGTGTGTGTGTGTGTGTCGTGTGTGTGTGTGTGTGTGTGGTGTGTGTGTTTTGTGATGTGTGTATGTGTACGTGTGAATATGTGCGTATATGTGTGTTTACGCGTGTATATGTAGTGTATGTGTGTGTGTGTGTGTGCGTGTGCGTGTGCGTGTGTCGTGTGCGTGTGCTGTGTGCGTGTGCGTGTGCGTGTGCGTGTGCGTGTGCGTGTGCGTGTGCGTGTGCGTGTGCGTGTGCGTGTGCGTGTGCGTGTGTGTGTATGTATGTGAGTGTGTAGGTGAGTGTGTGTGTGTGTGTGTGTGTGTGTGTGTGTGTGTGTGTGTGTGGGTATGTGTGCATGTGTGCATGTGTTTATGTATGTGTGTATGTGTATGCGTGTATGTATATGTATGTGTGTGTGTGTGTGTGTGCGTGTGTTTGCGTGCGTGCGTGCGTGCGTGCGTACGTGTGTGTGTGGGTGTGTGAATGTGTGTGCGTGGGTGCGTGCGTGCGTGCGTGCCTGCGTGCCTGCGTGCGTGCGTGCGTGCGTGCGTGCGTGAGTGCGTGCGTGCGTGCGCGCGTGCGTGTGTGTGTGTTTGTGGATGCATGTGGATGCATGTGTGTGTGTGTGTGGGTGCGTGCGTGCGTGCGTGCGTGCGTGCGTGCGCGTGTGTGTGTGTGTTTGTGGATGCATGTGGATGCGTGTGTGTGTGTGTGCGTGGGTGCGTGCGTGTGTGCGTGTGTGCGTGCGTGCGTGTGTGCGTGCGTGCGTGCGTGCGTGCGTGCGTGTGTGTGTATGTGCGTGTGTGCAAGTGTGCCGTGTGTGTGCGTTTGTATGTGACTGTATCTGCAGACCTCTATTTCTTCATACGAAACCGAAACCAAGTATGCGCTTAATTCTACACATTAAATTACATCAAACCACCATTCACAACAACGGGTTTTCAGTATTAACCAATCTATGTATTCCTTTATAGCACAGTCATCGCATGATTTTGATGAATTTCTCCCTGCTTCTCTATTTACTCGCAGGTGCAGGTGGTACAATACTGCTGGCTTAAAAAGGATGCGTCACTTACAAGCATTATCTAACCATAAAAAGTTCCAGACAGTACGAGAATGACATGTAGAACATCAAAATATAAAAATAAAGTTTTAATTGCTTTGAATAGTGTGACGGGCAATTAAAAAATTGAAACTAAAATTAGTAAATTATTAGTAACAAGATTTAGTACTTATTGTTAGCAGTTATTTTTGTATATGCCTAGTATGCTGTTATAAATAAAAGCATAACCTTAAGCGTTACATTATATCCAACGTTTAATCCAATACTTATACAAGCAATTTTAACAATGAACTAATTGTGCGGTAATTGGAAAAAAAAATCAGTCGATGGCCATAAAAACGATTAACAGACACGGTCGACCGTTAGTACTTAACTTATAATGTATAAATTACTAGATACTTTTACTAAATGCAAACAGAAAATATTTAATATCAGAGAAGTTTATGGACAAATATTAAACCTAAAATTAATTAATGAATGATTACGAGAGTTGTAAACTTATAACTAATTTTATAACCAAGGTAATGAAAGATGAAGAAAAATACTGAACTTTTTTTAGTATTTTCTTTGCAACAGAAAATTTTACTTCTTAAACTTAAGTTACTTTTCATTTTTAATTATTAAAGCCGGTTTCAATAATTGAAATCTGTTTAAATTACAATTAATTTTCTTTTCCTCTAGTTCGATTAAAGGTAATCGATAATCTAATGAAATTTGTATGGTTTTCAATTTTAAAGACACTGACTTTCGCAGTAGTTGAACAATTTAAATTAGTGTAAAAATTTAATGTAATATAAATATTTTAATTTTAATTTCAAGTTTCAAAACATGGTCTAAAATAGCGAGTTGGGTTAGGGTACATTACTGAACGTGAATGAAGTGTTCGTCACGTAATGCATTGTACTAATAATTATCTCTTTCGCAACATTTGCTTGCAAAATTAAAGCAGTATTGCATTAGTTCCATTAATTTTTTGTTTTTGCTCATGCCGTCAGCACAATATGAATAAAATAAGTCAAAACGTATGCTGCAAAAGTCTTGGCACAAAATATATTCAGTTTTCTAAACAAATATGTTTTATTTAAACTTATAGCAGTCAAGCATAATTAATAGATTTATAATTAACAAAGTGGAAAACTTAAATTAAATGAAGTAACTTCTACGAACATCACCCACAAGGCCTTGGGCGGCTGTAATATCTATCTCTTCAATTTGTCTGCAAATCCTCCGTCTTCGGCTTACCATCCTCCATCATACACTTTTCTACTCAAAAGTGCCAAAAATTCTTCTATTGGGCGGATCTGAGGTAAATTACGGGATTGTGGGTCGAATGATATGTTATGAGCCTTAAGCCAGTTCAGAGTTTCCCTAGCGTAATGCTATGTCTGGCCAAGACATTATACCGTCTTCATTAATGAAATCAGGCAGTTCGACCTGGAAATTATGAATATAGCGTTGACTATCCAGTACTTTGCGTCTTGCATAAGGCCTCGATATCCCTCTTGTAGGAATCGAGCACGAAATTTTGCTTTTCTTTATGTTTAATATTCTATAGGCAGTTTTCTATGTTATTAATGTAGAAACCATTATTACCCTTAATTTCTGAGTTACTTAGAGTGAAATATTCTTCATCATCCATATGACTTCGTTCTTGACAAAATGCATCCGCCTTAATGCCTGACAACATCGTGGTATCCGTGCCAACTGATTTGGTGTATATTTTGGAAAATTTCTTCTTACTCGATATTATTGACCATTCCTTACCAATTCCCTCCAAACAGTATACTTAGAAGTTCTTACTCCCTTCCTAATTTCCTGACCGATATTACAACTCTATTTTTTGTGAGATTTATACATGATATACCTTGTTTACAATCCGGTATTGTGCGATAAATAGTTTTTCGGGAAATATTTTGTCTTTTGAATATGCAAACTATTTCACGCTTAGGCATTTGACCAACTAGACTGTAAATACTTTTACGAAGATCTAATTTGTAAGCCATTTTAGTACAATTGAGCTGTTAAATTGAAGACAAACTTTAAGAGAATTTTTGTTTCCACAGCCAACCTAATGTCATCATTTTCGCGTACTTTACATCCATTGGATTTTGTGCCAAAACTTACGTTACGTGGCCGTTTTGAGAAGAACTGCAGTTAATGATGTATAAACTTTAATTAAAATAAAAATACATATTATCCACAAGAGCATTTTGTCATTCACATACGTCAATGTGTGGTGCATAATCAGCTAAAGGCTCAAACTATCTATTCTCTTTCTGCTAAACAGAAAGTTCAACGCGGAGCGGTAGTTGAAGGAGGAAAGCCTTTCTCTTAGGGCAACGAATGTCAAGTTTTGTGATTGTAATTGCAAATATAATGCTAGAGATATTGTAACGTATTATGATTATGTAGGTTTTGGTCTTAATACCTACTCGGTTGTCTTGTAATAGCAGAGGCGGGACATTTTTATGTAAAACTTGTTAGAGGTAATGATCATCTTTCTTTGGATTCGTATCCGTTCTACTAAAATGTTTGTATAAAGAGAAGAGGGTTTCATAAGAGAAGTGGTGTGTTTACGTGCGTGTGTGAGTGTAAGTGTGACTGTGTGTGTGTGTGAGTGTCAGTGCGAGTGCGAGTGCGAGTGTAAGTGTGTGAGGTGTGTGTGAGAGTGGAGGTGAGTGTGAGTGTGAGTGTGAGTGAGTGTGAGTGTGAGTGTGTGAGTGTGAGTGTGAGTGTGAGTGTGAGTGTGAGTGTGAGTGTGAGTGTGAGTGTGAGTGTGAGTGTGAGTGTGAGTGTGAGTATGAGTGTGAATGTGAGTGTGTGTGCGTGTACGCATGCGTGTGCGTGTGTGTACATATGTGTGCGCGCATGTGTGACTAGATGTCCGGTTCGAATGGTTTTATTAAATGAATGATACGCAATCTTGCAAATATTTAAGAGACAGTGTGAGACAGTTTATTGATATCCAGACGAATTTAAATAATTAAATTAACGTTAATTATTAATTTAACTAGGAAATATTTAATTTGTAGGAGTCGAGAATTTTAAAATTATTTAGGAACTTATAGAATTTAATAGAAACTAGATCAGTCGTACAATAATTGGAAGTTTGTGTCTAGCTTGTTGCATTTTGAAATTGCTGTAAATCCGTATTTAAGTGTTAGAAATTTTTAGTACATGTTATAAAGTGGTATGGAGTAAGTGGATTTACATAATTTCAGTTACTTGGATTATTTATCACATATTTGTATTATCATTGGCTTTCTTCAATTTTGTATTTCTATTTGAATCACTAAAAAACACGATGAATAACGGAAATTGTCGCAATCTTCGAAATCCTTATTCTTACACGAAATGCAATAATTTCTTACAACATAAATCCTGCGACTTTTACAATTTTAGAAGCCGAAATGCCCAGAGTAATAAAACACGTTTTAAGGGAACCACTCAATAACAGTGGACAGAACCGTTGCTTTTTACAACTCAAATTCCAGTTACAGGAATTCCCTTTAAACGCAGATCACAATTCTTTGCAGATGGATAATCAAAACGTCAAACAAATTATCCGAGTGTCAACAGAACGAGTGGAGCACGTAGTAAAATATTGTATTATTTCAGCACGCGATGGCGGAGAAAGGTTTTTTATTTCGAAATCAGCCCTTCATCGTAGTATGTGGCCTTCCATTGGCTTATTTCAAAATTACAAACACGAGCCCAATAAAGGAAATACGAAAGTGTTTGCCATCGAACACCAAAATGTCTTGGTTGAGTATTTACTGTCTGCATCAAAACTGTACTATGGTTTGAGTTCTAAGGAGTTGTGCAGACTCGGCTATATGTATGTAAAAGAACTCAATTTAAGCTTTTCGGAGAAGTGGGTAAATAAACAGATTTATAGTGAAGACTGACTAAAAGGATGTAAGGGTTGCCATAGACCAATTCTAAGCTTACATAGGCCAACAAAAATCAGCCTGAGTAGAGCTACACGGAACTAATGTCAATAGTTTTTTCTGATAATAGTGAACCAATTATGAGCGAGTATAATTTTACTCCTAATAGAGCATATAATTCCGATGAGATAGGCGTCACATGGTTACTGAGCTCCTAAAAGTATTCACTGAAGAGTCGTAAACAAGAAAAACAAGCAACATCAGGACAAAAAGGTCAACTTATGGTTTTAGATTTTATAAACGTATTCGGAAACTTTATCCTTCCAGTGTCCCAAGAGTAAGCTTAAAAAATTTTATTTGAAAGGTGGACGACTCACAGGATGAGCCAATTTTATTGCTTATTGTTAATTATGAGTCCCATGTTAATGTAGGAGTCATCAGGTTTCCTAAAGAAAATTACATGCTTTTGATAACTTTTTCGCCCTATTGTATCGACTGGCTACAACCTCTAGATATAGGGCTCTCTTTAAGCACATATAAAAGTAAGTAAAAATGAATGTATGCTGGCAACCTCTGGCCATTAACCATTTATGAGGTCGCAGAAACTGTTAATAGGGGTTTTCTTCATTCTTTTACTCCTCTTAATCATAATGCGTTTAGCTTTGTTGCCGCTCATGAATTTCCCACGAAGATTATGATGAACACATCGGGTTGTTCTACAAATAATAGGACTAGTAATACTAATGTGTACTCCATGCAGGGAAGTGTTTTTCCACTACTCTAGAAGTTGTACGACTGTTTCCTAAATCACTAAAAAACTAAAGGAAGAAGAAAATAAAGCACAACCAAAATATTGACAAACACGCCCGCATGTAATAATTTATACAAAGATCACGTGAAAAAGTTAGAAAAAAACAGGCAAAAGGTAGTAAGACGAAGAAAAGTGGCGAAGATAATGTTTCAATAAGGTAACACGGTTTTCAGAAAATGATGGGGAAGAATTAGTGGCCCAAGTCTGACCACTGACAACTACATAGGATTTGTAAAATACAAATACAAATAACATAAATTCAAGTTAGGAAATTTCTAGTTCAATTACCGTCTTAAACAAAGCACGGGTCAGAAATGAAGAATTGATAATTCCAAAGTTTCCAAAATTCACTAAACACTTCATACTCGACAATACTACTGGGTTGTTGACGTCGTAAATAATCGAAAATACACATATTACGAAACGCTTTAAATAAATCCGCGACAAATTACTGTGTCGATACCCTTTCCTGTATCCACTCCACTACACACACTAAAAATACATTCCACTGGAGTCATGTACCCCTGTCAACCACACACCTTTTACTTTCGACTCTCAAAATCTATACTTCGACTGAATAATTACAAATAACCAATTCTTTGTGTTCCGTTAACGAAAACTCAATCCAACATTGACTCAGTTCCAATTATTTAAAAGTTTTAAACATAACGTTGCACTGTCCTTTAAAATGCAACAAACCTTAAGTCCTTCACTTTATACCTTAAGTGTAAATTTATTTATTTTAATGTTAACGTACTTTAACGCACCACTATTCAACAATTTACCGCAATTACTTCTCGCATCATGAATTAAAATTTACACAATATAAATTCAAGTCAGGAGATTTCTATACTTCAATCGCCATCTCTGTTCAACTCTAAACTGTTTAAGATATATAAAGATACAAAAAGGCTGGGCTGAAAATGAAAAACCGAGGTATTTCCAAAATACATTTACATAATCTACAATATTAGCGGGTTGTTGAAGTCGTAAATAATTAAAAATACGCATCCTGCGAAGCGGTTTAAATAAAGCCTTGACACTTTTTTCTGTGTCTAATCCACTACATATACTACAAACACTTTCTACTACTCCACTAACCCCGGACCTTAGGCCTCTCTCAACTATACATCTCTTACTTTCGACATCTTCACTTCAATTCTCAAAATCTATACTTCGATGGAGTAATAACGAATATCGAATTCTCGTCTTCCCACTAACAAAAATACACGCATATCAACGAATTCACACATTCACACTTCATCTCTTATTTTAACTCATGTACCAAACGAGTAACGCTGAACACTTCTTGTTTCATCAGAACGACTGCAGCTTGACACTCCCTTTATAGCCCAACTAAACTAATTGAGCAGAGACTTTCACAGAACAACCTCTCTCTTGACGACAAGTATGAGTGAGATTTTTTTAAATTCAACATAGAAAAGTAACAAGCGATGAATTTTTACTTTATCTGCCACGTGGCCGTGATTTTATTACATATTTTCCGTTTAGTTCGAAGTCATAGATTATTTGTCAATATAGTACATCTGAAATGTAGTATACATACATGCCATTGAAATTAATAACGCATAAATGTTTGAAAAGCTTTTAGATTGTAACCTTTTTTTGCTGTCTTTTACGTATTTAAAGAATTCGAAATTTTCACAGATAGCAATCGCGTGTAGAATCCTTTTTTCTAAAAACAAAAATAAAGCTTTTGGTTTGTTTGTTTGTTTATCGAGTTTAGATGGAAGTTTAAATTAAGATTGTTAGTGAAATTGAGAGAGAGAATTAATTATTTTGTTTGTAAACAGGCGTTGATTGACATTTTTTAGATATCGTTAAATATAGTCATTTACGTTAAGATTTCGCCTTGGAAAATTACAGAATTTATAGAAAATTTTTACTTTGTATTTAAATTCAGTGTGGAAAGAATATTTCGCTGTTTATTAAGATGTGTTAGGCGATAATTTGGCGTATAGTATCGATATGAGTTTTAAGTTTAAACAAAGAGTTTAGTTTCTCGGTACGAGTTATTAAGGGCCAGCGTCGCTAGAAAATTTTTAATTCACAGGATATTGATTACACAGATAAGGTTATGAAGTGTTTTTGGGTGATTCAATTTTTCCGACGGCTTTCGAGTTTTATTCGTAGTATTAGGTAATCATTATTATGCTTGGTTAATTAGCATAGTATGGATAAAAAACCAATGTGGCGACAGCTTTTTTTTTCACGAGGAGAGAGTTAATTTAGACGCAGAGGCGTTAACAGGTTACAGTTAGGGCGACGAGGCAGTACCGCGGAGTCACGTCAACTAAACTCCGTGTTGAGAGAACTTCCGTCAGTAGGGGCTTCATCCCCCAACAAACCCTTGAAGGGATCATATTAAGTCGTTCAACCATCACCAGATTGATTTATTGTTAAGTGCAGTTTGTCCAAAGGGACTTTCTCGAAAATCCCGGAAGGTGTAAGTATTTGCTTAGTGCTTTCACCGTTATTTGGAGTAGTTATCGCTTTTATGCGGAAGAAACCAACGTTCGTTCCTAATTCCAGACAGTTAGTTCACAGTTTGCCGATAACAGATAACTTGCTGTAAATAAATAAGCCTTTCGTTCTTTTAAAAATAATAAGTGTTATTGAGAGCTTGTATATAATTAGAGTAAAGATAACAAGCAACTCGCTGTAAATAAACCAGCTTTTGCGTACAGTAAAAAGAACAGTAAGTACCAAGCAAAACGAGGTCAAAGTAAAGTCAAGTTAACAAACAATGTGTAAATATAGACATAAGTGTAACGTAAAACCAATTTAAATTTTAATCGAAACGCAATTTGGGAAGCGAAACCTTCACGAGGAAGAATTGAGTTTAGTTACATCAACCATATCGCCGACGTCGCCGCTGAGCGCATCTTCTGGGTTCCTTCCCCAGATGTCTGTATAACAAAGGGGAAACTCCAAGTTAATTAAGGTAAACATTTTGTACCTATTTTTTTGTTTCGATGGTTGACAAAGATTAATAAATTCTGGTGTATTGTATTTTTTTGTTGTTTGTACAAATGGTTGAATACACTGGCTATTGATGATTAACTTCTGACTGTTTTTATCGTTTGAATTTTAATGCAAGCATATTATTCATCCGTGTCATGTTCCAAATAAATTTGAGTGTTTTATTTATTTGTTATATTGACGAAATTGTATCGAAATTATGTGAATAATGTGTTTCAAGGAGAACGCCATTTATTGGTTATAATCATTTATTATTTTGCCATATGAATCAGATTTACAATAATTTTAGTAAAGGTTAATACTAAAACTAGCTAGTATCACCGCCTTTTAGAAAAACTAGGTGATTTAATTCGAATACAAAGCAATTAATGTAATAATTGTGGTGATATATGGATGATTTTGTTTATTTTTTATTTATTTATAATACATCTCTTTAGGTTAATGGACTTTTTAACTGGAATACAAAGCAATTAATGTAATATTTGTTGTGATATATGGACGGTTTTGTTTATTTTTTTATTTATTTATAATACACGTCTTTAGGTTAATGGACTTGTGTTTTTAATTGAAAAATGTGAACCCATTTGTTGTACAGCCAAATATTAAGTGTTTGCTTTATTTGAATTAATTAGATCATTGTATTAACGTCACTATTTTTGGTGTTTAATTTAAGTAAAAAAGTAATTACGTTCGAAAGCTTTATCTATTGATTATTGAATTATAACATAACTTTTAAAGTTTCTTGCGTCAGTGCATTATTTTTTGTGAATTTGAGTGCATTTGATAGCGGATTGATTCATTTAATTTGAAATAGTTGTATACAGAATTAACACTTGTGTATACGAAAAAAATGCACCTACTAATACACGGATAGGTACAGACGTACCTCTATATAAGTCTTATGTATTCTTTTACACTTAGATTAAGATAGTGTGAATTGTTGATGGCTGTAGCTATTTCCTATTAAACTGTAACTAGTAGAGGTTAATTCGGATTGTGCATGTGCGATCTTGCACACAGGAATAAAACTGTTCGCGTGAATAGTTCAGTTATTCAGTTGCAAACGCATTGTCGCTTAGGTGAGTTTAATCCGATTTGATAATAGTGAAACAATGTGCCTAAGAAAAACAATTGTCATCTTGTTTTCCACTATGCATAATGATAAGTGTGAGTGGACCAAAGGAAAAAACTGATATCATTCACTACCACAATAGTACCAAGGGTGGGGTAGATAACATGGACAAAAGGCTAATACGTTATTCTACGAAACGGAGAACCCTTAGATGGCACCTGTGCTATTTTATAGCATGATTGATATTAGATGTTAAGCCAGCTACATAATTTACGTTAAAAAAGCCTTTGCTAAAAACATTTCCCACAGCCGCCGGCGTTTTATCAGGATCTAGGACGTAGCTTTCTATAGAAACAATGACTGACAATTCACATGTTGTCAAGGTATTCGACAAAGATTGCCATAGAAGCAAAGTCTGGTCACCCACTTGTGTGAAATATACCTGAAGTACTGGTCGCCAAGGTAAAAATACACCTAAACAAGTTGTCGGTTCATGCTATACTATATGCCGCGCTCAGAGCGAAGAACAAAGAAAAACAAGAAAATCTAGCCGAGTATGTAATCGTCCGATTTGCGAGGAATTCACAGAAACTATTTCTAAAAGTTATACCTGCGAATTGCAATTTTTTTGTTTCAATAAAATATTACATTTTGTTAAACTTCATTTTTATACTTGTAAAACTTACACTTTTTTACGAATCCAACTCTCAGAATATATATATATATATATATATATATATATATATATATATAATTCGTAAAATAGTGTAAGTATAAAAATGAAGTTTAACAAAATGTAATATTTTATTGAAACAAAACCTATTGCCGCTACTTTTGGAAATTATTTTCATGTTAAACAGGGTGTGCCAAAAACACGAAAAGTATCAAACTTGCTATTTGTTATTTTGTTTTTAGTTTCTATGATGAAAATAAATGCGAGTTTTATTAAGGCTTATGTAGGTAACAATAGTTTAAAATAAAAGAATAGTAGCACATAAAAATAACTTAATCAAATGTTCAAAATGATCACCGCCGGTCTGTAAACACAAAAGTATTCTCGTCTTAAAATTTTCCGCAACATTTTCCAACATACGTGGGATTACAGTTTGGAAAGCTTCTTTTATGCGCTGTTTTAGATCATCTTGTGTTGTTGGAGGTGTGTTATAAACCATTCTTTTTACGTATCCCCATAAAAAAATTCATTGCCGTTACGTCGGGTCACTTTGGGGGCCAATGTTGAGATCCATTTCTTCCAATCCATCGATTTTGGTAATGGTGATTTCAATGTTCTCGGACCGCCCTATGAAAATATGCGGGAGCTCCGTCCATTTGAAGCCACATCGTTCTTCTTATGTCTAAGGGAATGTCTTGTAATAAGGTTGGAAACTGATTTCTTAAGAATTGTAAAAACAACATTCCATTTAAATGTTCTGGGAAAAAAATAAGGACCAATTAAATGTTGACCCATTATTCCCTTACCCACCTCCCCCACCCCTCCCCACATATTCACTGACCATCTGTGTTGAGTATGAATAATCCTAAATTGATGCGGATTGGAATCAGAATAATAGTGGAACTTATGTCTGTTAACAGTTTCGTTGTTCTGAAATGTACATTCATCAGTAAACAGAACAGAATGAAAAAGTTTTCATTTTCTGCCACTTTATCTAATACCCACATACAAAATTCAACTCGTTTCCCATAATAGTTTTTAGAGAGTTCTTCATAAAGCTGGATTTTGCAAGCATGATAAGTATATCTCTTGACACACTTGTTTGGCTAATGTTGATATTTTGGGCAATTTGGGTTTGACTAATATGGGGATATTCGGTTACAGAGACAAACACTGCAAAATGAGTCTACGTTTTCTGTCACAGGTTTGCTTGTAGTGGGTTTTTTGTACGGGAGACTTCCAGTTTGTCTAAATTGATTCATCAGTCTTTCGAATGTTGCTTTATTTGGATGATTTCTGTTGGGAAATCTCTCAGCGTAAATTCGTGATGCCAGGAGGCAGCTTTGAAGAGATTCGCCGAGAATAAAAATCATGTCGAGGCGTTCTTCTTTCGGACAAACTAGCATTCTTAAAAATGGACTAATAATACAAATATCAAAAAATACTGCTCCCACTACTGGATCCAATTATTACAATTAAAGGCTTTTGTAAATATCTGACAACCGCTACCAGTCAATTTTAACGACTTTTCAAAACGACAAGGTGACTTGATAAATTACAGATTTCTTGAACTCAGTTTGCAACAACAAAATGTGCATTTTACTTGAAAATATGAAGAGTTAGCCATAGGAATATATAATACTATTCGATGGACAATTAAATTTTACATCTGCTGTTGCCATAAAATACAGGTTATCCTATTTAAATTAAATAAGTTACTGCCGTTTAAAGATTGTAATTATTCACCCTTAATTTTAAGACACCTTGTATAAGTCAGTAAATATTTCACACGGGTGACATAAAACTTGATTAATTAGTAGACTCCAGTCTTAATGTGGTTCAAAATAAAAAAATAAAAGTTGAGAAATTAAGCATTAAATGTATTACTACATTTTCATAAAATATTAAATATTTCAAGAACCATAAGGTTTAGCCTTAATAAAACTCGCATTTATTTTCATTATAGAAACTGAAAATAAAATAATATATAGGGTGTTCCATTTAAAAAATAGCAATTTTCATACCTTTAGTGTTTTTGGCATACCCTGTATAATAATTAAATAATTAAAAAATGTAGCGCCATAGGTCACTATCCATTCATAAAATAAAACTTATTTAAAATCAAATACTTTAGCCATAATACGTCGTGTCGAATAGCGTTTTTAAAAACACAAAAAATGCCATTTAAAAATGTCATAGCCAACTATGGTTTATATACAATAAAATGCAACTTTATGTCATAACTTTTTAAATTAAGGAGGTATTAAAAATGTGAATCCACTAACGGATTCTACTTAAAAAGTGCCTTAAGAATGTTTTTACAGTTTGTCGATACATTTAGAAATAAAAAGTTATTCGAGTTTTTCAAAATCGCCATTTTTTCAATTTTGGCTAATTGCACAATAACGGTCAGAGATATCTTGATTATGACTATTGGATCTTAATTAACACCAAAATCGAGCACAAGGACCCCATATTACTTTTTGTCCATCTGTAATAGAAAGGGTACTTCCCATAAGAAAACATCGAAAATGAACAACCCTGTACTTATCAGTGTACCCAAGGGTTAAACTGAGTTATTTTTTTTATTGAAGAGAAAGTTCATTGAAAATCAGAATTATTGAGTAAAGTAACATACCAAGAGAATTATTAATTTTTTTCAACAGAGTATTGATTTATTATAAGTTTTTTTTACATCAGTTCTACATACATAAAGACAAAATTTACATCGATTGGGGCTTAAACCTTGGTGGCGCAGTTGGTTAGTGCGGTACTCTAGCAAAGTACAGGTCGTAGGTTCGAATCCTACTCGAGGTAAACTTTTTATTTATGTATTTAATAAAATTAATAAGAGTATTGATTCATTGTTTTGCACGAAATTATTTTAAAGAAGCGTGCGATATTATTTATAGCCTACCAGGTTAGCGAAGATTTCGAGGACCACCTGTGATTACGTTCAGGTAACCGAGTTATTTGAATATTTAGAGCGAGCTGTGAACTGGCGTAATTAGGCATTTCAACCCCTATTGTGTCATTTCAAATACTCTGGCGCCATTTCACGTTTTATGTCGATTTCAATCCCTATTATGACTTATTTACGGTAAGCTATCACATTTAGCGCAAAATTTAGTACACCGAATCCATACCCAACCACTTAGCAGTCGAGCAAAATCCAATTTTACTGGCAGTTTCTACCGTAACATATCATTCTAATTTAAAATAAATTACAAAAACCCAAATAATCGCATACGCGTGATGATATAAATTTTGGAAAATCTTTAGATAATGCAACATAAGGTTATTAAACCAATAAATTGAATAAGACATCGTAAAGGTTATCTTTTTTTAAGTGTCTACTTTATTACATGTTTGGAATGGCAATTTGCTAAACTGCTGGGTAGTCAAGCAATGTACAATAAGAAATGCGAAATCGACGAAAACTATAGCAAATGAAACGTAATAGTCACATAATTGCATCTGAAGTACGTAACGCTTAAAGAAATTAAAACACTTGGGTTTAAGGAAAGGTTTACGACAAACAAATATACTACAATTTTATCTTGAAGTAATTTGAAAAGGAAGATACTTCAAGAACCCATATAAACACAAAATTACGTTTTATCGATTTCTTATACACAATTTTTTTGAAAAATAGGTTTCATGAATGAAACATTACAATAAATAAGAAAACGTATCATGTGATAACCTAATAATGTCAAAAGTTCGTTTCTTGTTTGTTCAATAACGGCTTTTTCTGCTCAGATTGATCTTGTCGTGCTGTAAGGCAAAAAATGACATTATCTTAGTAAAGTATTATATCATGATAAAGGTATTGGCAGGTATAAAACTTAACGAGCTTGTAGTTGATCGTAAACGACGCGACGCGTTATAACATATCATTTTCAAAATGATTATTTCTTATCAGTAATGAAAAAGTTTCTTTCAAACTAATGATAAGACATAAAATATATTTCATTTTAAGTCGGTCTGTATTTTTTTTTGTCGGTTTCGATTGGTAATATAATCCCCAATGTTAAGATAGAACATTACTTTCTGTCTTTTAGTTCAAGTTGGTTGAATTTCTAGCGACTGTAACTGATATCTGTCTTGCTTTTTCTTACTTTTGTCTTTTATATACGAAGTGAAAATATGTCAGTCCTATAAAATATTTGATTGGCATATAACTCGAATGTCTTGATCTGTTTTACGTGCTCCTTTTTATGGATAAACGCCCTAATATAAAAAAAATCTTGATTATATGCCGTTTAAGTACTACTTTTCACAATTTTTAAAGAAAACTCACTAGAAAAATCGCGAGTTAAGCTTAAAAGAGTATTCAACAAGTTGCACCGCGCGAACTTTTGTCAGTTTTCCCGTCATTCAAAGTTCAAGTGAACAGAGAGCGTCAGCTAAAGCATTTTAGTGCAATTCCATTAATGGAAGAACGCAAATGTAACTATGTTATTATAATTCAAAGTTACATTGCCTTTATGTATCTGTGATGTGAGATAACATTTTTAGATCAACATTAATAGAACGGCAAAGTAGGTAAACATATTACAGAACGTAAATGTAACATACAGGGTGTCAACGACCCGAGCTCCCATTAGACGTTTATGTCGTATTAATAAGGTGTAAGGTTATTTTGACGTATCGTGTATATGCAGTATTTTGATAACGTATGGAACGTATTTTGAATGTAAATGAAGTGAGTTTGCATATAATTTTTTTTGTGTATGTAGAATGTAAGTTGGTGTAAATGATACGCCACTGGAATTTAATGAAGCATTAGATATCTTATGAAAGAATATTTGAATGTTGTAGAAAGATTTTCATGCTAAAAGCATTAAATTTGATTGAGAAATAATGTTTTCGGACAATTTTTACTGGGGCGGCACTGGTAAGAGAGTACCAGATTGCCACTGTTTTTTGCTGCTTTGTATAAAAGAAGTCGGATTAAGGAAATGATTGTAGACGCATGAGTGAGCAAGACTATGATATATTGATATTGTATTAATGTGCAGTAACGAATATGTATGCATATTTTTGTTTGTAGGGATTTTGTAACGATGAGGAATAATGATAAATTGAATGCATGTTCAAGAATAAAGCTGTTAGAATATGATGGATCTGGTTAAATTGTGCAGCAATAGAGATCGCCCACAAGCGAAATTTTCATAAAAAGTTGAGTTATGGTCTGGATAATGTACAGAGTGAATGTAATTGTTTTTTCGGAAAGTTGTCGATGAATTTACAAAGAAAATCAAGATTGCTACGTTCTTCTTAGTTTCGTTTGCGTTGATCCATCCGGGTTTTGCACTTAACAAAGCAGCGCAAGGAATACTCGATTGTGATAGGTAAATGGTAGTTTTAGCGTGAGAATGTTTGGCAGAAAGTATAAAAGGGAGAGCTTAATAAGAGTGTAAGGTTTCAAGCTTCAGTTAAGGCGGAAAAAATAGGAAAAGCCCACGTATTTCATTCCCTCCCCAAGGGGGAGGGCGGGCTGCTCGAGCTTTCCGAGCTCCTTCAGCCACAATCATGGATTCCCAGCATACATACATACATTACGTATATATGCATGGTGCGACTAAGGATGGACGTGGTCAGGATAGGATTGGAAGGAACAGAATTAGGGTTTTGAGGGGGAAAATATTACTCCAGCATTCACCTAAGCAGCCGCACATGGTGTACATATACGCAGTGACCATGCCGCTACATGTATATGAGGAAAACCCCCTGAAAAAACCTCATACAAGGTAGACGGTAACGGGAATCGAACCCATTACCTCCCGAATGCTAAACAGATCGTGTCAACACTACACTACCAGCTTGGTAAGATAAGGCGGCCGCGAGCGCGTTTTTTAAGAGACATTAGAATGTTCAGTGTTGGATATTGTTTGTAAAAATTCAGTTCAGCAGTACGCATATAAGCGACTGCAATAGCCCATAACAAGGATAAATCATATATAGGCATTCATAAATAAAAAAGTTTAAGTGTAAATTGAAAGGAGATAATAGTGTTTTCCTTTCAAGAAATTTAATATGTGTCAAAGAATATTTAACAATAAATGAAGAAAGCCTGAAGTAACACTTTAAGTAACCGAATTAAAGGTGTGTTAATTAAGTTATAGAATAGTGGTCATTAGTAACATTGATTGTCGTATGGGTACAATCGATAATAATAACAAATCGATCGTATAAAGCAAATAAGAATTCTATTATACAGGTGGAAGTAAACATTCTTTGTTATGACGGAAGTTTATGTGAAGGGCAAATAACAAACCAGATCACCGCCCATATGCATATGTGCATTACGCGCGAGTGAAAGACCGACAACTGCGGTTGCAAGTGTTACAGCATAATGAGTTAGCGATTACGGTTATCTCTGTTTCCTTTTCTGACAAAGTACGGTTGCATAATCGAAGGATTACGTTAAACAAAGCATCTCCATATACCTACTGTAATTTGTAAGAATTTCGATTTCGAAAACCAATATCTTCGTATTTCTCTATACTCATGCGAATGTTAACCAACAATCCGCATTTCTACATTTTCTTATGCGAGTACTAATAAGCAATTTATATTGTATTCTTTTCTCTACAACCTGATTAATTCAGGACCTTCGTGGTCGTATGTTCTACCCACATATTTACTATCGTTTGGGGATATGCTAACCACCTGATCTTCGACAGACTATTTACTCCTTTGTCAAGCCAATATTCATCGCCATATGTCCATCATACTTGCGAAAACTATTTTAAGCTAAGAGTTAGAATTTCTGACATTGTAAAGAGCTCAAGTCGTACAATCATAAAATACCGTTCAACTAAATTGATAATAATGATTAAATGCTTTTCTTTTGCACGATATAATTGCGCTTTATTCACAATTGCTTCGTGTTCTTAATTTCATATCTTATATAAATTTGTTTATCATAAAATAAAAACAAAAAGTTGTCTTTATAACCTTTTGTGAGGTAACAGAGTGACCATTCTCGCGAAAAAAACGTATCGGGTTGATCAAGAATAAAATGTTAGAATACGTTTGCTGACCAGTAATCAGCGCGACTATGTTTAAATTGTGTGATAGTTCAAATTGGCGAGATGTGGCCTACCATCAGTTAATCAAGTGTTTTATTAATCTTGTCTAGTGTCTTACCAAGCTTACTTTCAGAAATATTTCTATTTAACCTGCTAATTTAAAATTAAGACTGTATTTACTTGAAAAAAATGTTTTCTTCAATTGTAAACTTGATTCTGAACTTTGATTTATTTTTGTTTCAATTGAGGGTAATAAATCTGCTTATTTATTTTAATTTGATAAATATTATTATTTAGTTTGATCTTCATGGTGTTTTCTTGCTTATTGCGTGTTACTTATTTTTATGTGCATGTATGTATGTATTCCTTATTTCGTTGCTTATGGGCTATATTTTCTTAAACTACATGGCGCCTTAGGTGTATATACTATTCGGTCACACCACCCACGCATTCAGTGCACTACCGCTTTAGTGATCATCAACAATCAGCTAAACTAGATACCCATATCTTTTATTCTCTCTGTAGCGTATTTTGGGCCAGTTTCAAAAATCATTTTGAACACGTTACAAATGTACAGAAAGTATATTACTCAAACGCGAGTTTAGGGTGAAAGTTGAATTTGGAATAGATAATCTGAAGAAAGAAAACCAAGAAATTACTCATGAATTGGAAGAATTAAAGCAATATTTCAGAAGAACTAGTTTACGAATATTCGGTGCGATGGAAAGTGCAGGTGAAAATGTCAATGATAAAGTGAAGCCTGTTAGGAAATATAAAGCTGCCATAGAAATTTCTGGTAATCAAATTGACCGTTGCCATCGCGTTAGTAAGAATCTGGTGATAGGCCTCATCCGATAATTATTAAATTTGTGTCATATAAAGCAATTGAGTTAATATTCTCAGATAAAAAACCTTTTAATGTTACGAAAATAATCATGCGTGAGGACTATCCAAATACTATTTAGACCTTTATAAAAAGCTGTTGAAAAATTCGACTCCAGGCGTGTGTGGAATAATGACGGTGTGATTAAAATAGATATAAGCCGAATGGTAAAATATTTTTAAATCACACACTTGAATACACGTTCGCTCTTTTGTAAAATCTTAGAATTAAGGTACAATGTGTCCACAAACTATTGGCGGATTTCATAACGCTATGGCTTCACTAATAAAATAGGCAATATTGTAAAAATAAAAACAATCAATGACAGATGGACGTTTAAAATTTCACACTAGCTAGAGGTTAACAGACATTAGATCCACACATGCAGGCATCCACGCACACACGCACAGACACACACACACACACACACAGACATACACAAACAACACAGACACACACACACACACACACACACACACAACAACAACACAGACACACACACACACACAGGCACACACACGCACATACACCCACAGACACACACACACACACACACACTCACATGCACACGACACACACACACACACGCACACACACACACACTCACATGCGCACACGCACACACGCACAGGCACACAAACAACACAGACACACATACACACACACACGCACACAGGCACACGCACACGCATATACACCCACATACAGACACCACACACACACACGACACCACGCACTCACCGCGCACTCACCACGCACGCACGACACGCACAGCAGCACACACAGCACGCAACAGCAAGCACGCAAGCACGCACACGACAAGCACAGCACACGCCACACACAGACACACACCACACACGCACACACACGCACACACACACACACACACACACACACACACACACAGCACACACACACACAACACACACACACCACACACACACACACACACACCACACACACATCACAACACACACAGACACACACACACACACACACACACACACACACATACACACACACACAGCACACACACACACACTACACACATACAGCACCACACCAACACACAACAACACAAACAACACAACACACACACACACACACACACACACACACACACACAACACACACACGACATCCGATTTTGGAGAAATTGTCAAACTAAAACAGTCGATTTAGCAGTGAGAAAAAGTATTGCATAAACTTCTACACTTACAACACACACACACACACACACACACACACACACACACACACACACACACACACACATACACGCACACATCCAAATACACAGACATGCCCGATTTTGGAGAAATTGTCAAACGTAAAACAGTCGATTTAGCGTGAGTGAGAAAGAATGTATTGCATAAACTTCTACACTTACATATGTATATGTAGGTTGGGAGGTAAAAATCAGAAGAAAGTGAAAGGGATGTAATGAAGCCATATAGAAGAGCAAAGTATGACATTGGAAGAGGATTGGGGGCATTTATTAATGACAACTAGAGTAACTTTCGAAATATAAGACACTATAGGATGTACCATAAACAAGGGAAGAGAAGAACGAGAAAAAAACTAGGAAGTCGCCTAGAAGTTTCAGTTAACCCTAAGGAAATGTTATGGTATGTATATGGTATTGTATTTTAATTTAAATTTTGTAAATTCAAGAGTACGGATCAGCTACAACTTACAATCCTGTCCACATAAATAGTAACACGTATTCCTAATTTTTTGAGAATACATACCTTCTGTGGTGATACTCTCCGCCACAACACACGAACTCCTGTACATAAAATACCTATTTGCAAGACTCACCGAACGTTAAAGGAAAAAAAGGGCGCAGGGAACAATGTCAGCTGCACCAAACGTCATAATATTTTTTAATAGTTTAGGTAGAAGTTGGCTTAACACTATCAAATCTTATCTGATTAAAGGATATGATACGATTTACGGAAGGGGGGGGGGGTGCAACAAATGGTTTAATAGGTTACCATTTATGGGATTGAAGCAACCAAAATCTAAATTAAATTTATTCCTATTTCGATAATAATTTCAAAAGTAGAATCCATTTTGAAACTAATATCTAGAACGAATGTCGAACGTGAGAGTTAGCATGAATTACAAAATGGCGGTTGTCCGTTATTTTTAATGATAACGTCACTGAGTGCCATCAAAAACGTTATGTATGTGTCTAAGTTCGGTTTCCCAAAGTTTTATTAATTTGAGTTTTATAGTACACATAAAAGTTTGGGGGGGTGGGGGGGGGGCACTTGAGACAAGCAAGAACGGAATTGCGATAGTTACTTTCATATGTTTGATAGAAATGTTTTTGCAGATGAATATTTTAATGCGGCGCATGTTACTGTTAAGCCCAACCAATACCAACTGTGTCTTCGCAATACGGAACTTTAGAATTGAAAAAATCCGCAAATATAACTCTTTCATCTTTCACAATAATTATTTCTGTAGATTCTGCACGACCACTAACTAACACGCGAACACACAGACACACAAACACACATGACTCATAAGCAAATTGTGATAGTAGACACGTGGGTAAGGAGCGGGACAGGGCAAAGTACAATTATTTTAATTACCTGGCCTCGTGGTTGCGTGTTTTCGACTGTGTTTGTGTTTGTGCCTACGAGTATTGGCCTTACTTAAAAACAGTCCGTTTATTAATCTAACCTAATATTGTACGTGTATTGGCCTAATCTAAAACGAGAGAGACGAGTGTGAGGAGAGAGACAAGCGAGCCGAGGAAGACATGAAAGAGAGAGAGAGAGCGAGCCGCGAGGGACGAGAGATAGGCTAGAGGCCTGAGAAACGAGATAGGCGAGAGACGGAAGCAACGAGAGAGACGTGAGAAAGGAAATCAACGAGAAAACGGGACAAGGGAGAGAGACGAGAGAGGTCGGACAGACGAGAGGGTCGAGCACGACCAACTTCTATTACAGAAACTATTCGTTAGTTTAAAAATACATCCCTAGACGGCGTTGCAAACAAACAAATCTCCTTTTAAAAAAATATTATTAAGTAGAGCCGCGATCAATTTCCATTACAGAAAACATGCACTTGTTTAAAAATACACCGCTAGATGACGTCACAAACAAGCAAGTCTGATTTTAAAAATAAGTGTAATCTAATTAGAAGGATTTTTTGCCACGCGCAAAGAACGTGAACGTAATATTTCCATTTTCAAGGACAGCCCAACTTTCACGTAATTATCTAATTAGGGTTTTTCCAAACACATTAGATGTACTTGAATCGTGAAAGGTTGTTGTTGTGGTTACATAACTGGCGGAAATCCAAAAAATAATTACTTTATGTTAATGATTGCTGGATGCCTGTAAGTACTTTACATTGTTCACTTATAAACAAGACGCCGAAAGTGAATGTGTTGTGACTGTGAACAGCTGTTTACCGTCTCAAGGCGTTCTGCCAATACGATTAACAACAACCCTCGTAGCTGATCTTTTTTATTTTAACCCTTACTCTATATTCCACTTATTTATTTAATTGCTAGAGGATTGATTTCAAGTTGGTTATATTTGTTGTTGTATAGGCGTTTTAACTAATTTAACTGTGATATGTATTTTTATCACTGTCAAAACTCAACAATAGTATTACACGCTAATTTGAGTATTATGGTTATCTAATGATAATGATAAGCGTTCGATAAGACCTTCCTTGTATGTAAAATAATATGGTGATTTGATTTCGAGTTTGGTTATATCTGTTATTGTATAGGTATTTTTACTAATTTAACTGTAAAACGCATTTTTAGCACTGTATGCAATACGTTGCGGTAGTGTTACACGCTAATTTAATGTTCGTATATTGCCACCAATGCCGGAAATTGTCTCATGTATTTTTGAATTGTGATTGATTTTAGCAAGCTGTAAGTTAAGCCAGACCAGTATTTTTGAATTGTAAGGTGCTTTTTGTAAGATGTAGGTTATGATTTGATTGATTGAGACTGAATTGGTTGAGATTGATTTGCGGATGATCGAGTTTTCCACGCCGTTGCCCTCACGTTTAGGGAGAGTGCCAACTCTGAGTGTTGGTTAGCTTTGTCTACAAAGTAAGCGATCGCTCATAGGAGCTAGGTATATAGAGTGGGAGAATCGTTACCTGAAGGTTACGAAGAATTGCTAGCACAGCTTCTTGTTTGATTTGATCGAGATTGTTTGATTTGACTGATATCGATAATTGCTTTGATTGCTTGATTTGATCTAGAGTGATATGTTTGAGATTAATTTGCTTAATTGATTTGATTTAATTAATTGATTTGTTTGATTTGACCGAGATTGTTTGATTTGGTTTGATGTGCTTCGGCTGATTTGGTTAATTTCTGGCTTCTGACAAGGAGCGAAGGCCCCAGAGCAAGTTGCGGTGTCCTATACCTGTCTTGTAAGTTAGCGTAAGGGCCCTTTATTAGAATGCAATCACAATTTTCCCGCCCAGGGGCGAAGACCTTACGAGGGGCGACGACCCCAGAATAAGTTGCGGAGTCCTGCAACTGTCTTATGAGTTAGTATGAGGGCCCTTACTAGAATATAATTTCAAATTTCGCCAAAACAAAAATGGCCTCCAAGATGGCCAACAAAACAAGTTAACCTACAAAACTTGATTATGACTCATAATTCAAAGCAAATCGACTGCGGAATTTTGGGGCGAAGTCCCCAGAATAAGTTCCGGTATCCTAAACCTATCTTATGAGATAGTCTGAGGACCCCTTATTAGAATTCAATTTCAAGTTTCCCGCTAAACAAAATGGCCTACAAAATTTAATTATGACTCATAACTAAAAACAGATTGATTTGCTTAATTGATTTGTTTGTGATCGAGATAGACTAATTTGGTTTGATATGTTTTGAAATTGGAAATGAAGGTCAACGTGTTTGCCTTTAAGTAATTACTTGGTTTTTCCCCAGACACGACAGATGTATTTGATTTGAATAGTAACAGTTTGTTATTGGTGATTACATAACTGGAGAAACCCAGAAAATAATTACTTTATGTTAATGATTGGGAAAACCGATAAATAATTTATTTCCATATTACTTGCAATGTGAAAATTAGAGCGAAATTGAAACCTGTTTGAAGGTAGCGGACCGCGAAAATTTCATTATTGTAATAAACATTTGTCAAATCCCCGTTGTTATCGCGATAGAAAAGATAATTAGTGGATTTTTTATATCTTTGTAATACGTCATAATTTGCTGTTTACAGAATATTTTATTTTTATGCAAGAAATGTGAGAATCTTTGTAATTGATATTTGAGTAAAGGTTGAAAAGCAAATGGAAACATATATTAGGGTAAAAAACGAGTGTTCTGCCGAAACGGACGTGACGAATTGTTGAAAATTTCTATACGCGCGTTCTTGATGTAAAAACGTCACTGATCTAATTATTCACTACGGCGAAACAGCGCGAATCCAAAGGGATCTTTGTTTGATACGTTGAAACTTGAGACCTAAATCTAGCGCTTGTTACGGACGAATGAATATTTTTAAAATTAAGATGTTCAATAATTTATATTTAACTGTTTCAACGTAACAGTTTTTGTTTTCGTTGTTTATTACTTTTGAAAAACAGGTGTGGTTTTTTGGGAGTAGGTATAGTTAGTTTTGAAATAGAAGGGGGCCGTTACGGTTAGAGCGTGTATTGAGCCAGATCGATTTGGTTAATTCAATACCTTCATTGTAAACAGTATGTCTTTAAAGTATGTCTTGCGTGTACATTTTCTTAGAATTAGTCAACGCTAATTTGTCTTTTCTTTCGGGTGTTAGTTTTAATGTGTTTTTCAAATATTAATTTATGAATAACAGTCACCCTTTTTGAAGTTAACCGCGTAGGTTAACGATTTGTGTCTGTGATGAGTTAAAGGAATATATATTCAAGTGTAAGTAGGTATTTTTATATAAATTAGGGCTGGCAGCAAATAATTTTACAAGCGTGTGTAACGTATTAAAAATCAAACATTGCCTTGCAAAGGTATCTCATTCGCACGCGGGCTCGTTAAGCTGAAATCGGTTAAAATAAGACAGTACAGGGCTTCTTCACTCTGGTATTTGGGTGAATTAGCATTGATGTTTGTTGTTTATATTTATATTTGTGTAGAGGTGGGCCCGGCGAACGGGTACAGGATACCGCTTTGTTATTAATTGTAAGAGGCAATTCTCGAGTGTGTACGTACTCCCGGGTCGAATTTTATTTTTATTGCTTTTATTGTTATAAAATTCCAACGTACTCAACCTTATATGTCGGTCACGATGTTATGATCTATTTTTGGGTGCGACTACATGGGTTTTTTGTATTGTGTTTATGTGTAACTAAACTGCTTTTTATTTATTTTTCTCTTAATGTTATAATTTCAAATAAGTTCAATAAGTTCAAATTACACTTTTCAAGATAGGGTACCTGGGGAACGCTACATGTTTATGTATTTGATTGATTGCGATTGATTAATTAATTGATGTGGGTCACTACTTTTAATTATGACTCATAATTAAAAACAAAGCGGCCGCGGAATTTGATTATGACGTCATAATTAAAAACAAAGTGGCCGAGGACTTTGATTATGAATCATAATTAAAATAATAGGACTATGACTTCATCCCCTCCCGCCTCCCCCTGTGCGCGCATTTGCCTACCTTCTAGGGGCTGAACTGCAAAAAGGCTAAAAGGACCCTAATTAAGGGCGACAATGCCGTCAAGTGGCTGAAAATTGCATCAAGGGGTTGAAAAAGACCCCCCTAAGGGAAGTCGTCAAAAGAGGAGTTGGAAATGGCCACGGCCACGTGGGTGTGACTTCCCCACTCCATTTTGTTCTCAGCTGGGCTTCTTCTACTTCGAGGTATGACCATACCAAATGATTCTGACGGACCATTCTGTGAACAATTAATTGTAAGTCGAGAAATCCGACCATAACATCTTGTATGACGACTTGTAAGTGGATGGTCATGTCGTTATCAAAATTTGCACATAGAAAACTGTTGCGCACTATATTGCTCAAATTGAAGAAAAAGGCGATAATAAGCAACGAGTGATAGATTTCTTTCCACTGTAGTCCGAAAATTATCTTCCCTTCCAAATCCAAAAGCATAAGGAACAATATCCCTGATGCCATTTGCATAAATATCTCAAATATTTTTTAAAACTCGGAAAATTTTGTGTAAACAAAAATGATTTTATAAGTTAACTTACATTATTAAATATAAGTGAACGCTTTGCTGTTTATATGCTTGACGTACACATTGAGTATTTAAAAATTTGTTGTAAGATGCAGCATGTATGCTTCACACAAGTGTGAAAACTTAACTAAACCATTTTATTCGTAAGCGAAAGCTGAATAAGACCGTGCTTAGAATTTTGGAAACAAAATTAATAATTGACAGAAAGAGTGTTACGGAGATGGATATTAACCAATATGTATAGAAATGGGCATTTATTTACGTAGGAAGCAGACAGCTGGAAAACTATCACAAAAGTGAAAAGCAACAACAAAAAGTTAGAAAAATGTGCAAATCACGTATCGAATTATGTTACATCCTTTAGTTAGACAAAAGGCGACGTTTTGTCTACAAAAACTATTTTTTACTTTTTAGTTCAAAAAATTTATTAAAAGCTCTAACAAAGGAATAACAACGTTTATTTACAGCATATTTTAACGTACAAATTTTAAATTCATGACAGTGTGTAGTGAACAGCAAAGGTATGCGATACATTAAAGGTTAAGTTAGACAAAGGTAACATTATTGACGTTTTCTTAAGTTCAGTGCTAATTTCGTTTAATACAGGAAAGTTTAATAGCGAAGAAATACCTACATTATTGTAGTTTTGCAAACCAAAATTATTGTATTCAAGCTTGTTTAGATATAGATAGTAGTGTGTATTTCAAACTTAAAACAATGTCAAAAGGCCGTACGAACTGATAAACAAGTTTGTTTGGTTCTTGTTTGTTGTTGTTGTTATTGCTATTGTTACATCGTTTTCTAATACAATAAGCTGCAGTTAACTAACAGTTGTGAGGTCGCTAGGCATTGTCTAATATTTGATTAATGACAGGCGAGACAAGTACCAAACCCGTGTTTAATATTTAAACGGAAATAATATAGGAAAAGTTGTTCAATTATGTAAATCAAATAAAGTTAATAAAAGTTTCTATCACGAACTTTGTCTCAAAAACACATTTCCGAGTTGTCAAAAGTGAAAAGAAAAGAAGAAAAAAAGATACTTATTCAAACTATTTGCACCGTTCTTTACTTATAGGGATTCTATCAAGGGTGTTGCTGTAAAAACAGTTTCCAGAATATTTGAGAGGGTTGTGAAGCAAAAGTATCAATGTGGTGTGAAGTAGACGTTACGTGATGAAGTCTATTGTATAAAGTTTATATCCATTATCGACTACTGTCAACCACATTATTTTTTTTATACACAGTGCCGTTCACTTAACTTAATACGTTATTGTCGTCAATATGTTAAAAACACTTTTAACGATATTAAAGAGTAAAAACCGAGCGCAAATTAATGACCAAGCAAATAAAAGAGGAAAATAGCAAGCGGAAGGACGTTAATTAGTCCCAGAATGACACCCAAAGGCGTTTTTGGTTTTATTAGACACTGAAAAATGCATCTTCCCGTCACGTTTATCCAAGTTTCAGTTAGTTTCCAGTAAAAATTATGGTAATTTACTTAAAGGTGACACGTGTCTGTGTTATATAAGAGATTATGTTTGTGGTTGTTCACAAATAATATTTTAACCTATATATTTTATAATAAATAAATTTAATCATTTTCATCCAATCCAATAAAGTTATTCTTAACTAAAGATATACACCTTTAGTAAATTAAACATTATCAATCCGTTTTGCATGGTGCATTCTCAGTTATGCCATATAACGACTAAGTGAGAACAAGAGTGCCCGGACCGTAACAGAAACCGTAGTGATTTCAAGATTCTGTTTCTTGCATAACGATCAGAAGTTAGTATACTTAATTATGTTTTTAACATTTTCAGTAATAATATAAAAAAACGAAATCCTTTTTTTTTTAAAGTGCTTAGCTTTTTTGGGTTTTCAATGATGTATTTTTGTATTAATATTTTACACAAATCTAAACTAATAGTTATCGTCCTCAGTAATAATAAATTATTTCAGAGTTGTTTAAGATCTAGAAACAAAAATAACACTTGCAGTTTTTAAGAAAACTATTTCTTGGTAGATTTGATGAAGGTTGCATTTCAAGTTTCTATTCGTAAATGATTAAATTTTGTTAAAGTTGCTCTTTGATTGTGACATTCACTGTTAGCCTTCGTCCGTTAGAGTGTGTTCTGATTTGCCATTACCAAGGCAGTTTAACAATATTTAATTTATTAAGGATCCAGTTATTCTTTACTAAGATTGAATTCTACACTTTGGTTTATAAGTTTTTCAAACTGTTACATTAGTAGCAGGATTATGTTTGCGTTTTCACTTTTCCAAATTTCATAAATTTGTTTCAACAACAATTCTGAAATATTTTATTACTACTGACGACTATAACTGTGTTATTGGTTTAGATTTATGTAAAACATTTATACAAAAATACACCATTGAAAACCCAGAAAAGCTAAGTACATTTTCACAAAACCTTTGTTATAGATACCCGGCCATAAAAAATACCGAGTGCCTTATTAATTGCAACCACCCCAATTTACATATAGAACATTCCTTCCGCGGCACACTGTACAAATGTATAAGCAAGGATTTTACAAACAAATCGGGTAAAAAACCTTAAGTATAAAACCGTGTTTCACTAACGATAAATCATGTGTGCGTGTGTGTGCGTGAGTACATGCGTGCGTAAGTGCATACGTGAGTGCGCGGACGTGCGTGTACGTGTGCGCGTGGTGAACGTAAGCGTGTATGTGGCCATCGCGTGCATGTGTGTGTTTAGAATTTTTTTAGGTTAGTGTCTAGATTAACCTGTAACCGACATGATGGTTTAAACGTCTATCTGACAGGTTACTGTTTTTTTAGAATGTTGCTTATTTTCGTTATGAACGTATTAAAACATAGCTGGTGTGGAACAACCCACAACATTCGCATCAACAACGTGGAAATTGAAATAGATCAAATAATTTTAATAACAGTAATTTTTAGGATAACTATGCAACTCCTTTTTTAACGAAAATAGGAAATCTGTCAGCCAGACGTTTAAAATTTCATGTCAGATAGAGGCACGCCCCCTATAAAAATATCGATAATACAGTTTCAGCATTTTCTATTTCATTGAATTAATTTCTAATATATTTCCGCTTCACATTAAAATACTTCCTAAAGAAAAGTTATGTGAAAAAGTGTCTTAACATTTTCTTATAAAATGAAGTTTAAAACAAAATCTGAAGTACGTACGTACTATGGTTCTGAAGGTATCATCGATACTGACATACGTTCTCACACGCACGCACCCACGCGCGCGCGCACGCACGCACGTACCCACAGACACACGCAACCACGCATGCACTCACGCCCCACACGCCCACCCACACAAAACACACACAGGCACGTACGCACGAATGAAAGTACGCACCCACCCACACACATACCCGCCTCCTCCAAATTCAAACACACACCCGCACACGCACACGCAAACCCACACGCACACGCACACACATACGCACACGCACACGCACACACACGCATACGTACACGCACACGCACACTCACACGCACAAGCACACGGACACGTTCACCCACACACGTGCACTAGCACACGCACACGCACATGCACACGCACGCGCACTCGCACGTTCAAGTACACGCACATGCACACGCCCACGCCCACGCAGACGTACCCGCTCAGGCACACGCAACCTCACGCACACGAATACGTACATGTACACGCACACGCACACGCGCACGTACACACACAAGCACACGCACACGCACACGCACACGCACACGCATACGCACACGCACGCGCACACGCGCACGCACACGCACACGCACACGTACACGTACACGCACACGCACACACACACACGGACACGAACACGCACACACGTGCACAAGCACACTCACACATGCGCACACGCACGCACGCGCACACGCACACGCACAAGCACATGCAGACGTACCCGCTCAGGCACACACGCACACACGCGCGCGGGCAAACACACACATACACACACGCCCGCGTGCGCGCACACACGCAGACACGCACACACGCACACACCACACTAACACACTCACACACGCACACGCACACACGCACACACGAATACACGCACACACGCACACACGCACACGCGCACACGCACGCACCACGCACAGGCATCATGGCCGATCATGGCAAAACTTTGTCAAACGTCGTAAAATGAGCTAATATGTCGATGTAGGTTGGAAAGTAAAAAGACGTTGCATTAGCTTAGAAAAATTACTTTTAAACATATTTTATTTCTTTAAATTTTCGCTTTGTAAGTTGGAAGGTCTTGTTCTGTTTGTAAATACAAATTTAATTTTATTTCAATTTAGTCTAAGAGTTTATTACTCTGCAGTACCCTGTATAAATGCTTTTATGAAAATTACCTTGAATATTGTAGTTATATGCAGCATAAGTGGTGTGTATGCAGAGGAAGGGACGCTAGCATAAGCGGGAAATTATGAGAATCGGTGACTGACCGCGTACGAGTGAAGGCTGATCAATGTTTTCAGCATAAGCAAGTGTCGAAAGTCATCCTTAAACAATTACTGATAACACCCTTAAAGTGTTACAGTGAACTAAAACGCTGTAAGATATTAAAGTTATAAAAATTCGTAAGTGCGATATTTATATCACTGGGTTTTGTTTCTCCTGGAGAAGTGAACTGCAATCTATATTTACTACAAGAAGCTTTTATGGTTAGTTCACCTAGTTCTTGCAGTATTAACTAGATTTTGTTAGTTGGAATCCAATAATTGCATTGAGGTAACCATACACTCCTTCACAAGACGGATTTGCTTAAGCGAAGTAAGAAGATCACGAGTTTAGACAGGTTTTTAGATGTGTTTTGTTTAATGCTTAATAATTAAAAACGTAACTTAGTAATCTGATCAACGTATCTCCATTATTAAAAGAAAAATTGATACGTAGAGTATTATTTTGTCAGCTTTCGATTGCATGTTTAGTAGTAGCGTTAAACTGGCGTGCCCTGTCGTTTTGAATAAATATATATTAAGGTTTTATTGTTAATCATAAATGCATTCAAAACGCCCCAGAAGTCCTATACAGTAGAGTTTTCTCATTGCGCTGAGTTATAGTCGAGGCATATAAGGAATTAATTGACAACCACTTCAATTAAAAAATTTGAGAAATAAATCTAACAAATAAGAATTTAACACTAGATATTTAAATTGTGACGCTGTTGACGACAATTGAAAATGTAAACTATAACCATTATTACACAAATTTAGAATACTTTGTTGTCTTCTAATGATGTATTTTTGTGTTTATCTTTATGCAAATCTAACCGTTTGAATACACTTACAGTTATCGTCTTCAGTGAGTAATAAAATCTCCGATAATTTTATGAAATAAAATCTTTTAGAAATGTTTAAGATGTTGAAACAATTTTGTGAAATAACCGCGCAGATCGGAGAGCGGTATCATGAACAGGTTCATCTTGCTGTAGGCCGAGATATATACTAGTTGTGGTTCCGATACGTGGAATGATGTCGGTTTCTGAGGTGAAGATGGCCGCAGGAACAGATGAACGATGATGGAACCTGAGGATACGACGTCAAAATTTTTACCTAATCGCTTAGGCGTAGACAACGTTATCAGTATTGCGTCGTGCACCTGCTGATATGCAGCATTGTGTTGGATTGACGGCGTAGAACGCGTCGTAAGATCTGCTTATGTGAGAGCGTCGTGGTGTCCATGGTAAACGCACCGATATCCTTAGTTATGGGTAGCTCCATGGGTAATTTTGTTCTAGTTATTAGATTACGTAGAACTAGCTGAATGCCATACATGAAAAGGAAAAGGTCACGTATTTCATTCCCTCCCCAAGGGGGAGGGCGGGCTGCCCGAGCTCTCCAAGCTCCTTCAGCCACAATCATAGATTCCCAGCATACATACATACATTACGTATATATGCATGGTGGGATTAAGGATGGGTGTGGTCAGGATAGGATCGGAAGGAACGGAGTTAGGGTTCTGAGGGGGAAAATACTACCCCAGCATTCACCTAAGTAGCCGCACATGGTGTGTATATACGCAGTGACCATGCCGCTACATGTGTATAAGGGAATCGAACCCATTACCTCCCGAATGCTAAGCAGGTCATGTCACCACTGCGCTACCAGCTCGGTCCATATATGACGGTTGCTCCCGCTTATAAAAGCTGTTGCGTGCGTGTTGCAAAAGCGGCCGCGCGAGTTGGGTCTGAATCGACGCTTGTTGTTGCGTGTGGCTCAAGTACCGTTTAGGTTACTAAAGTTGTATCCCCCGTAACGCAAAATTTTAATAAGGCAAATCAAAGAGAATACAATGTAAAAAAATGCTTAATAAATTTTCTTGTCAGGTTAACCGTTTATGTATTTATTACTGTACAACAAAAAAAAATTCACATTTATATAATGTGTTAATTTTTAAATAAATTACGCGATATAAATAAGAAACAAGAGTTATTATTTTGCACATTTCATACAAGAGGCAATATAAATAAAACAAAACGCGGTACCTTCATGGGCTAACTCTTTGCTGTATGTACTCTTTGATAATTCAACATAAGAATGTGTTCTTAGAAATTTTGTGAATTTTTTAGTAGAAACATCAAATATTGTAAGATAATGCAGAGTCTTTCATGACGAGCTGTATCGATTTGTATATGGGAAACTACTGCGAATAGGTTTTTCAAATTTGTGTGTAGGGGTCATCTGAAGAGCCTATTTTAGATCAAATATATTCAATTAATACGGTTCGGTTTCGGTTGTACCGGACGTGGATACCAATTTCGTTGTTTTAAACGGAAAACCATAGTTTGTACTGAATTTTTGAAATCTACACTAAATTTCAATACGACTACATACAAGGTACTGTATGTCTAATTTTTTTAGTAATTTTGGCTTTTTCGAAATTTTTGCTGTAGGACTAGTAGATTTTGAAACCTCTAAAAAATGATACAGGGTGTCCAGAAAGTGGTCCTAGAGTCATCTAGAAAATTAGAAAACTCAATTTTCTAAATAACAATCCGTTTTTGGTCTCCACCAGATTCTGCACTAAAATACTAAGGGCAGTCAATGTTTACAGTTCTATATGCACAATCGAAATTTTCGTGGTAATAGGAATGTGACATTATAGTTTGCCGTTGGATTGAAGGAACTGATAGAAAACAAAAGCCATTTAGCCAACTGACGCTTAGGCGAAACAAAAGTATTACTTGTGTTCAGGATTTAGTAATGAAGGATTTTTTCAACTTTTTCTTAATTTATGGTGAATGTGTCAAAGTTATTAAAAAGAACTTTGCGAAACCTTCCATGTCTAATCTCCGGATAGGCCAAACCCTACCCATGATACCCTGACACATTAATAATTGTGAAACCTATGGGCGATTTGTTGCAAAGTCCGAAAAGATATCGATTGTAACAATTACATAGCAGATCCTGAAATTTTCTTAAAGGTTGCAGAAGGATATTTGGGAATACCTACAATAATTATTCATGGAATTCTAAAAATAACTTAAATTATATACGTATTCGTATCCACTAGTGCAGAACAAGCAGTTAGACGATCATCACAAAAGAAGAGAGTTTTGCCAATTTGTGTTAATAAAAACGCAAGAAGACTAAGCAGAGAATGGAGTGTTTAACGGTTATAATTGTCAGTAATCTTCAGTTATCTCGAAATTATTTCAGATAATCTTACTAAAGCTTCAATGTTTTTGTTGCAATTAAAAATGTGTTGTCCTAACGTTACATTTTTATGACGAAAACCTGAATGGCAATGTTATCGGAAATTGTATGGTAAATTTTAATTCACTTTCTTGTTTACTTCAGGAACTATTACCAAATTCTGTAATTCCTCATTTGAATTGCAAACAGCTGTGATACTAGCTTAATGAACTTCCACCTCACACTGCTCAACTGAAAGAGCCTTTCAAAGAAGCACTTTGAGGACTAGTAAATAGCTCAAGACGACAGCATCGAAAGCCACCCCGTTTCTCCGATACCACCCTATTAGATTCTTCTGCGTGGGGCCGTATTAAGGACGTCTTGCATGCTTCACCAACAAAGAAGAATATCAGGGAAGGATTCAAATTGTATTTAGATCTCTTCTGCTGCAAAAATTAGAAGTGTCATATGTATACATATGTAGGTATAAATGGTTCAGCAATCGAAATTTTGTGTGTGTATGCGTGTGCGTGTGTGAGTGCGTGCCCGTGTTCGTATGCGCTTGTTTGCGTGTGCGTGATGATGTGCGTGTGGTGCTGTGTAGTGTGTGTGTGTGTGTGTGTGTGCGTGTGCGTGTGTGTGTGTGTGTGTGTGTGCGTGTGCGTGCGTGTGTGTGTGCGTGTGCGTGTGCATGTGGTGTGCTGTGTGCGTGTGCGTGGCGTGGTGTGCGTGTGCGTGTGCGTGTCGTGTGCGTGTGCGTGTGCGTGTGCTGTGCGTGGATGTACTGTGTGACGTGTGCGTGTGTGTGCTGTAAACGCGTATGTGTTTGTGAATGTGTGTGGTGATCCTTGTCTTGCGTTGTGTGTATGTGTGTGTAGGTGTACGTGCACTGTGATGCGTGTCATGTGTCGCGTGTGCGTATGTGTATAGTGTGTATATGGTGTGCGTATGCTGTGCTGTGTGCGTTGTGGTGTGTGTGAGTGTTGGACTGTGTGCGGGCGCGTATGTTGTACTTGTGTGCTGCGTTGTCTGTGCGTGTGATGTGTGACGGTCTGTGTGTAGCGTCTGTGTGTGGTTGTGTGTGGTGTGTGTGGTGTGTGCGTGATGTGTGTGTGTGCTTGTGTGTGTGTGCGTATGTGTGTGTGTATGTGTAAGTGTGTGTATGGGGGCGTGTGTGTGCGCGTGTAAATCCGCGTATGTGTTTGTGAATGTGTGTATGTATGCGTATCCCTTGCTCTCTGCGTTTGTGTGTAGGTGTGTACGTGCGTGGGCGCGCGTATCCGTATGCACTTGTTTGAGTGTGCGTCTGTGTGTGCGTCTGTGTGTAAGTATGTGTGTGCGTTTGTGTGTGAATGCGTCTGTGCGTGTGTGCGTGAGTGTGTGTGTGCGTATGTGTGTGTATGTGTGTGCGTATGTGTGTGTGTGTATGTGTAAGTGTGTGTATGGGGGCGTGTGTGTATGTAGCCGTGTGTGCGTGTGTGTGTGCATGTGCATGCGTGTGCGTGTGCGTGTGCGTGTGTGTGCGTGTGCGTGTGCGTGTGCGTGCGCGTGTGCGTGTGCGTGTGCGTGTGCGTGTGCGTGTGGGTATGCGTGTGCGTGTACCTGTGCGTGGTCGTTTGTGTGCGTGTGCGCGTGCGCGTGTGTTTGCGTGTGCGTGTGCGTGTGCGTGTGTGAGTGTGCGTGTACATGTACATGTATGTGTATGCGTGTAAATCCGCGTACGTGTTTGTGAATGTGTGTATGTGTGCGTATCCCTTGATCTCTGCGTTTGTGTGTAGGTGTGTACGTCTGAGTGTGTGTGTGTGCGCGCGAGCGCGTGTGTGCATGTGTATGAGTGTGTATACGGGTGTGCGTATGTGTGCATGACTGTGTGCGCGTTTTTGAGGGTGTGTGTGAGTTTGAAAGACGCGTGTACGTGTGTGCCTGCGTGTCGACGTGTGCATATGTGTATGCGCGTGTGTGTATCTTTGTGTACATGTGTGTGTATATGTGTAAGTATGTGTGCGCATCAGTGTGTTCCTGTTTGTATGAGATACCGTCTGCTTGAACGTGTAAGTGTATGTGGGAGTGTGTATGTATTTGTACGAGTGTGTGTGTTTGGGTGTGTGTGTCTTCATGCGGCGTGTGTTCGCGTGTGTATATGTGTATCTCCCTTGCTCCCTGTGTTTGTGTGTGTGCATGTGTACGCGCGTGTATGTGTGTATGTGTGTGCGTGTGCTTAAGCGTGTACGCGTGCGTGTGCGTGTACATGATTGTGTATATTTGAATATGTGTGTGCGTGATTGTGTGGGTGTGGGTGTGTGTGTCGTTCTCTCTTTCTCTATAGACTACAATGCAGTTTATTCTCATTGTGAACGCATTACAAAAGAGGTTGCCCAACTGTCCTAAAAAATATGTGATTTCTTTTAATTGCTACTTTTTAGGTAGGAAGTTTGTTTCGTACTAGTTTTTATTAGTGTAGAATCTACTGATGGCGAGAAAAAAGGGAATGCGTTTTAAAATTTTCGACAAACTTTGGTGTCACTCACTGAGCACCCCGTATATGTTTCTATGCAATTTCTTATAGCTCCAGATCCTATCTGTGAGAAACCTGAAACAATTCGGCCTAACTTAATTAAATATCGAAAAATGAATTTTGTCGAAGAACTAAAAGATCCTTCATTTTAGATATATAGCACTTTATTTGAAATTGCATTGAAACTTAGCGCGCATTTCAAAAATTCAAGAACAACCGGATGTTTCCGTTTAAATTTACAAAGTTGGGATCTATTTTCAGTCAATTAAATTGAAAATATTTTACCTAAATCGGAATTTTCGAATAACCCCAGCAGACAAATTTGCAGAAATCAATTCGCAATAGTTTTGCAATACCAATGGAGTCAGCTCGCCGCGATAATTTCATTGTAGAAGGGAAGCAGTTTGGTATAATAGTACATATTGAGCTTTCATAAATTAGTTAATGTATGAAAATATCTAATGAACTAAAAGGAATAGTGTGGAGGCTACCGTCAGTAAAAAAGAAGATACTTACACATAACATCTAGACGTACTTCAATACTACTGGATTTCGTCGAATAAGATTCATGAACAGCCACGCACCTAAGGGTTCGTCCGTGATTTTCCTTAGATATCGTTAATTCTAGTAGCGAGATTGCCATCCACGTTCTTGGATTATCTAATTCGGTTGAATTAGTTTGCCTTCTAGATGGAGTTATTTCATTTTGATCTGAAAACACAAGACAAATTTATTTTCTTGTCGTGTTCTTTCTAAATTACATTTGTTAAGAATTGATTTAGGAGAATTCAATAAAAAAAAAGAACACAAACCTCATTGTTAACAATAGAGGTAGATCAATAAAACAACAGTTTACTTAAAATCCAATATTGGTTTGTTATTAAGCTCTTTTCTTTTACGATATAACTCAATGGTAAGTGGTCGTTAATCACACGTATGCAACTAAGCGCTTTTGTCTGTGATGAACACTAAAAATAAAAGGCAAAATGTGATGTGATTGATGTTGCTTTAGTTTCGTAAAGGGAAACTGCTGACAGAAATTAAGCCTTTCAAACAACGGCATCCTCTAGGGTATTCTCCCCTAAGATTAACTCTAGCTAAGGTGTTTGCTGAATCTGAAAAGCTTGGGCGTTCAAGTAAATGATCAAGGTCAGTTACTAGACCATAAATCAAATTCTAACCCGAAAGAGCTCGTTAATATTATTCAGACTTCTAAAAGACACTAAACTGACAAATTAGCGAGTTAAATTTTTCCTGCTCGGGTGCTTGGGGATATAAATGTATAATACTAACCTAAAAACCATTTAAGTACAGGTGGTGGATTTCCATAATGTGAAATACACTTAATGATAGCAACTTCACCATGAAGTGCCGTTAAATTATGTCCTGGTAAAACTTGCGATGCGTTGTATTCAATTCTTGGTCTTTGCGGCGAAACTGTAACAAAATAAAAATTTTCAATCTTCCAGACAGACCAAAAAAGAGAGAAAATAAAGAATTACAGTTTAGAAAGTTTTTATATTGAGTTTATGAACTTTATCTATTAAATAATAACACAATTGAATGATTTAGTTTGCTGTGAGTATTTTGAAGTTTAAAGTCAAGAACTAAAACTTATGTACCGATAGGAGAAGTCAAAACTTTGTCAATTTCCTCATTTCTCTACAAATGGTTAAGTCAAGTGTGCATTGATATAAACTATTTTACAGTTTAATTCAAAGTTATGAGGCGTGTATGTTTATTTGTCTTTACTGTTATAACTTGTTTATTTACAATGAAGTGTAACTATGAATAGAATGTACTCTGCAGAAAACAATTTTTTTGTTTCTTTGCGTAAAAAAGTTATTAGCACTAAAGTAATTTGTTAATTTTTAAACAAAAACCATAGAACTAATACCACTTAGATTTTTAAATTTCAATCAGGAGTAACAATTCTTTGCTTTTTCTTTTTCAACCTTCTTACCATATTGATGACATTATCACACACAATGGAGGATAAAACACTTTATTTTATGCACTTAATATGAGGGATGTTGGATGGAAGCGTGACATCTTGCTGAATAGTGCTGATATTGGTTAAGACGAAAACATTACCGTATACTATAACCTTTCAGAGATATAACCTCTGAATTTCACCCCCCCCCCCCCAAGTGCAGTACGGACTCTTATGGACTAAATGTCTTTTTTACTAACTTTATCTAAAAAAAATGCTATCTTTTTCCTTCATGGCAATGCTGCCAAACGCAAAATGTAATTTAGGAAGGCATAACCTCTTTATAGTTTAATATATTGTTCGTTTGCACTACGTTATTCTTCAAATTAAACCAACTCCATTTATTAAAAAATGTCTCTTCGGAACGCTTAAAACGGCGTTTTTTAACCCTTCAAAGGCTACGGTGACCATATAGTGATGCCGGCAACACTGCACAAAATCACCTTACATGTGGTCGGTTATCCGAAAGAACGTGGAAAGCGATGAAATTTACTCAGTTGAGATGCATCTTGCAGTGTGAACGTCGAATATGATTTATGAGATATTACATATTTAAAATTTTCTTGAACTTTTAAATTTTTATAATTTTGAATGATGTGGTGGTTTCATGGTTATCCAGTTCGATAAATTGCGAGTACTTGTTAAAAGAGACAAATTAAGTTTTTGTTATGAACGAATAAGTTCAGGTAAATATGTAATTAAAAATTATTATTAATTTTATTAAATACATAAATAAAAAGTTTACCTCGAGTAGGATTTGAACCTACGATCTGTACTTTGCTAGCGTACCGCGCTAACCAACTGCGCCATCAAGGTTTAAGCCCCAATCGATCTAAATTTTGTCTTTATGTATGTAGAACTGATGTAAAGTCTAAATATAATGAGATTACAGTCAAATTACTCATATTAATGGAATGTGAGTCTGCAATCTCGCAAGGATTCACACATACCAAAGCAACTTGACTAATATTAATTATTATAAGTTTTTGTTATGATGGCGCACTTGGTTAGCGCGGTACTCTAGCAAAGTACAGGTCATAGGTTCAAATCCTACTCGAGGTAAACTCTTTATTTATGTATTTAATAAAATTAATAATAATTTTTAAATTATGTTCTTGTTGGATGAAGCATAATATTGTTGCGATGGTCAAATATTTAATGATTTAAGTTTTAAGAATAACACTAGACTTCTGAAGAAGGGAATAAAATTGACAAATAATATTCCCGAAACGTCAAATTCAATTTCAAAGTACTATTTCAATAAAATCGTCAATATTATGCTTCATCCAACAAAAACATAATTTGTTTCTTTTAACAAGTACTCGCAATTTATCGAACTGGATAACCATGAAACCACCACATCATTCAAAAAGTCGAATATTATTATTTTACTGAATTCTTATTCGTATTAGTGGTTAAAGTTAACGTGTTCATTAGTAGTTTCAAATAATGGGACCCAACTTCGTGTATCTAATTGGTATTTCAGACTCAACAGTTTTTGTTTATTGGTATTTCAGACTCAACAGTTTTTGTTTATGTATGTTTTGATGGTTACTAAAATGTGCTATCAGCTTCCAGATAATATTAGATTTTGATATCCCCTCTTTCTACAAAAGTAACTTTGATGCATAATTGACTGTGACTGTATGGTAACACTAGCCAAACTTGAAATAAAATGGTATTTTTTTGTTCCAGACTAGGTTTAACCCTCGAAGAGGCCTTAGATATGGTATACTTACAACGACGAAAATGATAATAATGGTATGTGTGATATATATATATATATATATATATATATATATATATATATATATATATATATATATATATATATATATATATTATGTATACATACAGGGTCTCCACAAACTATTTTCACAAAAGACAACTGCAGATTCTAGAGCTGATCTTATGTCGATTTAATGTAAATTACTTTAATACAAAAATACTTTGTAAAAGAGCTGGAGCTTTTGGAAGATGGCACCCTAACATCGGTTTAATTCAAATATCTTCAAAATAGTTTTCTTTTAAATTCTGTACATTTATTTAGTGGAATATGCCCAATAGTATGGCGTGAATATGATTCTTTAGTTATACTCATAAGCGGTTCGTTTGGGCGGGGCATTGGACATAAGTTTTTTGTTTTTAAAAATTTCGCAATTTTAACATAAAATTTAAAAATCTTCGATTTTTTCATAAAAGAATGATACTTTTTTCTGAAGTCGCTACGACGCACCGTTTTCGTAATAAATCGATTTGAACTTTTCATGTGTTAATCATACTGTTATAAAATTAACTAACGAATTCATTTACAATTATGAAAGATGGCTATGGAAAATAAACAAAATAAAAATTGCGTGAACGTCAAAATGACTAGTATTACAGGTTAGAGGTTAGAGGTTAGAGTGTCAAATAAGTTTTAAGTGAAAGATTTTTTATTGTTTAGTTACATTACCGTAAATACAAAAAGTTGAATATTGTTAGAATGGTTTCGTTTAGTAACGAAGAATATGCCGATATGCATTTAGTGTACGGGGAAATGCATTGCAACATTCGGGCAGCAGCACGTGGATATGCAGATAAATTAAATCCTAAATCATTTACGCTTCTTGATCAAAGAATTAGGGAAACAGGATCGGTAATTCTTAAAAATAATGATACGGGAAGATATGCTGATATAATGGAAGAATATCAGGATGATATTTTAATGGAAATTGAGTACAATCCCGAAATAAGCGTAAGAAGGTTGGCTGCAATGTATCCCAATCTATCAAAATCTTCTGTGTGGTACATTCTACTTAAGGAAGGCTTGTATCCTTTTCATTTCAAAAACGTCCAGGCCTTGCAAGCAAGTGATTTTTCTGCTCGTTTTGATTTTTCCAATTGGATGCAAAATATAAGATTTTTTTTCTAATATTTTGTTTTGTGATGAAGCCGCTTAAAAGATGGAATTTTTAATATGCACAATGCACACTATTACTCCAATGTTGATGAAAACCGTCATGCGATAAGGGAAAGTAAACATCAGGAAAGGTTTAGCATTAATGTATGAATAGGTATTCTTGGTGATAATTTGTTTGGACCTGTAGAATTGCCTGATCGTTTAAAGGGCGAAGAATATCTCAACTTTCTACAAAATACTTTACCGGATTTATTAGATGATATTAATCTGAATATTCGGCGGAACTTGTGGTTTTTACATGTTGGTTGTCAGGCCCACTATAGCAGAACTGTTCGTACTTTTTTAGATAACAATTACCGAGAGCGATGGATCGGAACAGGCGGTTCGGTAGCTTAGCCAGCAAGGTCTTCAGATTTTTGTGTTTGGGGATATCTAAAATAAATGGTTTATTCCCAACCAATAGAAACACGCGATCAGCTTTGCAGAAGAATTCAGGATGCCTGCGACGAATTTAGAAACAGTAGGGGAATTTCTGCAAAAATTCGGCAACCTTTACATAAACGAATAAATCTGTGCATAGAAACGGATGGTCATCACGTGGAGCATCTCTTGTAGATTCAGTTTTGTGTTTTACGCTTTCAGTTGTGATTTTGAATTTTTTTTATTATTAATTGTGTCAGTAACATTTTTTTGTATTAAAAATGATAATGTTTTACCCGAGTTTATTTCTTACTTTCTAAACCAAAATTAATTTATGACATGAGAGCAGTTTGACGTTCACGCAATTGTTATTTTGTTTATTTTCCATAGCCATCTTTCATAATTGTAAATGAATTCGTTAGTTAATTTTATAAAAGTATGATTAACACATGAAAAGTTCAAATTGATTTATTTCATTTAAAGGGAAACCATTTTAAAGATATTTGAATTAAACCGATGTTAGGGCGGCATCTTCCAAGAGCTTCAGCTCTCTTAGAAAGTATTTTTGTATTAAGGTAATTTACGTTAAATCGACGTAAAATCAGCTCTAGAATCTGCAGTTTTCTTTTGTGAAAAGAGTTTGTGGAGACCCTGTATATATATATATATATATATATATATATATATATATATATATATATATATATATATATATATATATACATACAGGGCGGCGCGTCATATACGCTACAGAGTTTCTATAGAAGCCTATTGGAATTTTCTAATTCTTTTTTCTTAGGGCATATACAGAGTGCTTACAAAAAAGATCTATATCAAAGTTATAGATTTTTAATAAAATAAAAGCAAGTTGCAATAGAATTCCCTATACCTAAAACCTACCGTTTCAAAGATATTTAATGATTTTTGAAATTACAGACTAGAATTAAAAATTTATTTTTGTTGCGTTTATGATTATTGAAACAGCGTAGCCTCTGTCAGTACTTTGCAAAAGGGTTGTTGTGCAAGATAATGAAATAACTGCGTTATTTTAAATAGGACACCCTGTATTTAATAAAAAAATTTGTTGTAAAATTTTATAACCTTTCAAATTATACTAGAGTTCCCTATTTTCTTTTTCTTTTTATTTTAAATATTACATCTAATTTTTCAATATTAAGATGGCCTTGAAATACAAGATGACATCTTTTTTTATTTTGTAGGGTAAATAAAACATAGTACCGATGGAAAAAAAATATAGGATATTAATAAAGCATGGAAATAGTTTAATCACGTGTAGAATTTAAAAATAATTACAACTACAAGCACATGCTTCTACTTTAACAAATGTCCGGCGTATTCTGTCTTGGAAAGACCTCTTTACATTAAATAACCCATTGCTTCAAAGGCATTGCATATTCTTGCCTTCATATCATCAGGTGTAGTCGGAGGTACGTTATAAACAATACCCTTTATGTAAGCCCATAAAAAAATAGTCATATCTGGGGATCTTGCCGGCTAATTTTGTGGTCCTCCCGGTCCTATCCATTTATTAGTGAAAGTTCTATTGAAATATTCTCGGACTTCAAAATGTGTCGGAGCACCATCTAAATGAAGCCACATCTGTCTTCTGATATCTATTGGAATATCTTCTAAAAGATCAGGTAAATTATATTGCAAGAATCGTCTAAACTCTTGACCGTTTAAATTTCCATTAAAAAAGCGAGACTCCATTATGTGCGATCCCAAAATTTCGCCCCACACGTTAACAGACCATCAGTGCTGATGATCAAGGGTGCCAACTAAATAGCGATTTTCATCAATGTAGTAATGGAAATTGTGTCTGTTGACCAATCCGTTATTATGGAACGTAGAGTTGCAGAAATTATCATTTTCATCCACTTTGTCGAGAGTCCATAGACAGAAAAATCAAGTCTTCGAATGAAATCATTACCAAGCAGATCCTGATGTAACTGAACACGGTATGGTTGAAACTTGTGTCTTTTAATTATTCTACCAATGCATCGTTTGCTGAAAGTTACTTCTCGACTTATTTTACCCTGACTTGTGAGGGGATTCTCAACAAGGGCGACATTTACCTCAAACTCATTGTTTGCATTTCCAGTGACAGGCTTTTGTCTGTAAATTTCTTGGTATGCTACACTTCCCGTTCTACGGAAAAATTCCAACAATCCTTGCAATACTCTTTTGTTTGGATGATTGCGAGTGGGATATTTTTGAGTATAAACTCTTTCTGCTCCATTGTCCAATCGTTAAAATCATATCAATTCTTTTGTGTACTGAGTATGATTTCATTTTTACACAATTTTCGTAGGATAAATTCGCTTATTATTACAAAGTGACTACCTTAGAAATACAACATTATGACGTTGTATTATTTAACAAATGTCAAATAATAATTAAATGTTGTCAATGCCACCTTGTATCTTCAAGTAAACCTAAGAGTATCGGAATTATTATAACTTAATTAAAAATTTCAAAATAACTCAAAAACTGTTAGAGTTAGGTATAGAGAACCCTAGTATAATTTGAAAAGTTATAAAGTTTTACAACAATTTTCTTTTTAAATACAGGGTGTACTATTTAAAATAAGGCACTTATTTGCAATATTAGGTATCTGCAGTTGATTTTTGAGTGCCCTGTACATTTTCTTAATAAAAATTTTATGCTGTCTTACACAACAACACTTTTGCAAAGTACTCACAGAGGTTACGCTGTTTCAATAATAATAAACGTAGCAAAAATAAATTTTGAATTCAAGCCTGTAATTTCAAAAATCACTAAATATCTTTGAAACGGTAGGTTTTAGGTATAGGGAATTCTATTGCAACTTGCCTTTATTTTATTGGTAGATTCTAAACAATATATAATATACAGGGTGTTACATTAAAAAAATATAACTTTGATATGGATCATTTTTTGTGGACACCCTATATAGTTGAACTTATTTTTAAATTGTGCTCCTAAACACCCTGTATATGCTCTAAGGAAAAATAATTAAAAAATTCCAATAGGCTCCTATAGAAACCCCGTGGCGTATACGGTGTGCCACCCTGTATATACAGTATTTCCTCGGATTCAGTTTACAAGAGAGCAAAATTAAACATATTTTTATTTCAAAAAACAGTACCTATAAAGGGTGTTGGTTTGCTTGTATAGAAATTATTTACTACCGAATTAAAAATGTATTCATGTTTAGGACCTTAGCACCTGTGATAGCTAGATATGTAAAATATTGTTAGGTAAACTGCCCTTTTTGAAAGAGATATCCAAAAATTTTATTAAGAAAATTCAGTAAGTTGGTTTCACCCGAAATTTTACGTACATTACGTAAACGAAACGTTAAAACTTTGTTTTTAGTTTTACAAAAAAATGCCAAAGGAATAAAAATTTATACTTGATTTATAACGAACAAATCTACAATCAAGTCTTCAAAATTAATACAGTGTGTTCATAAAATAAAAACAAAGCAGGAAAAGAATTTATTAATTTTACGAAAAAATTACAAAGGAATAAAAATTTGTGCTTGATGTATGACAAACAAATTTGTAAGCAAATTTTCAATATTAATACAGTGTGTCCTTAAATCTAAAAAAAAAAATAAATCAGCAATATTTTTAACTATTTCATTAACCCCTCTCAGTACACTGTTTCGGATTTCTTGAATTCTTAATAGCGTCCCTTATCCGATTTTTTAACATTTCCATATTATTAGATAAGTGTTCCTTGTAAGCAATTTGTTTTAAACGCCAAAACTGCCAAGTCAGGTCTCCTTGGGGGCCATAAAACTGGACTATTTCTGCCAATCCAGTTGTATCCAAATTCGCGATTTAGCCAGTCAACAACAATATGAGAATAATGGGCCGGACAGCCATCATGTTGAAAATAAACTGAGCGACGATAATCGAGAGGTAATCACTTAAACCATCGCAGACAAAATTTCTCAACATATTCAGGTATGTGTGCTGATTAACGTTATCATTAAAAAAATATGGGCCTATTATTCCATGGTAAGAAACAGCACACCACACGTTTACTTTAACCAAATATTGACGCTTATTAGCAATTCTAAAATTAGGATTAGTAGCACTCCAATATCGAACATGTCGCGACGAACCGTCCCGTTGGTAGAAAAGGCTACGTCATCGGAAAACACAACATTACGATGAAAATTTCTGTTTCTCATAATCTCCTTTCCCATCCATTAACAAAAAACGTTTTGCATAATCTCCTGGCTCCAAAGTATGATTGAAGATGAGTTTATAAGCATGTATTCTGTATGCCTTGAAAATCCTTTGAATGTGTGATTTGCTAACGTAACCAATTATCAACTGCTGTAGAAATTCGCTTTTCCAACAACACACGCATAACTGGCTTCGAAGATCTTTTAGATGAAGTGCCAGAAAATACACACAATGAGGAAGACAATGAAGGAGACGATAGTTTATTAGAAAGTGAAGTTAGTCAGTCTCAGAAATGTGGATTAAGTAAATGTTCATAGAAAATTAACATGAACAGAAAGAAGCAAAAGAATGTAAAAGAAACTCTTATAACACCTTCATAATGAAAATGACAGCAATGTTTCCAAAGCCAGATTATTCCGAATTTATAGAAAAATCTTCAACAGATTTATTTGAATTGCTTATCGATGACGATGTTGTTCATTTATTAGTACAGGAATCAAATAAATATGCGCTGTTTCTCAATTGTCCAGATCCCAAAATAGAATATGACGAAATAAAGTGTTTCCTATGCATACTTATTTTGATCGGGCAGTGCTCTTTTCACGGAAATAAGTTAGTAAAGAAAGCAATGCGGCGGATAGATTTAGATAGATTATGCGTTTTTGCATTGTGCGGACAATAACAAACCCCATACCGTAGACAAAATGTGGAAGCTTAGATCACTCATTGAAAAGCTTCAAATAAATTATTCAAAATATTTTACGCCGACAGAAAATATGAGTTACGACGAATGTATGGTGAAGTACTATGGAAAACATACCCGCAAACAATTTATCCCCGGAAAGCCTATTAAGTTTGGCTATAACGTGTGGAGCTTAAATGCCTAAAATGACTACTAAACCTTCGACATTTATCAGGGAACTATTGCAAAGTCAGTAACAGAGTTTGCTCAAAAATTTGGAAAGGCCACTTTACCGTTAATTCTAATGCTAGACTCCTTGCCAGAGCGTGATCTTCGTTACCAAATTTAAACAGACAGCTTGTTTACAAGTGTCACACTGTCAACTGAACTAAAACAGAGAGGCTATGGAGTTACAGGAACAGTTAGAGAAAATAGGGTTCCAAAGGACTGTGTTACACCTACTAAATTGGAAATGAAGAAAAAGAAGCGGGGTTCCATCGAATCTAAAATTTCAAAAGGTAAAGGTATAATATTGGTACGTTGGCCTGACAATGCTACTGTAACCATGGCCCCAACTTCTTTGAAAAGAAATATTCAAAGTCTGAAAAGAAAATTGTTCAAATTCCCCAGTCACATCTTATAAACGCCTATAATGAATATATGTGAGACAGATCGCATGGTCGAAGATATTGCACGCCACAGAATCGGCGTCCGAGGTAAGAAATGGTATTGGCCTTTACTAACTTGGCTCTTGGGTACAAATGTATTTAACGTGTGGACCCTATATAAAAGGATAGGTCAGTCAATCACCAATTTGAATTTCAGACGAGAAATTGTGAAGGTATGCCTTATTAGATTTAAAACTATCCCTAAAAGACGTGAAGACCAACAGCCATCCGAAATAGTGTCACTTTAAAAAGAGTTTCTGATGATATCAGGCGTGATCATAAGGCCTACTTGGTTGTTCCATTTCCAAACAACAAGAGGAGAAGGTGCTGCAGTGTTGGGCGAACACAGTGTAATAAATGTGACTTGGGACTATGTATTGAATGTATATATATATATATATATATATATATATATATATATATATATATATATATATATATAGAACAGAAAGAAGCAAAAGAAAGTAAAAGAAACACTTACAAGACCTTGGATCGATGCTGATATAATGAAAATGACAGCAATGTTTCCAAAGCCAGATTATTCCGAATTTATAGAAAAATCTTCAACAGATTTATTTGAGTTGTTTATCGATGACGATGTTGTTCATTTATTAGTACAGGAATCAAATAAATATGCACTGTTTCTAGATATATATATATATATATATATATATATATATATATATATAAACCAAATAACATGTTTGTGCTTATATTGAGCTAGTATTTTTTGTAAAAAATAAAGAAAAAAACTAAAAAGCTTATATTTCTAATAATTAGTAAATATAATTTCATAATTAAGATTCATAAACTTGCTCTACTTAAAAAATAAAAATTAGGCCTTTGAAGGGTTAAGATAATGATGAGTATTTTCTGTAATTCTGTTATTGAACTTAATTTTGTAGAAATTTCTTTAATTATTCGATATGGAAGTGGAAGTGCAAGCTGGCCCTTCAAAACGACGTAGTTTCACCCGTAAGGACAAACGTCTCGTTCTTAACGTACTAAATTATTTCTCGTCCTAACTAAACGTTAGTGCAGCCGTTAAAGAAGCGACAAACACTTTATGTTGTTGTTTAGTATCTATAATATTAAAAAGGGACATCGAACTGAAGCAATAGTTGGTCCGAAGAAGCGTGCGAAAAGGAAAGGTACACAAACCCATGGTCACCTTCATGTATATCATCAGCACATACAAATTATTCGGAGAAACGTGCATGATTTTTTTATTGCAAACATTCAACCAACGGTGAACAGTACCTTTAAGCTGTTAATGGTGATGATGATTTACCGAATTTTAAACGCAGTTAACTTTTCAACTTCTTCAAAGATATTTGTTTGAATTTCCAAAGATGGGACGAAAAAGCATTCTTTCTGAGCGTGATGATATAAGATGGAGGCACAAATACTTACGATGCATAAGAAAGTTCAGAGAAGAAGGTTCACAGTAATTTTATATTATTATATTATTTCTAATTACATGCTTAATGCCGAATTTTAATTAAAAACGTTTACTTTTCAGGTAGAAGCGTGATCTCCGTGAAACACAGGCCGCGAACAAGGAACAGTGACGTCACGAGAGTGGGCTCTTGACTACAAAGTTTATAATGTACACTATACACAGATTTTTGGATTTCTATGGCTAAAACTGAACATTTTCACATGAACATATGATAAAACATGACAAATATTAGCTTTTTATATAATAATAAATATTGAACAAAGATAATTTAACAATATAGTTACAAAATACTCAAATTTATTCCCTTTCTTCTGTTTGAGATATGTGGTGAAGCAATTTTTGCAAAAGTGAATCTGTAAACCATATGCTGCTCTCAAAATCCAGAAATCCTCGCAAAAATTTGCTTATTTGCATTGAAAACGCTCCGGCGCATTTCAATAATTAATTATTTTCCCTTCTTCCGTAGTTAAGAAATCGTGTTAGATTTCGACGCAAGAACCCCACCAAGGCGCCACCTAAATTATCTCATCCAATCACGTTAGACCGCGGACTACATAAGCAGAACATTGACGCGATATTTTTACTTTTGTCCTGAAGTAAATATCTTACTTCTCTGCCGAAGTCCTCCTGCCTTCGTTCGTAATCTCTATTCCGACCTAGTTGGAATCAGAAACGTTACTTCTAGCTGCCGACCCCTTCTGGGGAAAGCCATAAATTTTCTATCATATTTACCAGAACAGTTTTCCGTTGTAACGATTTCTTTTCTGCTTGGGCAGATTATTAATCGATCCCGTCTGCAAAAAACACCGCACTACCTGTGCACTAAGCACTTACTCGGGTGTATGCCCAGCGTAAAACAAACAGATCCTAACACACAATATCCTACGGTTAGGTTTGAGACCGTCGCCTGAAAAGTACTCACGCTTCCTGGGGAATATTGCGCAAGGCGTTTCCTGTGTGGATATTTCCCTACTTTTGCTTGTGTGGAAGGCAGGTGTACACCTGTTCAGTTTAGCGTCCTTTTAATTAACCAAAGGGTGTACGCCCGTTTGATTAATTAATCCTTTCCTAACACAAAAGTATCTAGCACAGACATGACCGAACCGGGAACCCAGTAAAACCTGCAGACAATTAATCGCATAATAATCCCCATAACTCTTTGCTTTGAAACCGTCGCCTGAAAAGTACTCAGGCTTCCCGGGGAATATTGTGCAAGGTGTCTTCCTGTGTGTATATTTCCCTACTTTTGCTTGTGTAGAAGGTGTACACCTGTTCAGTTTAGCGTCCTTCTAATTAACCAATGGGTGAACGACCGTTTGATTAATTAATCCTTTCCTAACGCAAAAGTACCTAGCACAGACATGACCGAACCGGGAACCCAGTAAAACCTGCAGACAATTAATCGCATAATAATCCCCATAACTTTTGCTTTGAGACCGTCACCTGAAAAGTACTCAGGCTTCCTGGGGAATATTGTGCAAGGTGTCTTCCTGTGTGTATATTTCCCTATTTTTGCTTGTGTGGAAGGTGTACACCTGTCCAGTTTAGCGTCCTTCTAATTAACCAAAGGGTGTACGCCCGTTTGATTAATTAATCCTTTCCTAACACAAAGGTACCTAGCACAGACATGACCGAACTGGGAACCTAGTAAAACCTGCAGACAATGAATTGCATAATAATCCCCATAAACATCTGTTTCCGTCAGATTATCCTGTTTAAACCGTTATCAATCATGTCTACCAGTCATGAATACTAACACTTTGTGTTCGTGTCTAAAAAACTTAATAAAGTATTACAACTCGTTTCCTGAAAGAATAAATAAATTCCTTAAAAATTAAACCAAATTACTATAAAGTAGAAATTACGACTTAATTTCTCAACAATACTCCCGTTCTTTCTGTGAAGCCGTAATAATTCGCATCAAGCTTTAAAATCCGCTTCCTGAAGGAATCATTAAATTACACTAATTTATATGCATTACTATAACGTAGAAATTCTGATTCAGTCCTCAAAAGAGAATCCCGTTTTGTATAATTTACCATGAAGCGATAAGAATAAATCGCACCACCTTTCGTAAAAGTGGTGAAAAAATCACCAACTGCGTTTATTATATTCATGTATTCTCGAGTTTACGATCCCGCTATTTCACATTCTAACTTTTGCATAATAAAAAGTAATTATTGAAAAACCCCGAAGTTACAAATTGCTAAATAAATAAAAGCAATACTTTTAATTTATTTTAGAACAGAAATCGATAACACCTGTTGACCTAGTAAACTACATACAAAGCCATTGCCCTCACAAAGCGCTTTATCAGTTGCATTGTTCGTGTCTATCAATAGATTTATATAAATACTCTTCACATGTACATGCGTCCACCGCTTAGATCGTTTAAATTAAATTCGAGTGCAATTTTTAATTAATTTTCGTATATCTTTTGATTACACAAAATTATATAAACACAACCAAGAACAATTATTAACGTAGAGTATTTTCCTAACCTGCTGTACTGTTAATCCTCAAATATAAACCAAATACCAAGAGGTCCTCCACCGTCTCTAACCGATCTGATTTAAGAGACATAAATAGGTTTCAGTAATATATTTAGAATTGTATCTTATAGGAATAAGCATCTTAAAACACAATTTATAAAAAAAATAGACATTTTATTACAACGCTTTAAAAAGTAAATTCTATCTAATTATGTATGAAAAAAACAAGGAAAAATATATTCCAAAGATAGCTGGAACTTGTAATTCTTGATCTTTACAACTACCACAATTACTGAACGTAATAACGTCTTGTTGTTTTGCGCCTTGTTCTTCCACAATCATAATATGTTCCCATACCCCTGTAGGTTGTTCATCTTGAAGTTCTTGTTCTGTAATTCTCAACAGAGGTTTTCCTCGTCTTCTAAATTCTCTGGGTATTTGATGAATAGTGGATATTCTTTATATTTAAGGTTTGATAAGTTCCCCAGTAATGTCCTCTACAAAATTACGTGTTATGGTCTTACTGTATACCGGGTTAGCAGAGTAAACGCAACAGGTACCTATTGCAGTGGTATTTAGTAGATCATAAATGATCACCAAGGGCCAACATCTGCAGTTATGGCTAACGTCGTACGTAGAACATAATTGATCCTACTTCTTGTTTTTTACCGCTGTCATTGTCGACGTTATCACCATAGTGCAAAGTTGAAAGCATCAAAACTGATTTACTTTTTTGGACAATACATATTTTTCTGATATCCAAACCTGAACATATTTGACTTTATTCTCTCTTATATTTCCGTAATGTGTCAACATATGTCAACTTTTTCTTCAATAATACCTGATAGAGGTCGACATTGGGAAACTAATTATCATCAGTAACGTTACGTCCACTTAATTCAACAGGTTGTACTAATCTCACAATAATTTCTTTGGCAGAGTTTCCGATAGAGAACCAGCCATTCGTTTGTTTCCCACAGCATACTTCCAAATTTACAGCATATGCAATTTTAGTATTTTGCAGGCTTGGATAGTATAAACTGTCGGAAAGGGTAGTTTCTACGAAATGCAAGGAGTTGTGAGGTATTCACTGGAATTTTTTGAAATTCGAAATAAATTTATATAACGCATCTCGTATTGAAGCAAACTTATTGGTTACTTTGCGCTCTATTTCGAATGTAAGTTCGTATAGCCCGCATAAGGAAATGAAATCTTTGGGGGCTCATTGTCAAGTAGCAAACTTCCATACCATTTTCCTTAGAATTGTCCCAAATCTGCTAGATTTGAATGAACCAATCAAAACAGCAGTTCAATCAAAGCCTAAGTTTCCGTTAGATTGGTAAACTTGGCATCTCGATCTCGGGCATACGTTGATTTTGTGGTTTGTAATATAGATATTAGAGTAGGTTGTTGTGTTTTGATTATATCAGCACCTTAAAATAAATTTAGGCATTCAAATTTTGAATTAGTCTGCCCTGCTAGTTCTTTAGAACCTCAAAAAAGAGTAAAGTGCATTTCACGAATAATTAGACCTCTATAATATGGCTGCCATTCCACTATGAGCAACATCCAATTATAAAATAACTAAAATGCTATAAGTGTAGTATTGTAATGAAAGGGATATTCCAGTTGGCTACCTTGAAGCGCATTTTCCATCCTTTCCTACAACATTATAATAGCAAAAGACAAATATAATAACAAATACGACCTTCAAACGTCTTCAAATATTATTTACCAACTCAGTAGCGTATCACGCGAGAAGTAACTTAAGTTAGTAAAATTGAAAATTCTTCAATTAAATTAATTATTGTAAGAAATTAACATTAGCATAATGTGAATTAGAAATCAATAATGACCACTTGCTTTGCTTATAAATGTGGAATCAATTTTCCATTTTGCCATTATACTGTAAACAATAATTTGTAACGGTTGTAGTGATTGTGTAGTTTTTGCACTAAAATGGAAGAAAGTTTTGTTTTAACTGAAGACGAGAACTTTATTGAAAATTTGAACAGTTAAAGTACAACTTCGGTAAGATTATACAATATTTTCTTAATTGTCATATTTTAACTGTTATTATTACAGCGTATATCATATATATGCGTAAAAAAGTCTACAGAAGCACAAGCAATAATTGTAAATGCATATAACTTCTTTTCAAGTAAGAAACATCAAAATGTAGCTGTAGACACGAGTGCTTGATGTTAGTGACATTACTTTAAATATATGTTTGTCACCAGAAGACGATGCCGACCTAGACGATGAGTGGATAGACGATTTATTTTAAATGTTTATAATTCTGCAGTTGCCCGAATTTATTTTTTCCAACCCCGGATCTGTGGCTTCACCAAACCATTAAAGCAATAATCTATTATTGCGAGGTCTAAGTCCCCATCCTTAACATGCTTTCAGGTTTCCATTACTAAATATTGAAGAACGAATGTAAAAATTTTAATTTAACGTGAAAATCAAAATAACTTTATTTAAAAATCAGTTTTATGGTGTATATTGTATATAGAGTCCTAATTGGTTACAAAAAATTATTATGTATCTGCCTTTGATCTACAAGATCTGGTATTAATCTATGATAAGCCAAAATTGTAGGATCTGAAATGAATAACTTCTATTAAATTTTTAACCAATTACGATAATGAATACTTTTAGAAGTGATAGGATAAAGGATTTTGATTCTTTACTTTATAAATAGCCACCCCATATAATAAAACTCAATTCTAACTAAAACTTTCCATTAAAATAACAAACATCAGATTATACAATCAGTAATAAAATGTCTACTGTGATTAAAACGAGTTTATTATAGATATTTTTTATGAGAGGAGCGGATATCACAAGGGTTAATAAAATTATGGATATCTTTATGACCAAAATAAATATAAAATTTGACAACAACCACATTCTGCATTTTTAAAAAACAGTAGTATTATTGTCATTGTCATTAACTTTATGTGTACAAACAGAATGAAGTTAAAAAAACATAGTAATAAAATTTATATAAAGGTAAATCACCAAAAATCATACATATGCGTTATAAAACAATATTAACAGTTTCACTATATGTGAATGAACGCCCTTTAAATTACCGAATATATTGGCATTTATATTGTCGTAAATATAGCTATGCACAAGTGCATTTAATACATAACTTGATAGACCGAAACAATAATCACTTACACACTTGAGCAACAGCTTAGAAGAGAATTACTAATACTAAAGACCCTCCAAACCTCCGAGTGAAGTATAGGGCTTATGTGAACATAGCGCAAGCTTGCTAGACTTATTATGCCCATTTAGAATATGGTAAACCCGACTATAGTACCGTAGGTACAGTACAACAGACACAGATTCTAACCTTAAAATAAATAAATTCAATACATATTTATCACTTACATAAATTATAAGTATGTCAAAAACAGCTACCTTCGTCTATATAAATCGAAACTTTGAACAGTATTTAATTAGAAAAGCGAAGTAGTTATGTAAATTTTATATAGGAATCTACAGAAAATCCACCGTTATAACAAAGTCCACGAACACGGATTTTGACGTGGCAATAGTGGTCCTAGCACTTCAGGTATTAATTTGATCATTCATTACTTTTGAATAATTATTAAAAAATATGTTTGAAAGAATGTGACAAAATTGATTTAAAGATGTGACATAAAAAACACTAGTCCATCAATATATTTTTTATTCACATACAATAATAAATTCAGGTAAAGTAACTTTTTGATTTCCTACTTTTAAAACTCAATTTCATATCTTTCAGAAATGCGCCACGAAAGGCGGGTTATATGAGGTACAATATGTCAAATTAGAGTTGAAATACTTTCAGAACAACACAGTGCGCACAAACCAATATTGGTCACAATTCGACAATTTGCCGTCGCGTGCGCAATTCATAGGCGTAGAAATCTTAAGTAGTTTATTTACATTTTGGTGCACGCTTGAGTTATAGGTTATATTTCTGACTTTAAATTTTCTTGTAATAAACAGTTCTTTTCAGAGCTCTTTTTGACCCTTCGTGTATATTTTGGTAAGTTTTTCAATATCTGTGCTTTAAGCGTAATTTACAAGTATGTTTTTTGTCTTTTTATAGTCACCAAACAATGGCAAACAAATCGAAACAGATCGGCGTTCGTGGAAAGATTCTGCATAGTCAAGCTCGAGAAATTGTTGCAAACGTCATAGAATTCATGACAAAAGAAACCAAGGAGGGAGTGACAATCCCTTTGTCAAACTTTAAGGAGAGAATTTTAGCTGCTACGAAGATAGGTGAATTCACTTATCGTAAAGTTATATCAGATATGAAGGAAATTTCCCAAGGCAAAGCAACAAAGTTTTCTTCACCTAGAAAAAATAAAAACAGACCAGGGGGAATTGGAGCAGATAAAATCCATTATACATAATTTTTATATTATTGAAAAGAAGTGCCTAGGTTAAAAGGTAATGAAACAATTTTACATGGTAAACATAATTACATTTAAATTAACAGGTATCCACAATAAAATTCTGCAAAAGGGTATTGATTTTAAAGGTTAACTTTCGACTTTGGGAAAGATTATTAAAAAATTGGGTTTTCGGTAAGTCATATAACTATTTGTGACATTCATTCATATTAACTTATTGCATAAATTTGTAGATGGTGCAACACTGTTGATAAAAGGAAGGTTCTGATGGAATCATATGACATACGCTTAAAGCGTATCCAATATTTACTTCAACTGCAGCAATGCATTCAAGATAAGAGACCAATTATTTTTACAGATGAGGCCTATATTAACAGTTGTCATACAAACCCAAAGAATTGGACAGATAATTCTACTCTGGGTTTTAAAAAACCTATTGGCAAAGGTCCACGTGTTATCATGGTACATGCTGTTGGATCTGAAGGTTTTGTTAATAATGCACTACTTATGCTCAAATCAGGTACGAGATCATTATCATAATTGTAGTCTAAAACTAAATCTTATTAATTATACGAAGTACATCAGGAGATTACCACAACGATATGAACCATACAAATTTTATGCAGTGGGTACAGAAGCAGCTGTTGCCGAATATACCAAAGCGAGCTGCACTTGTCATCGATAATGCATCATATCACAATATGGTAATAAATAAAAATCCAACATCCATGACGAAAAAGGACGATATGATTATGTGGCTTCGTCAACATTCAATTATGCATGATCCTCTTTCAACAACACCTGTGTTGTATGCAATAATCAAGGAGCATAGGTCAAAGTGCAAACAGTATATTTTAGATACTGAATTAGCAAAACATGACCATATAGTGCTTAGACTTCCTCCGTATCATCCAGAATTAAACCCAATTGAGAAAATATAGGCTGCAGTGAAGCAGTACGTTGCATCTAGAAATACTACCTTTAATTAAAGGATGTAATAAAATTAGATTGAAGAAAAATTTGCCACGATAACTCCTGAAGATTGGGCAAACATATGTACACATGTTGATAAAGTAGTTGAAGAATACAAGTACAAAGAACACATGTTTGACAAATCATATGATGATTTTAAATTCGTTGTGAATACAGGCGATTCAGATGAATCTACTAGAGAATCTTCTGATGATAAAGATGAGGGGGATCTTGGAATTTCTCTATTGCCTGACTCTGACTTACAACAAGTAGGACCGAGCACAGAATAAAATAAGTTATTAGGGAATATTTACAATTTACACACATTATAGGTACTTTGCAACTTGTTCAGTTCCCACAATTAAACACACCTTATATCGTGGTCTATTTAATGTTTTGTGAATTTTATAAAACTAAGGTGAATGTGTAGTTTCAACCAAAATGAAGTGTGTTGATTCAATTGTTTAAACCCTAAAACAAAATCCATCATTTCTTAATTGTTTTTGTATGTATTTATAACCTATTTACCAGAATTTTACATTAGGTATACTAAAAATAAACTTTAGCAATTGTAATTTCCTATGATTAGATTTTTGTCATAAGTTGCTTTGTGGCATAATTTTAGTGAAAGATTTAATTATAATTCTCAATTCATTTTTGTGAGTTAGCATTTTATATTTCTGTAAATATTTACGTGTTTATTTTATATTCTGTTTGTGAATAAATAAATTTAAAAAAAATTTTAAGATAATTTACTCCTAAACCAAAGTAATAAGTAATCGCATTCAAACTAATAAGAATCTGGTGCGGTTACTCTTTGTTTCTTTACTACTTGTGTTATTAATTTGAAAGCTTTTGTTATACACATCTACGTTTTAATTAATGTGAATTCGTTTACATAGTTTTCTAAAATACAATATGCTTTTTTGGGGGCGTTTCATATAGTATATTTAGTTTATTAAGTTTCAACAAATTCGACATACTATTAAACTGTCCCTCAAAGAGCCGGATATTAAGGTTTTCTTTCATGCTTTGCGGGTACATGTATCATTTTACAGTAGTTTAGGATAAATTATAAGATTGTACTTTCGTATAGATCATTGTGTTATTCTGTAAATAAAGTTATTCAGCAGACATTATTGATGACAAGTATTCAAGGAGCTCCAAAACAAAACTGCGCCTATTTGTAATCGTGTAAACTAAGATATCATTGCTAAATTTCACAAAACATAGTCTTATATAAATTATTGCTTGGTTTAACTTCAATTTGTAACATTTCTGTTTAACCCCATAACCCACTTATGAAATTTTCGTGCAACGCCACTGGCAAACCAGCTGATTTTCGCGCAGCTTTTCATGACTCATTGTGTTGTTCTGAAAGTATTTCTACTCTAATAGTGGAGATGTAGCCTCTCTACAGGATGAACTAGCAAAGATTCAAACAGGGCAAAGACCACTATCATGACGGTATACTAGTTTCGTAATAGTGATACTAAGGCCTCTGTAACGGTTACTACACCACAGGTTAACGTTAACGTTAAATTGGGTATAAACAAAATAACAATTTTATTATAGGTACCTCATTTATTTCTACAATAATATAAAATTTTTCGTACAAATGAAGTACTGCAGCCAGTTTGGTTTAACCAGTGGAGTCGATATGTAGATCGGCGTAACAGTAACTCCAAACACTTCAGTATTCAGTTCAGTTCACACTTCCTATCGGGTTTAATTCGCAGTGGTATGAGGCAAATGAAGAAGTTGATGACCTTTTTCGTGTGCCATAACATCAATTTTATTTTTACATTGATGCCCCTCTTGTTCTATAGAAGATAACAGGCCTCGCTTCAATACGTTATCTCCAATAGGTATTTCTTTCTCACTAAGCCAATCGATAATTTGTTTTTTTCGCCACGTAATTGTTGAAATACTTTACACCTTGTTGCTGATAACTGAATTCAGTGATATACTTGGAATAGTTTAATTGATAAACACTTCTCGTAAGTATCTGTATCCATTTTGTTGTGCAAATTTTCATTATTTTCGAGAAGAAGCTTTACCCTACGACGAATGCCTGCCGATCACTTTCAGAAATGGTGTCAAGCTAGGTATTACTCATTGCATGTGCTACATTAATGTGTTTACTATCTAAATAGAAAGCATTGTTAATTACGTGAAATTTGATATTTGATAAATATTATTATTTCATATTATTTCACAAATATTTTAAGTCCCTCCTTCTCTGCACTTTCTAATGCATCGTAATTATTTATGTCTTCACCTTATGTCATCATCACATTTAATAATAATACTCTTGCTACACTTTTCAAAAATTAAAAAAAAATTCGGTAAATCATCATCACGGTTAACAGAATAAAGAATGCGGCTCATTGTTGGTGGAGTGTTTGCAATGAAAGCAATCGCGCAGTTTATCTCAGATAACTGTTTATTTTGGTTATGTACATGAAGACGATAATTGATTTGTGCACCTTTTCTTTTTACACATATTTTTTTGGACAATCTCATCCTTCAGTTTAATTTTTGATGGCGTATATATAACGTTATGAACGACAATTAGTATATACGGACAACATAAATATTGCTAGCTTCTTTAACAGCTGCATTAACGTTCATTGTGGCTGAAATATTGTTAACTTTATTAAAAAATGATACCAATATTAATGTAAATATACATCGACTTCCACAATGAAGCAACACAAAAACAACAAAAAATATCTTAAGTTAAGTTTCTTCCTACTAAATATTAAGCTAGTTTTACCCTGCTAACACAGAAAGGTAGTGATTAGAATTGATTGTTCTTATAACCTAATAAAAATAATACCAGTAACAGTCCCTTCTTTTGGATAATAAAACTCGTTATGCAACATTATATAAATTGAAAATTATTATTAATTTTACTAAATGCATAAATAAAACGTTTACTTCGAGTAGGATTTGAACCTACGACCTGCACTTTGCTAGAGTATTTATAATTTACATCAGTTCTACATACATAAAGATAAAATTTACATCGATTGGGGATTGAACCTTGATGGCGCAGTTGGTTAGCGTGGTATTCGAGGTAAACTTTTTATTTATGTAATTAAAAATTATTATTAATTAATAATCATTTTTAATTACATATTTACCTTTGAACTTATTCGTTCATAACAAAAACTTGTGATAATTATACAAATTAATCTTGCTCAGTAACTTCCTTCAACTTTAAACCGAAGTATCGTAGTTTAACTGAGTTGGACTACTTTTGGTAATCCTTGTAATTTTACACACCCGCAAACGTGAATAAGCTTCTTAACGTTTGCACTAGGTCAAAACTTACCGATACAAACTTAGATGTTCTACGTACTTACGTCCTTTAACACTTTATTAATTAAGCAGTTAGTTTACTCATGCCTTGTGTTCGTCACAGAGGTTAACGCTTTAATACACTTCGTGACCAAATTATTAATTGTCTATAAACTGGCTCTGATTAGATGTTCCAAGAACTTTCCGAGCTGTTTCTACCGTGTGGCCATATAAGCATGGTGTCGTCGACGTATCTCAACCGTAACTTTGGTTTGAGACTGTCGGTATTTATAATTTCCCTGTCAAAGTGGCGCATGAATTAGTTGGCTATCATTCCGTTGGTGCTCTGTTGACCTGTTTGTGCCGCTGTTCATCGTAGACGAAATACGTATTCGTGAGACAATGTTCCGTTAGTGTGATGTCTTTTGGTATTTGTTGGCATTAACTAAACATTGTCTGGGAAATACGTATTTCATCCACAGTGAAAGGGTTGCCAGATTCTTCAGTACCGCGTTACGATGTTGTTCCCTGCGTACGTTAATGCGTCGGTTGGTTTACCCCATGTAGCTTATTCCGCGCACTCCGCATAGTGCTTCGTACACTTCTTGATACTCGAGTGGAATTTTTGTCTCTGGGTTCTGCAGCATGTTGTCGATCTTTTTGTTGGCGGTAAAGATGGTTTCAACGTTGTGCTTCTTCAGGAGTGTTACTATCTTCTCTGTCGCACCACTCATATGGCAAACATGTCTTGGTTATAGATTGCCCTTGTCGTGTTTTGTCTTCGATGGTTTTGCTGATTTCTTTGTTTTGGTGATATTTGTTTCTTGCGTGATGTTGTTTTTGTCTGCTAGGCGCTTCAGTCTTGTTATCAGCCTTTTACCACTGATTGTAGTCGGATGATGACTCTTGCTGAATTTGCTCTGTTGCCTGAAGTTGAGATGATTCAGAAAATCTGCCAATTTCTTCATCCTATGAGCTTGGCAGTTGTAGAAACTACTTTTAACAGTTTAAAAGAAAGAGAAAAAATGGATGAGTCAATGTTTCTTGCGTGATATTGTTTTTGTCTGCTAGGCGCTTCAGTCTTGTTATTAGCGATTTGCTCTGTTGCCTGAAGTTGAGATGATTCAGAAAATCTGCCAATTTCTTCGTCCCATGAACTTAGCAGTTTTCGAAATTATTTTTTACAGTTTAAAAGAAAGAGAAAAAATGGGTGAGTCAACAGCATCTGTTTGGAAATTTTCATCATTGTTGGAGGGAAGAATTAAAGATAAATTTGAGTTGGATTAAGAAGGGGTCTATACTAAATAGATTGTGCGAGAAAAGGAGACAAAACTTTAAAGAATTTTTATGAAACTGCTGTGGTAAACAAGTTTACAAAAAACACAAAACTGGGTTGAAATAAATAATGTACAGAAAGTACAGGGTGCCTCGATTTCGAAGGTTTTGCGAAGATAGAAAGTTACCGTTTTCGCGTTCCTGTGCTACTTTTTTATGAAACGAAAGATGGACTAAACAAAATTTCCATGGCACGCTTCGTTTCTGATATACAGGACGATTTTGAAAGTTTGGCATTTTAGAACCCCCTTCGTATCTCTGCAAGAAAGTAACATAGAAATAAAGTGAGAACTGATAGCCATTGACCCTTTTACGTAGAATCAAGTGACGACCGTAACTTTTCTATAATTATTGCCGTTTTTACAAAATAACCCAAACCTTTTTAAATGGAACACCCTGTATATTTTTCACAACTCGATTCCATTTGTCCTCAGCTTTCCAAAAATATAAAAACTTTATAGTTATTTTCAACATTAAGTTCAAAATTTACGATATTACAAATTAAAATTTTTCAATAGTTGGGCGGGGCAGAATTTGAAGTAAGAAAATATTTCGGCTGTAAGATTTTAGAAGTTTCTCAGTTTATGTCTGTTATTCTCACTATTTTCCTTGAATTGTTTATAAATTGAATTGAATTGTTATATAAATTGTAACGAAAATGGAGACAAAGCATTAGAAATGTATTTTCACAATATCTATCTATCTTGTTACTTTGAATGACAATTTACAAAAAAAAAAATATCTCACAGCTACCCAGAAAGGTACAAAGAAAAGGATACTTTCAAGAATTGGGTCAAATCTAATTGCACACGGCCTTTTTCATAAACCTCGTTCAAAAGTCTACAACAAAGAAAATCGCAAAATTGACGATATAAAGGTATTACCGTCAATCGCAACAAATATGAACTCCTCTTGCAGAGAGATAGACTGTAGTATTGGAGTGCCTAAGCAAGTGTTCCCAGAAAATACAAATATCACCTATATAAATTTCATATGGTTCAAAACTTACGTTCGGGGATTCAGAACGCCATAGCCGTAGACAATTTTGTAATTGGTGTTTACAAATTGTTCATTTTGAAAGTTATTTGGTCTAACAGTGTGCATTTTGTAGCACTGGTATTTTTAATCACCAATATAATAGATTTTGGTCTGTAAATAACTTGCATGTGTTGTTTCCACGGGAACAACAAGGAAGGTTAATGGATCTTGCTTCATATTGGGCAGTAAGATTGTATATCAAGCTTTTGACGTAGCCTTACTGTCAGTAGATATTTACAAATTTTGGAAAATTGTGTACCTAAATAGAAGATGATGTGCCATTAGCACATTTAAATTAATTATATTCACAACAATACGGTGCTCTTCCCCACAATACTGAAATTGTTAGAAACTATTCAGATAACAACTTTCCAGGTCACCGGACAGGTACAGATGGACTTGTAAGATGGCCACCCATATCACGAGTTTGTCACTTCTTGATTTTTTCTGTAGCGATATTTAAAAAATAAAATGTTTAGAACTCAATATGAAACTTTGGAGGATCTAAGCTAGCCATTGACAGGACTTTTATGGAACTACAGTTGAGACCGGTTGTTATTTTAAATGCAATAAGGCGGACCAGAACAGTATGTGAAACTTGTTTAAAGGACAAGGGCGATCAGTTTGAACATTTTTTAGAAGCTAGTTTTATAGTGTTTTATTGCCCCGGCCAACCATTAAAAATTAAAATTTGCAATAACTTAAATTTCTAGTTTAATGTTGAAAAGAACCATAGAACATTATATATTTTGGAAAGCTGAGGATAAATGGAATCAAATTGTGAAAACTATACAGGGCACCCCATTTAAAAAATACGTAAGTTAGGTTATTTTGAAGAAACGGCAATAATTATAGGAAAGTTACGTACGCTGCTTGATTCTGAGTAAAAATATCTGTCAGTATAGGTTCTTACTTTACTTCTGTTACTTGCTAGCATGGATACGAAGGTACCAAAATGACAAATATTCAAAACCACCATTGTATATATCAGAAACGAAGCGAGCTATGGAAATGTTGCTTAATCCATCCTTCGTTTCAGAAACAAATTGCACAGGAACGCTAAAACCGCCACTTTTTATTTCAAACCGTTTTTGAAGTACCTCGCAAAACTATCGAAATCGGGACATACGGTACATGGTAGAAGCACCAACGATTACAAACGAAGGAATTTTCAGAAACAAGAAACAGCTGATGAAAAAAATTTTTTTTTACCGTAGACAGAAATCTCTGCTTGATGTTGCTTGATAAAGTAATAAATAGCACAAACGTAACTTTATCGAGCAATACTAAAATTTAGCGTTGGGTTGACAATAGACTAAATAAAATAATTAAAATACTTAGCTTTTGGTTTTCAAAAAAAAAAATTTATATAAACCTAAATGTTTCGATAACAATTACAGTTGTCATCCTTAGTGGTGGTAATGCCTTTAAGAATTGTTTAAGATGTTAGGAACAAATTTATGCCATATGAAAAAGACGAAAACGTGAACATAAGCCTGATGTTAATATAACAGTTTGATAAACGTGTAAATCCAACTATGGAATATAATTTTAGTAAAGAATGACTAGATGCTTAATAACCTAAATAGTTGAAAATTGCCCAGAAGATGACAAATCAGAACACCCTCTAACGGTTAAAGTCTAACAGTAAAAAACGTCATACTCAAAGAGAAAATTTAACAAAATTTAATCCAATTATGATGTAAGTGAAAAGTTGTGAAAAACTCTAATTTGAAATTGATAAAAGCATTCACAAATGGAAACTTGACATCCCAATGAAAGATCTAGTCATATCTAACAAAGAAATAGCGTTTTGTTAATAATTGTATTTGTTATTTAACAGTGAAAACACAATATAATATGTTTAATACGATTCTTAATTTTAATTTTAACTACATATGGTAAATTATTAAAGTGTCGTGGTAATAACATTTAATTGATATAGCATTTTCTTCAAGGTCTAGGAAAAAATATAGCAAAAAAACCCAGACATACAAAAAGCTAAAATTAAAATTAAGATGTACCATTGTTTTTTTTAATCAATAGGTGCTAAAACCTATTTAAACGGATGGTTTCTTCTTGGTTATTGAAATTATTCAAATGTTTATATATCTTATCTTAATAGCTTCACATTGTAAATCAACATAATAATGAGTTTGTCATGACAAGGTTTCCCTATTATCAAATTTAATGTCATGACTTAAGTTATTTAGAGCATGGTCAGCCACTGAAGAATTCTCCGGTTTACCCAATCTACAAATTCTCATATGTTTTTTACCTCTTGTATGAAAGTTACGTTTTGTGGTACCAATGTATACTTTTTTAGAAGAAACGTTAACTTATACACTCCGGAAGATAATAATGGAATTGAAACATCTTTAGGTGATCTTAAATGTTCTTAAATTTTTCTTGTAGGTGTAAAAACAGGCCTAATACCATAGTTAATTAGGATTTTTTCAATTCTGTCTGTAACATTGGTTATAAAAGGAAGAAAAGGAGTACCAACATTAAGCACTAGTTCTTCTGTATGGTAACGTCTAGTAGATTAATCTCTGTAAGTGAATATCCCTTAGCTTTTGTAATCTGGTTAAATATTTTTATTCATCTTTCTAAAATTCAGGACCACGAACTCGTTTAGCTCGATCCAATAATCATTTAATTACACCAATATTTTGACGTGGATTGATAATTTATGAAGGTATCTATCAGTGTGTGTCGGCTTTCGATAAACCTTAAAAGATAGTGAATTCTTATTAGTTTTAGATATTAGTATGCCAAGAAATGGTAAACTTCCATTATTTTCTTTCGCCAAGGTAAACTTGGATGAATACCATTTATAAAAATTTAAAATTCATGTAGTGGATCTTCTCCATGATAGAATTGAAGAAATCGTAATCAGTAATAATAATCCTAATAAATTGTTGCATTTTTAAGCCTACAAGAAAGATTAAAGAACATTTAAGGTCACCTAAAAATATATCAAACCCATTGTCTTGCGGAGGGCATATGTTGTCTTGATCTTGTGAAAAATATACATCGGAACCACAAAACGTAGCTTTGATACAAGACGTAAAGAACATATGCAATTTGGTAGATTAGGATAATCAGAAAACTGCGACAACTGAGTATGCTTTAAATCATGATATTGAAGCTATTGTGATATATCAACATCCTAATAACTTCAATAGGCAAAAATAAAATCTTTATTCAAATGGGTTTTGGTACCCTATAATTAAAAAATTAATTTTAATTTTAATTGTAGCTTTGGTATGTCTAGGTCTGTAGTGTGATTTTTCTTAGACCTTGATGTAAATGCTTTACGAATTACATGTAAAATTACTACTTTAATGATTTAACATTTATAGTTAAAATTAAAATTAAAACTAGTATTAAACGTACTACATTGTGTTTTTACTGTTAAATCACAATAACAGTTTGTCACGTGGCCGTGATTTTATCACATGTTTGTCGTTAATTTCGAAATTATAAGTTATTTGTTAGTATCGTACATCTGAAATGTAGTATAAATTCATGCAATTGAACTTAACGCGTACATTTTTGGAAAGCTTTTGATTGTAACGTTTTATGTTTTTTTTTCTGTACGTATACAGAAGGTATTCGAAACTTTCACGAGTAGCGATCGTATTTAGAGTTCTTTTCTAAAAACGAAGTATAAGTTTTGTTGTTAATCAAATTGGGATGAAAGTTTAAAATCAAAATGTGATTTACATATTGGCATCGTTTGTTAGTGAGATCCTTTTTACTATTTGGTTGGGAAATATTAGTGTTTTGTAAATACGCATTTCATTAAGACGTTGAAGGCGACAAATTGTCGGAGTATTTCGATAAGGTTTTTAGTTTTAAACAAAGAGTTTAGCTTTTAGGTACGAGGCGTTAAGATTTAGCGTCGCTAAGAAATCTTCAATTTACAGGACATTGGTTACATTGATAACGGCGGCGGTTACGAAGTGTATTTTTCCGACGGTTCTCGAGTAGATTTGTGTTGGTGCGTATTCAAAAAATTTAAGTAATCTTTTTATGATTGGTTAATTAAGTAGTGGGGATATAAAGATCCAACGTGGCACCCAATGAATTTATCAAGAGGGTCTGAGCTAGTATGGACGTAGAGGCGTTAAAAAGTTACCGTTACGACAGCGAGTGAAGTACCGTGGAACGTCGTTACCCATAATCGTGTTTAAAGAACTTCTATTAGTAGGGGCACGATCCCTAAACAACCCTTGAAGGGATCTTATTGTGTCGTTCAACCATCACGAGATTCATTTATCGTTGCAATTTGTCCGAATGGACTTTGTTGAAAATCCAAGGAGAGGCGTTTTACCTAGTACTTTCCCTGATTCTATGGAGTAGTTATCGCTTTTATATGGAAGAACTCAAACGTTCGTTCTTAATTCCAGACATTAATTTTACACTACGCCGATAACAAGTAACTCGCTGTAAATAAATAAGGTTTTCGTTCTTTTGAAAAATAATAACTATTGTTCAGAACTTGTATGTAATTAGAGTAAAGTTAAATAACGTTGAAGTATAAATATTAGTGTACGTACAACCAATTGTAATTTTAATCCAAACGCAATTTCGAAGCGAAACATTCACGAGTCGGGCCATACTCTGAGTTTCGAGCACAGTTACCTCGTTGACATCCTCTGGGTTCCACCAGGTACTCATTTCTGTACATATTTTTTCTGTGATTAACAAAGTTTAATAAAAATTTCTGTGTATTTTATTATTTTTCTGTATGTTCTAACGGGCGAATACGCTGTTTTTGAGATTAACGTCTTAGTATTTTATCGTTTAAATTTTAATACAAGCGTATTTATCCGTGTTATAACCTAAAATTATATGAGTGTTTTTTATTTGTTATACCGACCGATTTGTATCGAAATTATATGTGACGAATGCGTTACAAGGAGAACGCAGCTTATTTGATTATCATCATTTGTTATTTTGACATATGAAAATATTTATAGTAATCTTAGTAAATGTCGACGTTGGAACGGCCTATCAAGTAAACTAAATGATTTATCTTGGAAGAATAATTAATGTAACAATTGTGTGGGTATTCCAAAGGTGGTGATTTTATAACACATATCTTTAGGTTAACACACAGTTGTTTTTTTAAATGTAAATCCAGCGGTGTTATACAGCAAATACTTACGCGCATATTAAGTGTTTTTTTTAGAATTAGACAATTGAATTAATATTTTGTGTTTATATCAAGTAAAGTAACTACGTTTGAAAGATATCATTGATTATTTGTGTAACATAACATTTAACGAAAAGATGCGTCAATGCATTAGTTTTCATGAATTTGATCGCATCTTATAGCGGATTGAGGGATTTAATTCCAAGTGGTTGTAAATATAATTGAAGTGATTTCTTTTCTTGGAAGTAAAATTACATTGAAATTCAGGTTTATTGAGTAAAGTAACGTAACAACGGAATTGTTGTTTTTGATCAGATTAGTTATTGATTTTTGCGGCACGCAATTATTTTAGATAAGCGTGCAAGAATATTTGTAGCCTTTCAGGTATTAGGGTCCTAGGACCACCTGTGATTACGTTCACGTAAGCGAGTTATTTGAGTATCTAAGCGATATAATTAGGCATTTCTACCCTAACTGTCATTTCAAATACTCTGGCGTCTTTTTCGGTTTTTTATGTAAACCCAAACCCCTATTTTGACTTATTTATGGTAAGCTATCCTATTTAGCGCAAAATTTTGTACATCGAATCCACCCCGACCACTGAGCAGTCGGACAAAATCCAATTTTACCTGTTATCCCATTCTACTGCCAGTTTATACCGTAACCAATTGTTAACAAAAAAAACTATTTCTTTGTTAGATTTGACTAGATACTTAATTAGGATGTCAAGTTTCCATTTCTGAAAGATTTTATTCGCTAGTTATTCTTTATTAAAATTAGATTTCATAGTTGGCTTTATACGTTTATCAAACTGCATTGGCGCCTAGCACTAAAGGGCACAAGGGCACGTACCCACTCAACCACTAAAATAAACACAGAAAGAAATTCGTATGTTCAGTGCATTATTTTATACTATTCTAAGTTTTTTTTTATAGCGATGGTATCAAAGTTTCCTTCCGGACATCAGGCGCATGCAACGCTAACGCTCAAAACTGTTCTGGGGAACGATCTAAGGTGTACTTATTTCGAGTATAATTCAGGTAACTACGATTATCTTCGCCATACGTGCTTATACAGGCGATTTAAGGCACCGAGCGGTGCGTCTCCATCTCCTCTCAAGGAAAACGTCTTGTTTTCATAGAGCATATGCACAATGATTGCGCCGCGTACCGCACGTATATTTATATATCAAAACATTTTAGCTTTAAATTTATATTAATTAGACGAAATTCTTGTATTATATTTTACATCTTTGCAGGTTTTCAAATAATCTAAGAAACTGTAATGTGAATTAACATTAAGAAAGTCAAATTAGCTTAAAAACATGCTTTATTACGGAATAAATAACGATTAAATGAATTTTCCTAAATCTTTTTAAATTGCATCAAATACCTTACAGAAAAAAATTTATTAACTCATATTTGTCCCCTAATTGTATTTTACTTGTTTAAACAATAAAAACCGTTTTTTGAAGATAAATTTGAAAGTAATTTTGCTCAAATTAATAATGTAGGGGTTTTTGAGGTCCATTTTTTACACTAAAATAGTTATTCCCACTTATTATTTGAATATTAAAATTTATTCACTAAAACAGAGTGTTTTCAAAATAAGATTACTGGCACATTTATTATTTAAGAGAATAACTTTATAGACCCTGTGTATGTAAAATTGGCTGTTCTTTCGAATGGCATAGTTAGTTTTTCAAAAAAATTAATTTTTAGAGATATTTCATACAAAATGGAATTCTGCAACTAATTTGTTTACTAAATAATTTACCGTACACTCGATTTTTGGCAACTTTTTATGTTAATCCTAATATATTCAAAAATACAAATATCTGGTGTGGAACACCACTCGAGATTCCAACGTACGCGTGCACGCTCTCACACACACACAAACACACGCACGCACTCATTCGCACGCACGCATGCAGGCACACAAACATATTGTAACACCCTTTTTAGTACGCATGTATTATATATGACCATTAAAACACGCTTGAGCGTGCGTAAATCGACAATTAAAGTATGGCGTGCTTTTGCTTTATAGTTTGTTTACTAGGAAACAGTATAACATTAATAAATAAATTTATAATATACTAAATTTTACCATTTTCATCATGTATGGCAGCATCAAAGGTTCAGTTACAGTCATAGAGCCTTTTTCACTCATCCAAGTTTTCAACTGTTCGTACTCCTTAATGAACGTGTGTCTTAATTTATAAAAAATCTCCATGCCAAGGAAACAAATTTTTCATGTGACTACCTGATAAAAAAATTAAGGAATAAAATCGAAATGATAATCATTCGAAGAAAGGATCCTTTTATGCGTACTAAAAAATAGTGTGTATCAAACTCGTGTATAAGCGCCTTTAACACACTTACAATATTAAAGAAAATCGTTTCATTCGTTTTCTTCAAACTTGTTGTGCGTGCTTAAAAGGCTTCCTTATACGCTCGTATTATAATATACTATTTTAGGATAATTATGCAACGGCTTTATAATAATTTATTTTATGAAAATAGGCAACATAGTAAAATTAAAAACAATAATCTATGTCCAACAGACGTTTAAAACTTCATGACAGACAGAGGTTAATAGATATCTAGATGCTAACCTAAAAAAATTAAAAGAAATGAAATATTCTTATAATTTTTTTAGGGTAACTATGCAACCTCTTTCATACGTTCATAACGAAAAAAGGCAACATTGTAAAAACAAAAACAATATTCTATGTCAGAGTAGCATTTAAAACTCATGTCAGATAGAGATGAAAAGACATAAATACGTGTTAACTTAAAAAAAATTTCAAAGCCGCCCGCTTCTATAAGATATCAATAATACAGTTTAACCGTTTTCATTCATATTTAATTATCTTTTGGATTTACCTTGTGTTATATTAAGAAAAGATATCTAAAATTAAATCTATTTTACAACACATGTCTACACTTTTTCTTATAAAATTAATCGTTATTCAGCTATTGAGAAAATTTGACCTAACACTTAAAATGTAATTATTTTGTGCCCCTAAATTACGTGTCGTATTAAAAAATTGCATAGAACATAATTAATCGATATATTTAAGGTCTATATCTAGGTAGTCTTATATCTTGGATATATGTAGCTGCTTTAGAAATATTGGATAAAAACAAAAAATGGCCCTAATAAACCCCCCTTTCCGCAACTGGATTTCTCCCAAAATCTAATCTGCTCTAAGTCAAATGAAAACGAGCTTAAATACAAAATTTTAAATACGTAGGTATTTTCGTTCTGGAGTTATCGTGGATACTAACACATCCACACAGATACACACCCAGATATCATGGCCGATTTAGCGATAGTGAAAAAAAGTCCATTGCATAACCTTCTATACCTAAATATGTATATGCAGGTTGGAAGGTACAATATACCTACACATGTATATGTAGGTTGGAGGGTAAAAATGCAAAGGAGAATGGATTTTATGTACAAAAAATAGGTAAGCTTTTCTTGCGCCCACCCTCTTTCATAACTCACGAGCCGCCACTGTCAAACTGTAACGTTAATGGAGGGTTATGTTTGCGTTTTATCTTTTTTATATGTCATAAATTTGTTCTAATACGTCAAACAACTGTTATAGGTATTACTACTTACTGAAAACGATAACTGTAATTGTTATCGAAGCGTATTGTAGGTAGCGGACCGCGAAAATGTTATTATTGTAATAAGCGTTTGTCAAATCGCCATTGTTACCACGATAGAAAAGATGATTAGTGGATTTTTAATATCTTGATAATACGTCGTAACTTGCTAATGCTTTCAAAATATTTCATTTAGATATTTTATGTAAGGAATGTGAGATAGTTTGTAACTGATATTTGCCTAGGGTTGTAAAACACATGTTGGGGGTGAGTAGCCGGTGCACGCTTAAAAATGCTTCACTGAAGGGGCGTGGCGAATCATTGTAATTTCTTATGCGCGCTCTTGATGTAAAGATGCCATTGATCTAATGACTAATTACGGCTGAACGGCGCGATCAAAATATGTCTTTGTTGGTTACTTGTGACCCGAGAGTGCAATGTAGGGTTGTTACGGACTAATGCATAATTTTAAAATTAAGATGTCGTGCAATAATTAATATGAAGCTGTTTCAATGGAAATTAATGTTTCCTGTTTTTTTCTTATATCACTTTTGAAATATGGGGTGGATTGAGGGAGTGAAGTGGTTGGGTTGGAAATCGGGAATAGGGTTAGTTACAGTTAGAGTGAGTTAATTAAATACCTTCATTGTAAACAGTTTGTCTTTAAAAATATTTCGTGCGTGTACATTTTCTTTTGAATTAGTCAACACTAATTTGTCTTTTCTTTCGAGTGTTAGTTGTAATGTGTGTTACAAATATTAATCTATAAATAACAGTCACCCTTTTTGAAGTTAAACCGCGTAGGTTAACGATTCGTGTCTGTGATCAATTAAGGGAGTATTTATTCTAGTGTAAGTATGTATTTTTATATAACTGAAAGCTCGCAGAAAATCATTGGCCAGCCTAGATAACATATAAAATACCAAACATTGTCCTGCAAAGGTATCCTATTCGTACGCGCTCATTAAGCTGAAATCTGCTAAAATAAATTTTGGTTGTTGGTTATATTTATAATTGCGTAGAGGTGGCTGGTGAATGGGTATAGGACACCGCTAGTTACTAATTGTAAAAGGTTCGTAGGTACACACTCCCAAGCCACGATGTTAGTGATCTATTTATAACTTACCCTTGTGAGGATTTGTTTTAATGAGTTTTTTTTTCAGTTTATTTAAGTAGAATTATTTGCCTGCGAGCTCATTTCTCTTTCTATCTGCTTTATTGTAATTTGATTTAAGTATTCTGTGCTTCAGTGGTCACTAAACAATTGGGTACGTGCAAATTCCTTGTCTATTCTCTTTTGTCTTTGCCTTTACCATATTATCACCTGTGCAATTTTACTGTTATATTTTATATGTACCGTAATTTGCTTTATTGTTTTATGTGCTGATTTACCGGCATGATTGGCTTTTAAGGGGCCACATGTTTGGTATTACGATTTTTATTATGATTTTTATTTTGATTATTTATGAACCAATAGGGAGTGTGACTACATGTGTTTTTTTATTGTATTTCGGTGTAACTAAACTGCATTTTATTAATTTCCTCTTAATGTTATAATTTTGTACGCAATTTAACCTGATTTAATGGTGTTCTGTTATATATTTAACCCTTTCTTTGTTTTTTTTGTGTTATTTGATTTATTAATGTACGGGGTGGCCAACTAAGAATTCGAGGTACTGTATCTGGGAAACTACACATCGTAGAGGCTTGCGGGAAAAAAGTTATTACTAAAACGACCAATACAAAAACCGGGAAAATATTTTCATGTTTCTGAAATGGCCGCTAGGGGGCGTAACTGCATTCTTGAATCTAAAAAAGTGATGTTTCTGTGAATTCTGCTATATTAACTTAATAAAAAAATAACTGATCTTTGAAGTCGAGGTTAATCTGAACTTTTATTGTTTGGCACTTTTTGACGTATCTATAAAAATAAAGTGGTGGGGGGGTATTCAAAGGTTTCCTTAAATCACCCCCCGTATCTTCGAAACGGCTAATCCGATTTTAAGAAACTGGGGCGCGTTGAAAAGAGCTTTTCTTGGGCTGCAAATCTTTTGTTAGTTTCACATGTCGTCGCTAGAGTGCTTTGTTCGACATTCCGACAGAAACGGTTAATTTTCGCAAAAAAATTAAATGCATTGGTATGAATTTTTTTCATAAACAAGTAGCTAAATGATGCCTAAACAAGCTGGCGAAAACCGCATCTCGATATCTTGTTCCTAACCGAAAATATCGGCCAAAGAAAACTTTATACGAAAATCCCTTAAATCTTTATTTTTTTTTAACTATATTTTTCTGGAATTGTTTCTATTATGTAAGTTGTGACCCTAAAAAGGACCGATTTAAAGAAGGAAGGTTTTTAATGCCCCCCCTAAATAGTGAAATGAGTGAAATGGTGGAAATGCTGACCATCACGCTCTATGCATTGCTGAAGCCTCTCATGACTAGGCAAAACTGCAGCTTCAATTTCGGCTCTCGGTATGTTACGTATTGCGTTATGAATCCGGTTTTTCATATCTTCTCTAGTAGTAGGTTGAGTCCGAAATACAATGTCCTTTAAGCGCCCCCATAAATAAAAATCGAGGCAAGTTAAGTCTGGCGATCGCGGAGGCTATGGAAACAGACTTCCTTTTCCAATCCACCGCTGTTGAAATACTGCATTAATATGCTCTCGCACATTAATAGCAAAATGTGCTGGGCAAACATCCAACTGCAAAAACAATTTTGGCCTTGTTTCCAGAGGCACAACTTCCAACAACAACGGTAATTGATTGGTCAAAAAGTCAAGAAATACATTGCCATTTAGAGGTTTCTCGAAAAAATATGGCCCAATAATTTTGCCTCCCGGTATGCCGCATTATACATTTAAACTCCAACGTCCTTCGCGCTGAACTTCACGCAACCAATGGGGATTTTCTGCAGACCAATAATGCATATAGTGCAGATTGACTCTCCCGTCACTACTGAAGGGGGGTCATCGGTCCAAAGAATTTGAAATAAAAATGCTCTATTTTCGCGTATCATGCCTAACATCCAATGGAAATAGCCTAACCTTCGATCAAAATCTTCCTCTTTCAAGGCCTGATGCAAAACGACATGATATGGGTGCATTCTTAAAGTAAATAAAAAAAGTTTAAACGAATACCTATATTTTTTGATGGCCATTAGAACTTACCTATGGTCCTTCAAAATATTTTGAACCGTTGTCCGTGATATGCCCAACTCAGTGGATAATGCTTTGTGCTAACATGAGGATTTCCTTCAATATAGCCCAGTACATGGTTAATATTTTCTTGTGTTCTTCCAATTCTTTGCCGTTGAAGCGTAGGCCGAAAACTACCATTGGCTCGTAAGCTCGCCACTAATCGGGGAAAAACTCTTACATCGCAAGGACGCCGATTTGGATATCGAGCCGCGTAAACTCTTTTAGCTACTGCGGCATTCTGAAGATAAACCGCAAGCATATCAATAGCTTCATTATTGGTAAAACGCATTTTGAAAGCACAAAAATTGCTGAAAGTAACGCGAAAGTATTGACAACTATTGACAATTTGAGGATTATGTATGTTTTGTTTAGGTATCCGTTTCCATTGCCTGCTTCTATTAATTGTATTTTTCGTATCTATCCATAGTGAATATGCATTTAAAAAAACAAAAAATAGGCCTTTCGTATAACTTTTAGCATTGCTTACTTGCCCGTAGTAATTTCAAAAAGGGTGATTTTATTCTGGTGAATAAATTTACAAACATTTAAAGTCGCAATTTCTAGGTAACCTATTCAGAGCCGAAATTGAAGGTGCAGTTTTCTACTCATAAGAGGCTTCGGCAATGCATAGAGCGTGATGGTCAGCATTTCGATCATTTACCGGGGCATTAAAAACCTTCCTTCTTTAAATCGGTCCTTTTTAGGGCCACAAATTACATAATTCCAGAAAAATATAGTTAAAAAAATAAAAATTTAAGGGATTTTCGTATAAAAGTTTTCTTTGGCCGATATTTTAGGTTAGGAAGAAGATATCGAGATGCAGTTTTCGCGAGCTCGTTTAGGCATCATTTAGCTACTTGTTCATGAAAAAAAGTCATACTAATGCATTTAATTTTTTTGCGAAAATTAACCGTTTCTGTCGGAATGTCGAAAGAAACCCTCTAGCGACGACATGTGAAACTAACAAAACTTCAATTATTTTAACATTTGTAGGCCAAGAAAAGCCTTTTCAACGCGCCCCAGTTTGTTAAAATCGGATTAGCTGTTTCGAAGATACGGGGGGGTGATTTAAGGAAACTTTTGAATACCTCCCACCACTTTATTTTTATAGATACGTCAAAAAGTGCCAAACAAAAAAAAATTCAGATTAACCTAGAACTCAAAGATCAGCTATTTTTTTATTAGGTTAATATAGCAGAATTCACAGAAACATCACTTTTTTAGATTCAAGATTGCAGCCCCCTAGCGGCCATTTCAGAAACTTGAAAATATTTTCCAGGTTTTTGTATTGGCCGTTTTAGTAACTTTTTTTTGCGCAAGCCTCTACGATGGATAGTTTCCCATTTACAGTACCTCGCATTCTTAGTTGGCCACCCTGTACTTGTGCAATTACTTATTTATGAATAAAGTGGGTTTTATTGGTGGTTCTTTCCCACAATAGTATATTAACAGGTTGAACCACCGCTGCGCAACGCTCGTTGATTTTAATTTGAGTAGTTTCATTTTTTTTACCCGCCCCTCATGATGCAACACTTACCTCATCCAGCCTATCTAATCTAGATAGCACAACTTATACCTACCACTAGAAGGCCACTTCGGTTGATCAGATTCAAGGTTTGCGAGTAATTAAATACCAGACTTGTAAATAAATTCTAATGTTTTAATTATTTCCCGGAAAGTCAAAGTAAGACAGGCAATTAATTTGAGTAATTATTGTCAGTCAAGTCAAGATAAACCACTTAGCGATTGCTTTGTTCTTGAATTTGCATTATTGCAAATAAGTTCAAATTACGCTTTTCAAGATAGGGTACCTCGGGGACGCTACAGTATAGATTTATATAAGTTATAAATATAAAAATGCGCATTTCAAAGCCCAAAAGTTAGTATTTAGTTATGTATTACAACGATGCAGGTTTGCATTTTCATGATTAAAGTAATTGTTTGCTTTCTGTATGTTACTCCTCACTTTTCTATTTTAGAGCAAATGTTATTCAATTGTTATTCTCACATTAACCTACTTGGATCTATATGCTTTATTTAGGTTAACTATATAGTACATAAGTTAATATTTACTAATTTAGCATGTATTTCCTTAATTACTGTAGGTCGATATATTATCTCACTATAGTAAAACTTTAACTACCTTCCTTACATGAATAATATATCTTATTAAGCACCCTCCAGAGAAAAGAGCAACAGTGTGAATAGCACCCTAAGGCACCTTTGACTTCTTTTTGAAAAAATACATCATAAATATTAGCTATTGTAATGCATTAAAATGAGTACGGGTTATTTTGTGATAAGCACGAATGGGATACGGTTTGTCTGAATTTGTGCGTTAGATAGTACTCCTTTGGGATATAATATCACAATTTTGCGTACATGATTAATTTCTACGAATACTTCATTTTAAAGATTTTATTCATATAAAAGTAGGTATAAAATTAATTATGAAAGTTTGATAAACAAATGTCTTATTAATAATTAAATTATATTCTACTTCTCGCTTTTAAAATTACGACTTTGATGAAGCAATATAACTTAACTCGTAAAATTTTATTATATTAATTTCGAGGTGTTCGAATTTCATAAGTTCTGTATATTATTTTTATGACGTATGCAATTTGGACATTCTACTGTTAGTAGTAGTAGTAGTAGTTTGTAGAGTTCAACTATATTGAAGTTGACATTCTCCCGAACGAAGAAACAATAAAATCTTAACTATAGCTTTCAAAAGCAATTTCTATTTTTACGTCACCACAAGCTTGGAACTTTATAGCTTTATACTTCTTTACATAAAGTTTTAGTGTTGCACTGGTATGTGTACAATATATATGGAAGCAGTTGCAACAATATGATCTTAAACTAAACGGAATGTACTATTTTCAACCCTTATGAAATTTTAGTTTTTGCAAATTATTAAAACCAATTTCTCGAAGTCTAGAACAGCAATGTTGTGTGAATTTTTAAATTTAATAGGTACCCTCAACTCAGACATTTTACGATTACTAGAGTCTATAATAAAAGATCTGAAGTGTTGCGGGTACAAATTCTATTTAAGAAACACAAAGTATATATTTTCTTCACTGTAGTATGGTATATCAGCCTATAAATGTATTCTTTTATACACGCCAGTAGTTTTCTATAATGTATTAGCCATTATTACATAGAGAATATGCACCATGGCCATATATTCTTCAATAAATATGGTTTCTATAGAAACATGTTTTAAGATAAAAGCTGTTCAGTAGTTCTTTGTGCATCATAAACTGATTTAGCTTTTTTTAAATAGCAATATTTTCCATATTAGACTCATTTTATAAAGATTCGTTTCCTCCTTTCCACAATGTTAAACTTTAATAGCTTTACATTAGAAATTGTTGGGGAAACTCTCTCAGATGTTTATTTCTTAATTAATCTACATGAACTTTAGACTGCTTCATTTTTTAAATAACGGCAATCCCCTATAAATTTAGTACAAAACATAAAAACTTAACTGAGTCAAAGTTTGTGAAAACTGTAACACAATGTTGCAACGTTTATTTTAAACCAAGTAGATATAATCTATTTTTTTTATTTGCCCCTAGATGTGCAGTGTTTTATTATTACACCAAAAGTGTGTTGGTATTAGACGGTTCTCATTAACCTTAAATCTGATTACATGTGCAAATTATTTTAACAGTTGCCACATTTCATTGAAATGAATAAACCACGGATCACTGCATAATAATACTTAAAAAAAAGGCAACATAAGAATCATGTGAAATAAAATTTGCTGTTAGTGAAAAATATTATACCAACTTTGCCAAAATAAAAAAAATATATTATTAATGGTAATTTTACTACAGACTCTAATGTGTTAAAGCCAACGAAACCAAAAAAAAAAATTCAAAACTGACCCCCATAGAATTGGAATTCCAACTTTTAATTTGTAATAAAAATCCAGCTATCTTCAAGTACGTCGAAATAAGTGATTAAATGAAAGCTTCCAAAGTTTATACTCTTTTAATTTTAAGTACATTGGAAAAAAAAGGAAAAAAAAAACTTCTAAACATTTCAATCCTCAATACATTAACACGTGGAAACAAAAACTTTTAAATCTTTTGACTTTTAAAGCCCAACATTTCGAAACATGAGACGAAAAAAAGTTGTCTACCGTACTTTACTTAAAATCAACCCCGGTGACACAAATAAAAGCTCAAGGAAGTCAACCAAGAACGTTGAAACTTAGCCTTAAATATTACAACTGGCGACGAAACAGCTATATCAAAAGTAAACAAGATTCTAGCGATTGAAAGCAAGCCGGAACCCATAAAATTTGTTCGTTTACACCGATCTATGAAGCAGATGCGCGCTCGCTTCTTTAGTTTTGGTGGTCATGTGGCTACCGTAACGTGTGCTGTGGTGATTTAAAAAATTTGAGTTAGGTGGATCGAAAAGATTACCCATCTTCGATTATTTGAATCGATCCAATAAAAAGCGCGTAAATGAAAACTACAACATAAAATATTTTCATAGATCTATTAGGTTTAAATTACAAATTTTTTATAATTGTAGTTTTGTTAAATACAAATGTTACTGACATAAAAAATGTTTACTATTTAGGTTCGAATTAGTATTCTACGGATATAATCGGTTTATTACATACATCTTAATTACTGGACTAACAGTATTTTTAGGATAATTATGCAACATCTTTCATAATTAGTTCATTACGAAAATAGGCAACATTGTAAAAGCAAAAAACAATAATCTATGTCAAACTTCTTGTCAGACAGAGGTTAATAAACATCTATATGCTAACTTAAAAACTTAAAAGTATTGAAATAACTTTAATTATAATTTTTTTAGGATACCTATGAGACTTCTTTATACGTTCATAATGAAAGCAGGCAACATTGCAGAAACAAAAACACTAATCTATACCAGAATGACATTTAAAACTTCATGCCAGATAGAGATTAATAGACATAAATGCTTAACTTAAAAAAATTTCCAAGGCCGCCCGCTTCTATAAGATATCAATAATTCAGTTTAACCATTTTCACTCATGTTTAATTAATTTTTAGACTTACCCTGCGTTATATCAAGAAACTTTATAAAGAAACGTTATGTAAAATTATTTTTCTTTAAAAAATGTCTCACTTTTTCTTATAAAATTAATCGTTATTTTTTGTGACTAAATTACGCGTCGTATCAAAAAATCTCATAGAACATAATTAATTGACATGTTTAAGGACTATATCCAGGTATTTTGATGTCTGAGAAGTATGCAGCTGTTTTAGAAATATTTGATAAAAGCCAAAAACTGCTCCTCTGGAGCGCCGCTGGATTTCTCCCAAAATTTAATCAGCTCCAAGTGAAATGAAAACAAGTTCAAATACAACATTTTAAGTACGTATTTTCGTTCTGGAATTATCGTTGATACTAACATACATCCATATTTAATCCACATTTAATCGAAATGAATAGTAACCACGGATCTCTGTATGATAATAGAAGCAGCCTTTTGAATTTTAAGTGAAGAAGTAGGGTTCCGCCGTATTGTCACTTACCTATAAATTTATTCTGGGGCGTCTTTCAATTGAAATAAAAGATTTTCATTAAATTTCACAAAATAATTTGATACAACTAAAAAACATCTATTTTGCACAATATTAAAAACTAAACACGGATAAATAAAATAACCACACTGCTTTGTTGTTTACTGTCCTTCAGGTAGTTTAAAAATATTTAATAATTGCCGATTGAATCGTGAGTTGAGATTCTTTTAAGAGATTCTTAGTCAAAAGTGTCTAAGTCCAAGTCGTTATTCCATCTCCATTATTTCTACATCTGAATTAGGTTCATCATTTTCAGAAGAAAGTTCTGGCTCTGAATCTGATTCGTCCAGAGAAATAATGAATGGTGGAATATTTTCAACAGAAATTGGCCCATTAGTTTTGTCCACTCCTCCAAAATTATTTTTTCGCAATGATTTAAATAACCTTGCCACATGTCAGACGTACATTTTGAAAGAGCAAGACGTCATAAATTTCCAACCCTATCTTTTAATTTAGGTTGCGAATTTATCTGCTTACTATAGAAGGTATTGCAATAACCCCATTCCAACTCAATTGCATTGTATTAACAATGGTATAGGGTAAACAAGGGGCTTCGTGACCACGCTTTCTTAAAATGCCGCCAATTACAAACCGTTTAGTTTGATGTTCTCGAAATGGCTCAATCAATTCACACAATTGTTTTCTTGTTAAATTGTCGTTAATTTTCACATTGTGGTTAATAAAAAAATCCTGCATTTGAGATTTCTTGCTAGAAAAAGTTGGTGGTCTGTTCAACTGCACCGAGTGATACGGTGCATTGTCCATTACCACCACACATTTTGCTTGCAGTCAATTTAAAGCAGGAATTAACTGATTAACCAACCAAATTTAGAATAAAAGTTCATGCTTAATTATTTTGAACGGGAACTTGATAATAAGGGGAACTCGTTCCATTTGAATCTGTTATACAGGTATGTAGTACATTATTGTGTAAAAAATGATACTTGGAAGGATTACTTTCAGCGAATGTCTGAATCATGTGGGGTTAGTATAAATACAGTTAGTGCCATAAAAAAAAGGGTTACAGAAGCCCAAAAAGTAAATGAACCTCCATAGTCACCAGTTAAGCGGAGAAAACGTACCAAATCTAAGTCAACCGAAGTTGATGACTATGTGAAGGATGCTGTAAAGAGAAAAATGTATGAAGTGCATTCAAAATGAAAATATACACATGCAAGACCTGTTTTTGTAGGTATACATGTTACGCTGGCATCATTACAAAAATAATTAAGCAATAGTCAAGTCTTCCAGTAGATCAAGTTTAAGACGTCTCTTACATTTCATTGGATTTTCATATAAAGTAGATGATGGCAGGAAAGGTTTACTGGAATAATCACATATTGCTGCCAATCGTGTATAATTCTTAAGAGAATATTACAATAACAAAGAAGGAAAATGATACAATCATGTATTCTTAGATGAAACTTGGATTTTCAGTAGAGGATCGCACATGATGAATCTAAGGAAAGCGTGAAGAAGAAGCCAATGTGTGAATTTAGTTATTAACATCGGGTGGCGTTAATGTTAACTGCTATTTAGAAATTGACGGAATAACCATTTTACTTTCGTTTTTTTAGTGTATTTAGTACAAATTTGCGCATGAACTAAATTTAATTAAAAATTAAAGCAAATTGATACATGTCTGTTGCATCGGCGTTTCCATGGTAACAAATAAATGTGCATCGCCAGGTCGCTTCGATTTTATTCAAGAAAGAAAGAGATCAATTTCTACTACAAACCGACACAGTTGATTTCTGTTTTTCAGTTTTGCGTGACTCTCCGCGCTCCGCGACACGTCATGTAAGCCTGAAACGTTTGCGATTGAATGTATTTGAAGGGTACCATGGCGATATGTAAAATAACAGTGATTAATAGAAATTAGTGTAATTTATGCTATTAGTATTGTCCGACGAGACGTATAATACTATACTACAGTTGTGGACAACCAATATTAAACGTTTAATGGTTTATCAACTTTAAATTGTGGCTGCCCCACCGCTCATTTCAGCATCGCTGCCTTTGAACACGAGTTTATTGTTGAACATGTAATTTCAGTTACCTGGCAACACTACATATTAATGAAAATGAGAGGAAATGTGACGTAAATTTAGAAAAAATGATTAGGTCAGCCAAACATGAAATTATTAGCGGTGTCCTTATTTCTTCTACTTGATTGTTTATATATTCTCCATGAGGGAGGTGGGCTTTTGTCTCCGGATATTCCTCTTCTGCATCCAAAAGATACTACTACTAATATTAAACTTATTTGCCAGTTCGAATCTAAGCGTCTAAATATCAATGCAACACTATATACTCGTAATGCATACATAATGTCAAGAAACTTCAATGTAGAACAGAAAAATATAGATTAATCGACACAGTGTGAAATTTAAATTTTGTACGTTCCGATGCATCGAGTTATCTTAATGCTCAGCTGGTTATTACAATACTTATCTCCTCGAACTTGTCTGTAGGTCTACCGACATTACAAGTCTAAATTCTACTTCTAATGCTTCCTTTGATATCTAATAACTTTGTAATACACCTTTTTAGTTCTACGTAGGTAATTTACGTTTTAATTTAAAATTGTTACCGCTTACCACGTATTTGAAGATGGTACTTGAAGTTTGATGCATATAAAGTAATGTTGGGGTAGGGTTTCTTTTACCTACTTTGGTAGGGTGTCGGAGTATAAGATGTAACGATGCCATTAGATTTGCCATTTTGGATAGAATGTAGAGTCACTGCTCTTTGTCGGTATTAAAGTGCGTCTTGGTTTTTAAGTTACGATGATTCGATATTTAGCTTTTTACTGTTCTCCTTTGAAAAAAATGCCTTCTCTTCTGTGACCTCAGTCACTGAAATATCCGAGTCAAGCCGTCCGTATTTAGTTTGGAAGTGTTCCATCGTAGCTGTTATTCGTAACGTTTTGAGAAGTGTTTGACCAGCTAATGCTGTATCCACTTATGAAAAGAAATCATCGATAAGATACAACTTAACTGTTTCTGATTGTGTTGGTGGTTGTTAATCACCTTGATTTCGTTGGTATTACGTATCAAAAGGGTTACTTTCTGTGCAGAATTTTTACATCTAAATGGTTATCATATTCAAATCATGTTTATACAGGGTGGGTGTCCAATGCGTGGACGGCGGATTTCTCTTTAGCTGTTAGAGGTATCAAAACCAATTTTGGTGTGGTAATACATGATCATTGGACCTAAATTCTAAAAATATATACGTATATACAGGGTGATTGACAAAAATATGCCAATCCAAACCTGTGTTTTTTTTATTTAACACCCAGTATATTTTCACATTTTTAGACGCACTGTTACATTTAGAATAAAAGTGTAGAAATTTGTATATGTATCACTAACCGTTCTGCAAATATCGTCACTTCAGTACCAAAATAGAGTTAACTTTGGAACCACGGTGCGAGCGTTGTCACCACGATATTGTAAATCTGTTTATACCACCGACTATTAATAATAGTCTACTAACAAACAAACTAAGAAATTTTTCGAAAACATGTAAAACTATACACAATGATTAACTTACGCGAAATGTAACTTTTCACAATTTTTTCAAACGCAACATCCTGTATATTTTTTCACATTTCGATTCCCCGTGAAAAGTAGATACGAATTGATAATAGATTTATAGCCATAAGACGGTCCCTACTTGAGATATTGACGCTTTTACGTAAAACTATTCTAAAATACAAATTTACTTTGACAATAGAATTCAACAAAACAAATCAGGTAGGCTAGCGGCTCGTAATAAAGAGGAATAATTACATCTATTGTTTTGACGTTTGTATAATCATTAAAATATTGTTCCATTAGTTTGTGTGTTTTTGGATTGTCGTTTTGTCAATTTTTGTATAAAATGAATTTTTACAAAAAAGAAATGGTCAATATGATGTTTATCTACGGCAAAGCTCATAGAAATGGTTTGCTGCTACCCGTTTGTACTGTGAACGATACCCAGAGAGAAGATAGCCGCGGAAAGAATCGCTTATGAATGTTGGCGAGAGATTTATAAATTCTGGAAGTGTGTGTTATCCGAAGCGCGCAAAAACAAGCCCACATGAAGCAATTGAGTTTTAAGCTGTGGCATCTCTTAAAGAAAATCAAGCTTTAAGTGAAATAGATTTTCAAAATCGTGAATCTTTCTGCCAACTACTAAAGTCAATGAAGAACCCAATTTTGGTAATAACATTCTATTTACTATCATCACTATTCGTTTACTAATCCACACATCTTAAGAGTTGTCGATCACCAGCATCGATGGTCAGTTAATGTGTGGGGTGGTATAATCAATGTTTATGTGGTTGGTCCTTTTTTCGTTGATGGGAGTCTTTCTTACTGCAGAAAGATATTTACAGTTTTTGGAAAATGATTTACCCGAGCTTTTGGAAAATATTGTGGTAGATAATATTGGTACGATGTGGTTTCAACTGAATGGCGCCCCTCCACACTATGCAATCAACGTTAGGGAATATCTCGATAGAAGTTATCCGATGAGGTGGATAGGACGATGTAGTGTGCAAAACTGGCAGCCAGATCACCGTATCTTACGCCCGTTGATTCCTTCCATTGGGGCTACGTTAAAGAAAAAGTTTACCAACATCCTCCCACCACAAGCGAAGATATGAAAAATAGAATTAAAGCTTTTCAATCCATTTCGCCTCTAATGTTGTTGCGAGTGAATCTTTCGTTTACAGAGCGAATTGCAGAGTGTTTAGCTAGGCGTGGTCAGCATTTTGAACATTTAATTTGAATTTATGGTTTAGTCGTTTATGTTTACTTGTTCAACTTAATTTTAGATGTAGAGCATTATTTTATTGTTTAGTTATTTATTAAGCTTTCCTATCACTTAAAGAATTTGTTTGCTATTCGTATTTTCTTATTTGCTCTGGATTTTGTTTTATTTGTTCTTCTGTATGTCAATATTTTCAAATAAAGCGTCAATATCTCAAGAAGGGTCCGTGTTATTATCAATTAATATCTACTTTTCACGGGGAATCAAAATTTGAAAAAATATACCGTGTGTTGCATTTGAAAAAATTGAGAAAAATTACATTTCGCGTAAGTTAATCATTTGTATAGTTTTCATATTTTCGAAAAATTTCCCAGTTTGTTTGTTAGTAGATTATTATTGATAGTCGGTGGTATAAACAGATTTACAAAATCCTCGTGACAACGCTCGCATCGTGGTTTCAAAATTAATTCTATTTTGGTACTAACGTGACGATATCTGCAGAACGGTTAGTGATACAGATACAAATTTCTATACTTTTATTGTAAATGTAACAGTGAATCCAAAAATGCAAAAAATATACAGGGTGTTCCATTACCAAAACCACAGGTTTGGGTTGGCAATCACCCTGTATATACCTAATTTTTTTTTAGAATGTAGGTCCAATGATCGTGTATTACCATATCAAAATTGGTTTTGATATCTCTAATAGCTAAGGAGAAATCCTCCGTCCACGCAGTAGATACCCACCCTGTATATTATTGAGTGAATTTTAGGTTTAAATATAATTGAGGTATCCTGTGGAGTACTTGGTATCCTGGTTTAGACCAAAACCGTAATAGACACATAAGTTTGTCGTATTGGCACATACGATTCATTAAATTCCAACTAATTAATTATGCAGTAGAATATTTTATACTAAAGTTGTGAAAATATGTAAATGTATTTTGTAATTAAAGCGTTTGTTATCAGATTATTATTCAAAAAATGTAATACATGCATTTATAGACCATAATATCAATGATTTAACGAACAATGAGTTATCTGAGAACGTGACATGTATTTCAAATTTAAAAATGCTACTCAATTCACGTCAATAACTCACAGCAAAGTGTAGGTAAGCACGAATATGCATTGGAAGTTTTTTTTGCGTACAAAGGAAATTCTTCGGATATAAATGGTGAAAGGAATGTGCTCAATAGAACGATATAAATTTAAATGTCGAAATTCAAAATAGACTTTCGCATTTTAATGAAAATTCTCTAACTTAAAAGCAGGAAAATCTCTATTTTACGCAATTTATTTATATTAAATATAAAATTAGCTTTACAGAACGTTTCATTTATCTACGTAACAAATATGCGTAAATTATTTTATTGACAAAGAATTTTATATGACAATTACATCTGAAATTCAATTTAATTAGGTACCATAAATAGTTAATTATTTATTTATGCTGTATACTTAGTTGATAAATTCTGGGTTTTGTATGTAACGCAAAATGTAGTAAGCTATTAAAATTCTTCACGTTATAACATAAAAATTCTAATTAGATACTTATGTGGGTAGCAATGAGCTGCTTCCATTCTTTAATTAGTTTAATTATTTTTAGTATTACACGTTAATTAGTTCACCCGTTTTTTTAAGATTTCGACCGAACTAGAATTTAGTAGTTATTAACGGATTCCTTTTTAATGTCAGCTTCTTGAATATTTTCTTGTGCGTAAATGAATATATTACCATACATTACATGGACGACATCAATGTATACGGTTAGTAAATGTCATTGGGTTAGAAACCGTTGTAAAAATAATCTATCAAGTAAATATTGCGTTTATACTAGTATTAAACAATTATCGCGAATTACTGGTGTAAATAAAAGAGTTATTTAAAAACTATACCAATAAATATTAAACAAATCTGATAACTCTGAACTCAAATGTGTAAAGATATTCTGAACATACAATATGATTGAATAAAATGACGTTTATGCAGTGAAATAATTTTGAAAGTACGCAAATGAATATTTCAGATGAACGAAATATTTAATTAATGGCTTTTTATGTGGAAACAAACGAGGTACCACTGGAAAATCTTGATTTGAGTACAAAATTCAATTAAGGAGACAGCACCTGTCGGTGAAAAACTGTTAAATTTGATATAAAATATTAAGGATTAAGTTGAAACTTAATGCATTCAAAATCCTTATATTTGTTTAGTACACTTACCATATTAGTTTTACAAATATCGTAGGTTTTCTAACTTAACTCTCACAAGAAAGTGCTAAAATGGAAGTTATTTCGTCAACTTATTATTATTATTATTATTCAACGGTGCAGTAAATGGATATTTAGTGACGGTAGCCAATTCGTCACAGAAAAGAATGTTTCGTTGGTCATTATAATAAAATGACATTTAAGGGACAAAATTATCCATTTAAACGGGCAGTAAGTAATATCCGACACATGCCGTTCGCGGGTAGAGTTTTGTCCATGTTTAAGTTTCTTCGTAAATCATATTGTATGTGATAAAATACTTATCTTTTTTGGGGTTTTTTAATGGTGTACTTTAAATTATACAATCTAAACGTTTCGATAACACTTACAGTTATCTTCGTCAGTAAATTTTGTTAAAATTGTTAAAGATGTAGTAAACAATTTTGTCAAATCTGAAAAATTCAAACATAAACATAAGCCTGCTATTAATATAACAGTTTAAGAAACGTATAAGCCAACTATAAAATTGTAGTAAAGAATAACTAGGTCATTAAAATTAAATATTGTTAAACTGCCTCAAAGATGACAAACCAGAACACTCTCTACGACGAAAGCTAACAATGAAATTTGCCAGCCAAAAACACATTTAACAAAATTTAATTGAGTTATGATGTAAGTGTAAAGTTGTGAAAACTTCAATTTTAAAATGATAGAAGCATTCACAAATCCAAACATTACATCAAAAATAACCCAGTTAAATCTAACAAAGAGATATCTTTATCAATAATTGGAAGTGTTATTAACAATGAAAAGCACAATGCAGAACGTTCTTTGTAATTTTTAATTTCAATTTAATTTCAACTACTTATGTTAAATTATAGTGCTGTGGAAATTTAACATATAATTGGTAAAGCATTTGCTTCAAGGTCTAGGAAAAACACAGCAAAAACCTAGACATACCAAAAGCTGAAAACAAATTAAAATCAAGGCGTATCATTATGCTCCTTTTTTAATTATAAGATGCCAAAACCTATTTAAACGGAGATTTTCTTCTTGTCTATTAAAATTATTCGGGTGTTTATATATTTCAATAGCTTCACGTTGCAAACGAACATAATAATGGTTTGTCTTGACAATATTTTCATATTGTCAAATTGAATGTCATGATTTAGATTATTCAGGGCATGGTCAGCCACAGCAGACCTCTCTGGTTGACCCAATCTACAAAATCTCATATGTTCTTTGCGTCTTGTATCAAAGCTACGTTTTGTGGTCCCGATGTATACTTTTCCACATGAACAAGATAACTTATACACTCCGGAAGATGATAAAGGGTTTGATACATCTTTAGGTGATCTAAATGTTCTTTAATTTTTCTTGTAGGTTTAAAAATAGTCCTAATGCCATATTTGATTAGGATTTTTTCAATTCTATTTGTAACATTAGCTATAAAAGGAAGAAAAGCAGTACCAACATTAAGAACTGGTTTTTCTTTAAGGTTACGCCTAGAAGGTGTAATAACATTATTAATATCTGTAAGTGAATATCCATTATCTTGTAAGGATTTTCTTAAGTATTTATATTCATCATTCAAAAATTCAGGGTCACAAATTCGTTTTGCTCGATGTACTAAAGATTTAATTACACTAATTTTTTGACGTGGATGGTGGATGGATAATTTATGAAGGTATCTATCAGTGTGTGTCGGCTTTCTGGTTTGTCATCTTTGAGGCAGTTTAACAATATTTAATTTTAATGACCTAGTTATTCTTTACTACAATTTTATAGTTGGCTTATACGTTTCTCAAACTGTTATATTAATAGCAGGCTTATGTTTATGTTTGAATTTTTCAGATTTGACAAAATTGTTTACTACATCTTTAACAATTTTTAACAAACATTGCTACTGACGAAGATAACTGTAAGTGTTATCGAAACGTTTAGATTGTATAATTTAAAGTACACCATTAAAAAATCCCAAAAAAGATAAGTATTTTATTATGAGTGTTAATGATGAAAGTTTACATTTTCACATATTGTATGTGGTTTTAATACAAAAAATACTATACCGTGTATAGGGTTTTGATAATAAAAGGTTGTGTGTAGACAGTTTTTAGCTTCCGACGTACATTTACACATGTAGGTGTAGAAGGTTATGCAATCGACTACTTTAACTCTTGCCAATTTTATAACTTTTGGCCAAGTTTGGCCAAGATCGGCCATCATGTCTGGATGTCTGTGCCTATGTCTGTGTAGATATATGTTAGTATCCACGATAACTCCAGACTAAAATACCTACGTACTTAAAAGTTTGTACTTAAGCTAGTTTTCATTTGGCTTAGAACTGACTAGATTTTGAGAGAAATCCAGCAGCGGGGAGGGAGGGTTTACTAGTGTCAGTTTTTGGTTTTTATCAAATATTTCTAAAACAGACGCATATTTCAAAGATATAAAAATATCCAGATATGGACGTTAAACACATCGATCAATTATGTTCTATGCAATTTTTTGTTATGACGTGCAATTTAGCGACAAAAAATTCCTAAGGTAGAATTTAAGTGTTAGGTCAATTTTTTTCATTATCTGAATAACAATTAATTTTATAAGAAAAACTGTGGACGTATTTTTTAAAGAAAATTTAATTTTACATAAACTTTATGAAGATTTCTAATGTAAAGCGAAATAAACGTAAAAATTAAATAAATATGATTGGAAATGATGAAGCTGTATTATCGATATTTTTACAAAAGTTAACACGTATTTATGTCTATTCATCTCTACCTGAAATGAAGTTTTAAACGTCATTCTGACATAGATTATCGTTTTTGTTTCTACAATGCTGTCTGTTTTCGTTATGAATAAAAAAGAGGTTGCATAGTTATCCTAAAAAAATTGAAACAGAAAGTATTTCATTTCTTTTAATTTAAGTTAGCATCTGTTAATATCTGTCTGTCATGTCTGCTTCACACAGATTATTGTTTTTGCGTTTATAGTGTTGCCTATTTTCGTAATGAACTCCTTATAAAAGAGGTTAAATAATTATCCAAAAAAAATGCTATTAAAATTATTTCATTTGTTTTAATATCCTTTTTGTAGGCTGGAAGGTCGTGTGGTGTTCCACACCAGATATTTTTAAGTGTGACAGGAAATTGTTTCATGGTAAATAAACGTTCTCAATTTTGTAAAATAATGTGTCCTCGGCTATATAATTAAACCTATAAATAAGCGATTACACGTAAATATGTATATGTTGTCTTAAAAATTATGGTGTAACGCATTCTTATTAAATGGGAAATAACGGTTAATACCCTTAGTAAACAATACGCATAAATACTTTAGTATGAAAATATTAATGTTTATACAACGAATCACTGTTTCATTAATTTACTTTACTATCAGACTCGAAGAAATAATGCTAATAAAAGTTAAGGTAGTTTGAATACGATCACCAAATAAATTTTTTTATAGTCTTTACAGGGTTCGAAAATATTGCTGTATTACGTTTTCAGTTTATAAAATAGTTTAAACATTGTTGTGTAATTTTGCGAATATCTATTTAGAAATAATAATCTGCGTCCAAAAAATAAGGTGACTTGTGGGTTTAAACGTCGCGCGCAAAATGAATCGGTAAAATTCTTTTGTTTTGAGGTTGGTACAACTGTCCTTGACATCTGTGCGAAATCTCACGTCAAAGTATTCATGAGTGCTTGGTTGTAGACATAAAAAAAAGCGCATTCGGCGATTTTGGCAAAGTCTGAATTTGTTGAGCAAAGAATTTGCATTAAATTTTATCTGAGGAACGAATTTTTCTCTGCCGATTCATTGAGAATGGTGCAGAAGGCTTTTGGTGCCAAGGCTATGTCGAAAAATTTTTTTTGCAAGTGGTACAAAAAGTTCCAAGAAGGCCGAGAACGTGTCCAAGACGAAAAGTGTGTGCGAAATATCTTATTCAATACTTAAAATCTAAAAAACACCCCCCAGTTGTGTACAAAATCTCCTTAGATAGAACAATTTGAATATTATCGTAGCATTAAAAAAAATTAATGACTGGATGATCGTATTGCTTCAGGTAAAAAAATAAAATACATACGTGGATTAAGAACAGTAAAAATGACTTATTGTGCTATTATCAAAATGTTCGTGGAATGCGTACTACAGCACAAAAATTATACAAAGCTACTTTTTTAGAAGTATTTAATATTGTGTATTTAGTTGAATCTGATTTTACCACAGATATGTGCAATTGTGAATTTCTTCTGGATTCTTATAAAGCATTTAGGTGTAATCGGCAGTATAGCGTTACTAATTGAAAGTGGGGTGGCGAAGTGTTATTAGTTGCGAAAAGTTACATTGATATTTCAATTTCAAAGACTGAAAAAAAATTGTATCCATTGTTTTTTATGTATTTTAAAACTACTATAAATTATATTAATAGTCGATGCAAAAAACTCTTAAAGATTTTAAAATTAATAAAACTTTAAAAAGTATCACGTGACTATAAACGCGCCACGATTGGTCACCATGATTGTGGCGTCATAATGTTAAATGAATTCTCAATAGTACAGTGTCAACAGCTTTTCCATGTAAGTTGACTAAAAATATCCGAAATTTAATGCAAAAAAATTATTTATAATAGCTACTTTTGTTTAGTCATGCGTGATAAAGTTTACGGTTAGGTTGACAACTAAACTTGTGCGGTACTACATTAACTTCAACTTTTGCTCTACTTCGCATGGTAGTATAGTGAACATAATTGTCCATGTCTTCTTTCAGCTAAAAAAACATCAAATCATGAGAATTAAACCGAAACCATTCAATAACCGTGTACAAATTTATTACTTAATCGTTTTAAATTATTCATAGAAATTTTTTGCATGGTATGATTTTTAAAAGTTATGATTCTGGACTTTAGTTAAAAAATTTTATTATCGAATTATATTTATCCTATTTATTCGTTTACATAAATAATCATTCATTACTATATTATTATAAAAGCACGATAACCTTTAAGGTTTGATATTTTTGATATATTTGTCAATATATTGACGACAAGATTTAATCGATTAAAAGTCAAAACACTGTATCAATTGCGTGCTACGATGAGTTAAAATAAACATTGTGACGTCAGGTACGCTCTGGTTTGTTCGGGAACTGTCGTGTTTTCGGTACTGGGTTCAAAAATGTATTTTTGATTTAATATAACTTTTTTCTACAAATGTCAAAAAATGACGAGGTTCGTGCATTAATAACAATATGCGAAATGACACCTTTTTTTATTTTCCTTACCATAACAACGTGCGTGTAATAGTGTGCGACATACACATTTCGTGCACTGCATGTAAACTCTATGTGATTATTGTATTTTAACTTTTGTGGTCCTCAATCAAGCAAAGATCCAAGAAAAAAATTATTTAAGACAATTTAAGGGATATAAATATTTTTCTGGTTGTAGAAAAAATTTTGTATCCAAGAAAAAATTGTTTAAAACAATTTTAAGCGAAATACATATTTTGATGGTTGTAGAAAAAATAATTGTTTGTAACAAGTGCGCGAACTACTTTGGTGATCTCGACTAATTTTTTAACTCGGCTGCGCCTCGTTAAAAAATTCAATTCTCGATCATCCAATACTGTACATGAAGCCATAACATGCCAAGTTGTTTCATTTTAGTCCTTATAAATTTTACATTTTGGATTGGTGATCTTGTGTTGAATCTTACCTTCTTGATATCTTGTAGCTACTGCTTGGTCTTGGATTGTTACAATTAGACTCTCACTTTAAGGTTTTAGATCTCCTAACGTTAACGATGCATAATTTAATGGTAATGGTTTTCATTTTTGATACTAACTGTCCATGCATCGGTTTGTTATGCCAATTTAAGGATAATTTATTTGTCAATGCCTTTTTCATTGACTTTGTTTCTTCCATATTAAGTTCATGAAACAATTTATTTGTTTGCTTTACAATAGAGCTCTAATCTAATTTTTTGTTATCGTGGGCTAGTATCATTTTACTAGTTTTATCCGAATTAAGTGATTTTTTTAAGTAAGTACCCAAATTGAAGATTTCGTTGTATGTAAATGTAATTTCAATTATCAATAGATGTAACCCGTTAGGTAAATCTACATAGGTTAATGCTAAAATGTTATCTCGCCTGATACAAATAAACAACAAAAGTAAATTAGATACTGGATATATATATATATATATATATATATATATATATATATATATATATATATATATATATATATATATATATATATATATATATTCAAACTCACTTAAGACGAGCACGGATAAAACGAGATTCTGGATATAACCAGCGTTTTGTAGGTAAATGATGGAAATTGTATTAGTTTACGTACTAATTTTTCTCGCTTATTACGTTCACGTTTCACGGTAAAGACGAGCAAATTTCAAATTTTGTAGTAGTTTTTATATACATACTAAAAGCCGTTTCAAGTAAATATTTGTTAAGAATTTTTGGAATTTCCGTAATTACGTTTCACAGAAAAGACGGACACATTTTAAAAGACTTAAAATAGATTAAAACAGATTACCTACTGCTTAGAATTCGCTTATGCCTTCCGGCTTACCAATTGTACACATTGTACCTGTTTTACAAATGAATGCAAGGTATGAATGTAGTTTCTGGTCAGTTGTTACTTTTGCAGCAAGGCGTGAGGTTGAAAAATGGCTTCAATAAAATGCAAAACACTTTCAATTCGCGAGAAAGTTGAGATAATTCGGGAACTAGAAAATGTTGCAAAAAATTCCGCGACGTGCAAAAAATATGGTTTACCATCATCTACCGTGTCAACGTTGTGGAAAAACAGAAAAACTACACTTGCAGGATTCGGAAACAATTTAACTGACGTGAAAAAATTAAAAAAGTATACTAGAGATGATATTGATAAAGTGCTAATTGTGTGGTTTAAAAACCAAAGAAGTGCCGGTTGACCCATTAATGGGCCCATTTTAAAAGCGCAGGCTGAGAAGTTCGCGGAGCAATTAAATTATACAGACTTTAAGTGTAATAATGGGTATATTGATCAATTTAAAAACCGCAATAACATTGTGTATGGAAAATAAATGGTGAAGCGAAATCAATGGACACTAACGTTACAGGTGAGTGGTTAAAAAGTGTTTGGCCGGAATTACGACGAAAATTTAAAGACGAAAACATCTACAACGCCGACGAAGCCGGATTATTTTTCAATTTAACGCCAGATACCACTTTAAAATTTAAAAATGAAAAATGTATTCGTGGAAAAATGTTGAAAAATCGTCTCACTATTTTAATTTGCGCCAATATGACGGGAAGTGACAAAAAAAAATTGTTGGTAATCGGAAAATCACGAAAGCCTCGCTGTTTTAAAAATATTAAGTACCTACCAGTTGACTACACCTCTAACAAGAAAGCTTGGATGACATCTACAATTTTTGAAGAGGAAATTAGAAAATGGGATGATAAATTACGACGTAACAATCGTAACATTTTATTATTGGTTGATAATTGCCCAGCGCAAAATTTAACCAACATCACCCTTATTTTTTTTACCACCAAACACAACCTCTACCCTTCAACCCATGGACCAAGGGATTATCAGGAGCTTTAAAAATTTCTACTGTCGCTTATTAGTGTTACAATTAATCGATCGTATGGAAAATAAACAGGATATTAAAATAAGCGGGTTAGATGCAATTCGCCTAATGAGTGATGCGTGGAATAATGTGACCCCCACAACAATTCAGAACTGTTACAAAAAAGCTGGTTTTGTTTCTGCTGTAAATAAAAGTTTCGAAGAAGAAGACGATCTTCCTTTATCTACTTGGTTAGAAAGTAGAGGCATGAATAATTTTAAAAATTGCGCGTTCTTAGATGACTACGTAGATATTGGTGCCGATGTGATTACTTCGGGTTTAAAAACTGACGAAGAAATTATACAAGAAATTACAGAACGGGAAGCCGAAAGTGATGAAGGTGATGTAAACAGTAATGAGTGTGATAAGACCATGCCTGTTACACTCGCTAAAGCAGGCGACGCAATACCAATTATTGACGCGGTTTTTTGAAGAAAACGGTAGTAGTGAGCAAATATTTAAATCTATTAGTGTTTTAAGAGGTAGTCTCAATGGTAGTTGAATTTAAACCAAAACGTCAGCTAAAAATAAATGAAATTTTTAATAACTCTCCTAATGCTTAAAAGATATTCCGCTTTTTAATGCAAAATAATGTATTTTTAATAAACAATATTTTTAAAAATGTAGTATCCTTTTTAATTTTTAGAGTTTCTCGGATATAACGTTTAACGGATATAACTAGCAAAAATTAGCAGTCTCAGAGATCTCGTTGTAACAGAGTTTCACTGTGTACATATATACATATATATATATATATATATATATATATATATATATATATATATATATATATATATATATATATATATATATATTCAATTAGTAGTTATTTGTATTTGTATACTTTCAGTTTTCTCGAAATGTTGTACCTACTGTTAATAAATTGTTAAAAAAAATTATTCTTAAAATTATGGTTTTTCTCTCATAAACTTTAGAGCTGTTAATCAAGAGTACCCTTTTGGTAGAGAAAATAAAGGCGGTTCTAACGCGCTCCTTGAAAGTGCATGTATTTCAGTGGCGTAGAAAGTAGGGGGATTGAAACCCTCAAAATACCCAAAATCTACGTCACTGAATTTTCAAAAAACTTTACGGTGAAAACAAGGGACTTATTGAGCACAAATTGTGTTATGAGAGCTGAACATCATATCTCACACGGTTCTCGAGATATTGTCCAAAAAATGAAAAAAAAATTCAACTTTGACCCCCTGTATATTGAAAACGGTACGTCTGGGCATATAAGTTCATAGGAAAAAAGTCTTATTTTTTCATGTAGAATCACCTCCTGCTGTAGTAACATGTACGATAATTATATATATATATATATATATATATATATATATATATATATATATATATATATATATATATATATATATATATATATATATATATCCAATTTACGATTGTAAATATGTACAAACACTGCTTCGAAAGCACCACAAAAAACACTTATTATCTATTAAAAATTTCCCAAATTATTATATACTAAACACATTAAAATAGATAATGTTCGATTATCCTTTTTGTTTAATAATAAATTGTTAACCCAACAAGCTAAAATTAACCTAAAAGATAATCGTACTTGTATCTGTTAAACAATATCTAAAACTAGTTCTTACAATGTATGCTAATTAATCCTTTATCCGTAGTGTAGTGAAGTCCGTATGGTCTGCTTCTGTAATCCTTTTCAAATTTGCAAACACACTTGACACTAAATACATAAGACATCCGTATCCGCTAACTCAGGCTGTACACTCGCGTATTTCGCATCGGCTGTTTGCATTACTTTAAGGTGTGCCCTACAACGTAAACGTTTAACACAATAAAAAATGTTTATTTCCACACAAACATAAGAATTATTAGTTGCCATTATACAATAGACTTTATTTTACTAACGATTATACACACGTACTTCATTCAATGTCAATGATGATCACCAATGCCTTAACTAAATTTACAGACTTTTAGTTCGATTACTTAAAGGATTACTTTAGGCTTAATTTTCATTATTATATTACGCGCTTACTGAGCACTTAACTGAATATTTTGCTTTTTATTGTTAAATCTGCATTTGCACTTTTTATTCCTTCAAAGCAAATCACTATTATCTCCTTTCAATTCACACTTACACTATTTATTTATGAATGTCTATATGATTTACCTCTTTTGGGTTATTGCAGCTGCTGAACTGAATTTTTCACAAATAAACAAAATCCAACACTGACCATTTTAAGTCCCCTTAAAAACAACGCGCGCTCGAACTATCTGAACCAACTGTCTCTTCAATTGGGCTTTCACTTATATGCCCTCTATGCATTAAATTTTCCTATTGCATAATATTAGAAAATTTCTATAAACAAAAATATGCAGACATATTCCTTACTCTACATTAATACAATTATCAATATATCATAATCTCACTCACTCATACGTCTACATCCATTTCTTTAATACACAGCAGCAACAAGCAGTGGAAAATAGGTAGCCTTTTACCAGTGCCGTCTTGGTAACAATTTTCTCAAAACCATTATTTTTCAACCAAATTTAATGCGTTAGACATGTAAATATGTCTACAACACTCAAATATTTTTTCACATGACAACTACTGCTCCATTAAAAATTCAGTGGCGTACCATTTTCACAGATTTACGTTCTACACACAAAAAAAAATTGTTTTTCGTGCAAACTCCCTTCATTTTCATTCAAAATACGTACCATCAAAATGCTGCATATACACGATACGTCAAAATAACAACACAATATGTCAATTAAATTATAAAATTTCGAAATTTGTACATTATATGATTAATCATGAAATCAATGTTCTTATTTAATATTAAAATTATTATTATTATTATTATTAATAATAATTAAAGTAATAATAATAAAAAAAATAAACAAAAATAATAATAATGATATAATAATAATAATAATAATTATTATTATTATTACTCATCTGAGTTGAATGTTGAATAACAATAAAATAATGTAGTTCCCAAATCAGTCATGAAAACAAAGAAAATAATATGAATAGAGAAAGATACTGAATAAAGTTGATAAGCTAATTATTAATTTATACAGCGGAATTAATTAAAACGAAAAAAAAACGGCTAAAACTTATTCTTTTCGTACTCCGTCAAAATTTAATGAAATTCAATTAAGGTATATAAACATCTTTCTTTATTAAAATAGACGTTTTAATAACCCTTAATTTAGGTTTATATCAAATATTTTGAATATCTAATTTTATATGTTTATAAAATAAAAAAGCCGCAACACAAAACATCAAACACGGATGAAGTGGCGTAAATAAAATAAAAATGTCCAAAATTGATTTTGCAATCAGACCCTTTAACCCTTCTCATAACCTTTCCAGTCTATCCTTAATTAAAACTCAAAAGCTCCAGAAACAACGTTGTAAACACGAATTGGGGCGAAAATCAACACTACGTTTTCTTAATTATACTAAATTAACCAACCTAAAAGAGGAAAGAAAATAGAAAAGCTTAACACTTTTCAATTTTTGTGCTATTATGCGGCGTGTTGCTTGAAAATGTTAAAGTAAAAGAGGGAAGGAACCCTTTATATGTGAATGCAGCAAAAACCGTTTATAAGGGATAATGCGATGGGATACAAAAACAGGGGCGTGATGAGAATGGACTTTCTTAATGGATGAAGTAGTAGTGGTTAGGGTGTACCTATAATAGAATAAAACTGCAGTTTTCTTTTTGTGCATAAAATTAGGAAGCTTCAAGCCTTTTTACTTCAATGATTATTATTATGCTACCGGGTAATGGTTTATGAAATCTCGCCCGCTGTTAGAGATTTAATCTTTTGAGGACTTTGCAAAATTGCCGAAATTTTCATTTTGAGAATTATTAACTTCTCTTCCTAACTTTAATAAGCGGTAGTTGAATAAAACTAATATTGAGTCAAGTGCATTTGTTACGTATGCAAGGCTGCTGTTGCAGTAATTAAGTTTTCAGTAAATTTCTCACTTAATAAAAGCTTTCAAAGTTTTTAGATGTACGTTCGAAACTTGCATCAGCAGTTTACTTCCAGAAATTAGTCAAATCAATTAATCACGCTTCAATATTAATTAATCTAATGCCACTTAATTACTTACAATGATGGATTAGATTCCAAGAATGAAATTCTCTCTATTAAGAGTTAGTATAACAATATTACGGGAAAATCAACGCAAACAAATCGCTTTTCAATTTTTGTGTTCGTGAAAAATTCTTTTGTGTTCAAAAAAAAAAAAAAACGTAAAGTAAAAAACACACTAATAAATATTAATATTCAGTATAGAAGTTACGAACGTTTGCTTATTTTTTTTTGTAGAAACTAAAGAAGAAAACAGTATAAGAACGTCAAGCTTTTTACAAATTTTTGTCGACTTGAATAATTTTCGTTGCTTTCAATTCTATATTTTTACAACCCCTAATTTACATATTTCACTAGTAATTTAAATATTAAGAGAAAATCTCTTTTTGAAATGAAATATTTGGGATTTAACGAGTTACAACATAAATAATAAAGAAAATTTAATAAAATGCAATTCAAATAATTCAACCATTACCTTAAAGCTGTTATCAATCAGCATTATGTTGATTTTATTGAAAAAAAATCCTTTATAGAGGAAATCAAAATAAAACGGATCAATTATTGATTCACTCATAAGTGTAAATGAACAACAATACAGTGTGTCCCACCAGGAAGGGCCGCGGTCGATACATGCAAAAGTACGTGAAGGGTGGTTTGAAAATTTTTTTATTTACAGAGGTCAATGGGGGCCTATTTTTTTTAAATATTTTCACGTTTCTGGCACTTCCGGTATAACCGGAAGTCGACACCAACTTGCTTATTTTAAATAGAACGCTCTGTATATTTTTGCAGTTTTGGATTCCACGTTGAATTTTAAGTCAACTTTGTGTAAAGTTGTCTATACCTAAATTCAGTTATTTTCAGATGTCCATTATTAAGAAAAAAAAGTGTTGAATCTTGAACAGTTGATGACTTTTAATTACAATATTTGCAACAGTAATGGTTTAGACATCGCTACATATGTAACTGATTCCATAATATCTGAGGAACATACAGGGTCCTCAAAATTTATAAGCCAATTTAAAAAAGTAAGGACTTACAAAACTTGATTTTTTCGAACGGAACACCCAGTATATTATTTTTTTAAGAAGAATTAAATTCGAATCGAATGGTATAAATTTGTATGTTCTCAGTAACTAAATACCAGAAACACAAGTAGTTATAACAGGAAAATAATTTGGTAAACAAAAATTAAAAAATTTTGACCTGCAACCTCTAAACATTTTTCGCATTCACAATTAAATTAAATTCTGAATCGAATGATATAAATTTGTATGTACGGTTGCAGCCACGGGAAAGTTACCACTTACGTTTATCCAGCAATCGTTATTTGAAATTTTTGAATAGAGTTAAAGGACTTTTTATGTCAATATGACGTTCGTTTACAGTGGCGTATCATAATGCAATTAATTAATGTCAGAGTGGCAGCCTATGGTGATAATACTTTCATTTTAATCAAGTTCGTGCGCCAATGATTTTCTATTGAATTACAATAGAAAAATGATAGTGGTAACTTTTCTCTGGCCGCAATTGTGCCTATCTTTTAGGATGTCCCAGTTACAGCGAATTTTGTTTTACAAACGTGAAAACACTGAAGTATTTCATTTTGCGAAGTAGGCTGAAAAAATAAAACAATTTAGTTTGTCTTGAATGTCAAATTTGTTAGAAGTTGCGTCAGTATTGTTTGTGCCCACAAACATGTTAAAAATGCTACCATCACGATTAAATTATATTTACGAAGATTATTTAAATTTATTTGTAATTTATGGACAATGTGACAAAGTTATAACAAGAACTTGCAATGCATTTGCTGATCGATATCCTCATAAACAGAAGCCATCACAACATGCTGTAAGACGCATCATCGATAATTTTAAAAATTTTGGTACTACTAAAAGAGGCATTAAAGAAGAAAACGTATTGTTGATGACGAAAATATAGAAATAGATTCATGGGTACTTTCGAGCTTTTCCAATGATGTCATTAAGACAAGTTGCTCTGGAGTTTGGTTTGTCTAAAAGCTCAATACATAGAATTGTAAGGAAACATAGTTTCCACCCATTTTCGATATGTATGGTACAACAGCTAAAATAAATCGATTTCATTAAACGACAAAGGTTTTGCTAATTTATTTTGACGAGGTAATTCGTTTCTAGACAACATCAATGGACAGGTGAATCGAAGTTCACTAAAAATGGTCTTCTAAATCGTCACAACTCTCATTTCTGTAGTGACTCCAATCCACACAACACTCGGGAACGTAATTTCCAAGACAATTGGTAGTTCAATGTTTACTGCGCCGTTAGAAATAATGTAGTGGTCGCCTTAGAATTTTATCAAGACAATTTAAATAGTAAGTAAATACCTTTGGTGTGATTTATGTACTTACAATGTGTATTACGTGAGAGATACATAAACATTCTGCAAAACATAGAAATATTTTTTACCAGCACGATGGTGCGCCTCCACATAGGGGCCAGTTAATTAATAACCTTCTCCAAGCCACTTTCTACGACCAATGGATTGCTAATGACAGGTCTTTTTTGCGGCCTCCACGATCTCCCAATCTAACCGTTTTAGATTGTTTCATTTGGGGATCTATAAAATATACGGTATACGAAACCCCATTAACAACAACGGATGACTGCATGCAGAGTGTAACAACCTTTTTTGTGGTTGTATTAAAAATACGTTAATCTAAGATCATTAATTTATTTGGCGTTAAATTAGAGGAGTTTTTAATTATTTACATGTAAAATTGAGAAAGGCAACTTGAATTGCATTTCCTAGAACATATATATTGGGTGTAATATTACATAAATAGTTATAGTTCCCTTTCTTTTAAAAATTGGACTCCGATCATTGTATTTCGCGCAATGCGTGACAAGTTCTTGAGGGGGGGCACTTACAGAAGCAATTCGGAAAGCCGCTATTTTTTTCTTCACTTGCTGCTGAATGTTAAAGCAGAAGACATTGTTATAATGGTTTTTACTTAATTTTTATATTTGGTGCCATCAGATTTTGGTGGTAAGTTATTTTTTAATTCATTATATTTAAAGCTAAAGCATTTGCTCTTTCCAGGCACTCGCGTACACTCATTATAGTACTTATATTATTCCCTTATACTCACTTAAGGCACTTATTTACTTACTTACTTACTCATACTTATATTTATATTTTAAATGGCTCTTAAGTTACTTATTTACACAAGTTTCTCTTCATTCAAATAATATCATCTTAAAATGCAATCTTAATAAAATAAAACATCAAGAATGCAATAAGTTTAGTGGATTAAAAATTTCTACAAATACATAGTTGATCGCGTTGTTACAAGAATACGCAAGGAAGATGTAGAAACGCTTTCATACTGGTTGACCGTTCCGCATCCATAATTAAACACTGGAAGCTGTCTATAAGAAAATCATTATACTGAGGTATTTATGTGGTGATTTTATATTTTTTAAGCTTAGCTTTAAATCCTTTTTCTTTCCTCTCCTTAACCATCGATATATTGGGTAAATAAACTTAATTGCACATTGTTAATTTTTGATGTTTATAGAAAGTTTTTATTGTTCATTATTTAGGTTTTGTTATTCCTATGACAAAGATAACAATGGCGCTCGAGAATTCATTTAATTATATATTTTTTTATAATTTTTTACATTGTTTTTTTATTAATTAGAGAAATGAAAATAATTAAGCAGGTGAGAAACAAGCCGCATTTCATGTGTGTTAACAAGTCAATATAGTAGAACCCTTCCTATAATTAATCTACCGATTGAGGACGAGACGGCATATAATTAGTGGTGAAAGGTTAGTACTTCAATTTGTTAAAAAATTTGTATTTAGAGATTACATTTGGCGTTTAATCAATGTACAAATTACATAACCACTTTATTTTTGTTTTTATAAGAGAGTAAGGAATGCATTTCGGAATCTGTCCCAAGACTCCATTAAACGTGCACTCATACTGGGTTAATTCGTAGATGCGAAAAATCTTTAGAGGTCGCAGGTCAAAATGTTGAACATTGATTGAATTCATATTTTTGTTTATCAAATTATTTTCCTGTTATATCTACTTGTGTTTCTTGTATGTGTTATTGAAAACTTAGTTATTTTAAATTACTATCTCATTTCATACTATTATTGGTATAACTCGCTAATATCACAGAATGTCTTTCTATGTATTATTTTCATCATCAGCAATCTGTTTTCTCCTTTAAATGCCTACTTTCACATTGTAAATAAATTAAAAATGAGTTTAAATTGTCTTTACGTGTGTTACTTCATTTTAACTATTTCAGCGTGACGATATGCTGCTTTGTTTTATTTTTTCTGTCTACTTGGCAAAATCAAATACTTCAGTTTTTACACGTTTTTATAAACAAAATTCGCTGTAACTGGTAAACCTTCGACCGTAAAATAGAATACTGGGTGTTCCATTTGAAAAAATCAAGTTTTGTAACTTAAGTTTTTAAATTGGCTGATCAATTTTGACATTATACAATCATTTTCACATGTAGCGATGTCTAAACCATTATTGTTGAAAATATTGTAATTGAAAGTCATCCATTGTTCAATATTCAACAGTTTTAATGTGGTGTTGTAACTGTCACTTTTTTCTTAAAAATGGATATATCTCAAAAATTACTGAATTTAGGTATAGACAACTTTGCACAAATTTGACTTAAAATTGAACGTAAAATCCAAAAGTACAAAAATATACAGGATGTTTCATTTGAAAGTTTTATAACTTCCTAACTTTTTAAATTGGTTTATAAATTTTGAGGGCCCTGTATGTTCCTCAGACATTATGCAATCATTTTCGTATGAAGTGATATCTAAACCATTACTGTTACAAATATTGTAATTAAAAGTAATCCACTGTGCAAGATTCAACATTTTTAATATGGTGCTGTCACTTTTTTTCTTAAAAATAGAGATATCTCGCAAATAACTGAATTTAAGTATAGACAACTTTACACAAAGTTGACTTAAAATTCAACGTAGAATCCAAAACTGTAAAAATATACAGGGTGTTCCATTTAAAATAAGCAAGTTAGTGTCGACTTCCGGTTACACCGGAAGTGCCAAAAACGTGAAAATATTTTGAAAAGGTAGGCCCCACTGACCTTTGAAAACAGCCAAATTTTCAAAATTACGCTATAAATACATTTCCATATATCAATCGCGGCCCTTCCCGGTAGGACACCCTGTATTAGGGGAAAGAAAGCAACGTGTTTCATTGCCTCCCCGCAGGTGAAGACAGGCTGCTCTAATTTTGCATGTTCCTTCAGTCACAGTGATGGATTCCCAGCATACATACAGTGCGACGAAGTATAATCTATTTCTTTTTATTTGCCCCCTAGATTTGGGGTGTTTTATTATTACACCAAAAGTATGCTGGTATCAGAGGGTTCGCACTAGCCTCAATTCTGATTTAATGTCAAAATTAATTTAACAGTTGCCACATTTAATTGAAATGGATAGTAACCACGTATAACAATAATAACGGATATTAAAAAAATCCTCATTTTTAATACTTAAACAAAGGCAACATGCATCACTCATGTGAAAATAAATTAATCAAATTTGACGTTAGTGAAAAATATTATATCAACTTTGCAAAAATAACTCCCAAAACCCCGGAAAATATTTGAACTAAATTCTAAGTTGGTAATACATTCAAACATTTAACCAATCAGAATTAAGATGTACAAACCATGACAAACTTTCGTGGTTCACGTTTATCCACATTTGAAAATTACGCTTTTGAAAATTGCTGTTATTTTTCTTTATTCCCTGCACTACGTTGAAACACAGTCTTTTTCAAGACTGCGTTAATCTTATTAGTGAAACTGGTACGGAGGTATTACAAATTTTCAGTAATCATAGTTAATATAACCTCAACACGAATTATGCTTTTAAACATTTACCGCAATAGCATTGATTAATAATTCTGTAACGGCAACAGCTATTTACAATATGCTGTATATTTAGTTAATTGGTTCTGCTTTTAGTTGGATTTACATACCAGCTAACAAAATTCACATGGCCGAAAAATCAAAGAAGACGGTCCACTCTGAAGCTCGAAACATTATTAACATTGTTGACTTCTTTGATAGGCAAAAAGCATCTGGTGTATGGTCATTTCCATGAAATAAGGCAACCGAGATAGCTGCTGCTGCGACTGACAAATCGGTTTCTTTCATTAAAAAGATTAGGTAGTTTTGCTTCAATAAGCATAATTTTTAAATAATCACGGTTATTATTAGAGCCAAAACAACGACATCTGAAAGTGACACCTTAAAGTCTCCCTGGAAGAAGAAAAGAAGTGGTGGTTCAACAAAAATTACTTTGGATAATATGGATTCAGTTGTATTGAAACGAACTATCCATGAAATTTAAATTATGGTTAAACAAGGTTCCCACGTTAAACATGTTGATTACCAAGACGCAGGAGGAAACTGGTTATTTTGGGAGACGAAAGCATTTGCACTAAATCGGTTTAAAATTTAAGTTATTAATGGAAAGAAATGACATTGTTGCATGGCGTTTTCGTAATTGACTTAAATTACGAGAGAACAATACCTTGGGTCGTAATAGGAAGGCAGTGACATACTTGGATGAAACTTACATTCATCTTTCATATGGAGTCAGTAGTTGCTGGTAATCTGAATAGGAACCAGAAGTTTACCGAACAGACAGGGCAGGTTCACGCCATATTATAGTACATGTAGGTGGTTTGTATAGATTTGTTGATATTTAAATCAAAAGGTAAATCTGGAGATTACGTTGACGACATGAACCACATACATTTTTTAAATTGGATGCAAAAGCCATTGATTCCAAATTTACCTTCGAATGGCATTGTAGCAATGGATAATGCACCTTATCATAGTGTTCACATTAACAAGCCACCTAACCAATTTGCACCAAAACAAAGCTAGAGGGAAATGAAGTACCAACAACTTGCGTAAATCTGAATTAATAACATTGGACAAGAAATGTAATTATAGTAAAACAAATTACGTTGTTGAATTATTAAAACAGCATGGTCATGCTGTGTTACGTTTCCCTTCATACCACTGCGAGCTTAATCCAATCGAGCTCATTTGAAGTTTGTCAAAGCGTAAAGTTGTAATGAACAATGTATCTCAATGTAACAGTGAAATTGAAAATTTAGTGAAAAATGCGTTTGCAGACATAGGTGTATCTGATTGGGAAAAGTGTCGTGCGCACCCTGAACATGTAGCTAATGAAATGTGGGAACGTGATGGAATACTCGATGAAATGTGTAGAAAGGTTGTCATTTCAAGTAAAGACAGGTTCATCAGATGAAGAGGAAGAAAGTTCTGAAGAAGAAGAGCAGCATTTCCTTTACTTCAATTATTTATTTTTAAAATCAATTTTCTTATTAACACTAATCATTGTAATATATTAGTAACTTTATATTCAAATGTGGGACTCTGCTTTTCTTGATTATTTGTTTTTAAGCTTTAAAATTGTGATCAGAATGATGTGTTTCAATTATTTTTCAAATGTTTACAAAACTATAAAATCAATTCAGTAAAATTTTATGTACCTAACTTAACACTAAGATGCATAAACCGGGGCTCTCAGGACCGGAGAATTTTTTATTACTCATAATTTGCTTAAAATCATTTCAGTCCGCTTAAGCATTCAGACATGCTGTAAACACGTCTTCATTCAGCATACGTTTGATTCGAAAGATATTCAAGTGTATTTAGAAATCGAAAAATAAATCTTTTGTATTAGTACCCCGTATTTACATAAACCGGGCGTCCGAAGCCCGTGTACAGTTAGTTCCTATAAAATGAGTTTCAAGGCTAATAGTTAGTATAATTTGTCAAGAACTGCTGCGCGAAATGGTACGTGTCGGTGCAAGTTGAAACCTCCATTATAGCTGGATGTATAAAAGTAGGCGCAGATGATTTTCTTTCAGTTGAATAAAATTTGCATTGAGTGAACTTGTGAAACGCATATGATAATGGCGTCAAAAAGAATGTGAAAAGCTGTGCTTTGGTGACCGTGTCTATGCAGAGCAGTGTCGCAGTGGGCAGCTCAAAGTGATGATATGTCTACTGAACAAGGTGATGTGTTTGAAGCAGAAAATGATGACACAGAAAACACAAATTTCGAATTGGTTTCTGACGAGTATTCTGGATCCAGTTCTGACGATGTTGATGATAATTCAGAGGTGGTCTGGATTGGAGTTTGGAACCTCCAACAAAAAATAAAATTCAACCACACAACATTATTCGGCGTGCCTAGGGCTCGCAGAAAAACACATGGTTGCAACACCAAACGAAGAGTTTCAGTTATTTGTAGCTCCAGTTATTATACAATAAATTGTGAACTGTGCTAATTTAGAGGGGAGGCGTATTTAAAGAGCAAAATGCCAACCATGCAAAAAAGATGTAACTGTTAATGAATTTTTTGCGTTCTGTGGTTTACTTATTCATGCGGGAGTTGGCAGATGCTGGGATGTTCCTGCGAGAGGACTATTTTGTAGTGAGTCTGCCAATTCTTCTTACCGAGCTACAATGTCCATATTTCGCTTTGAAGAAATACGAAAATTCGTCAGATTTGACGACAAGAGAACGCGGAATGCGCGTTTGGAAACCGATAAATTAGCAATGGTGTCCTATGTGTGGGATTTATTCATTCAGCAATGCAAAACCTACGTGATACTGAATACTAATGTAACCATTGATGAACAACTCGTTAGGTTTAGAGGTAGATGTAGATTCGTTCAATATATGTCAAATAAACCGGCAAAATATAAACATTTTGGATGTTTGAATTAAGTGTGATTATGCTCTGGATGGTTTAGTTTATGTTGGTCGCCAGCCCGAAGAACCTCCATATAAAAACCTCGGACTTGAAGTAGTACAAACTCTTGGTGCGTGGCATTAACGATGCTGATCTCAATCTCATAATAGACAACTTCTTCACTAGTGTTCCGCTAGCAATTTATCTGTTGGATAGAAATATTATTGCTTTGGGTACACTACGTCAGAATAAGCGTGATATTCCGAAAGGAATGAAAGCCTCAAAAGATTAGTGTTCGGGAGTATCTAAGCAGATTTATTGATATCTCTGGTCTGCCAGCCGCCCAAACAAATGCAACGATTAAGGGAAACCGATGCTCAGTGTGCCCCGCAAATACTGATCGTGAAAACACAATGATATGTATTAGTTGTAAAAATAATATCTATAATGAGCATATTATTAGAATGTGAACTAAATGCTTCTCTAATCCCTAAACAATTATTAAAAAATGTTCACTTTCCTGTTTAATCTCACGTTATTGATGTATATGTATAAATAAATACAGTTTTACTTCAATAACTTTATTTCTATTCTGACTATACGTGATTTTATTTAATGGACCTCAGACGCCCGGATTATGTAAATGCCGATATTTTATTGGTTAAGTGTCCTACAGTTCCTACCGTTAAGATAAATAAATTTGTTCACAAAATTTTGAATTCCATAAGTTTGATTTACATTTGCCGCCTTAATACTTTTTGCATGGAATGTACCTGTCGGAAAACAGCTCCGTCGTCAGGGTTTTTGTCAGGGCTGTACATACATTACGTATAAATGCATGGTGGGATTAAGGTCGGGCATTAAGGTCGGCATGGTCGTGATAGCATCGGAGGGAATAGATTTAGGGTTTTGAGGGGAAAGATTGCCAGCATCCGCTTAACCCATTAAAACCCAAGACATTTTTTTGAGAAAAAGATATCTTTTTAAATGTTTCTTATTAGGGGCATAATTGCCAAAAAAAGAGTAAATGTACGTAATACTTTAAAACTTAAGGTACACTTGGTGGTAATTGGTCAGCTGGTCGACTTTTCATTTTTGTCGACCTCTCATTACAAACTAAATAATGGCGCACTATACTTCTTCCAAACTCTAATAACGAGGTTGAATTATCACCTGCTAATTAATATAGCCTCCAGGAATTGACAAGAGTCATGTTAATCGTATTTGTAAACAGCCACCACCACTTTTGATCTCGAACAGAAATCCTGTAGTTGCTCACCGCCTGGTCGTGTAAATCAACCCCACCCATGGATTTATTATAAACACTGAAAATGTGTGGCTGTTGCACATCTACTTTCGCTTTGGCTACTGATGATCAGCGTTTGACTTTACTAATAGGGTCCAGTTTATCATAGTTTGTAACAATGGAGACAGTATTATTGTATTGCCACGTGATAATAAGAACTGCGGAATCACTGTCATAACAATATTCAAAAAAACCTCTCTCTTTCTTTTTGAATAACTGTACTTTTGTAATTTTTAGTTCGGTTCTCTCTGATGGTACCCGTGGCGCGATAACCTTGATCTCTCAACATTTTTAGCAAATCATGGCTACTAAAATAATTATCAAAGAAAATGGTATGATCAGAAGGTACTGCAACAACTTGCAGAAGATCAAGAACTACTCGAGATGCCAAGGGTATATCGCTAACCTGGGGTTTACCTTTAACACCACAATATGTGTCAAATGCATAACAGTATCCTGTGGAACTGCACAACATCCAGTTTTTGCCCTTTATATGCTGTTTGCTGGAATGCAGACCATAAAATTTTACATAGCTTCGTCGATGGACACATTTTCATGAAATATTCCCCATTGTTGAAATTTTTTATTCAGAAGTGTCATTAGCAGTCGCAATTTAGCCATTTTGTCTTGAATATCTAGATTGTCATTATCTACTAAATGAATAATGAATGTATCTTTTGATTTCTTGAAATCTATTCCGTAACATAGTTTTTGCGACAAGGGGCACTCCAAGATCTTCATCAAGATTCCAATAGTTACGTTCGTTTGGTAGTTTATGATAACCCGTTAGGAGTAAACTCGCAACAAAAAATTTCAAATCAGTTTTCGATACAAAGAAGTCATGTCTGCTTTTTGTGACGAATACAAATTTGTTTACTGCACCAAATAGTCAATAATTTCGTTACCGAACATCTTTTCAAACACTTCAATTGGACTACAATTTTTCAGTTCATTTCACAGAATTTATAGACGATCGGCACAACCGAAAGTTGCTGGCATAGTAGTATTAACAAAGCATTTTGTCCATTTTAGACCTATCTTTATTTTTTTGAACCGTTTTAATTTTTGCAAGTTTTCTAACCTCCGTGATAGTGGCAAGTTGTTTTCGTCATCACTTTCGTCTTCGTCACTACTGTATGCTGCAACTCAATTACACCGGCTACATCAGTAGGAAATATATTTTCGCCTCCTTCTAAATTATTTACGTCAAAGTCCTCTTCATCGGTTTGTGGGCAGCATCAGGCGATATAATAACAATATCAACTTCATGTTGAACACTCGCTGTAGCAACATCGTCTAAAGCAGGTTCTAAATGTCGATACTTTCTTCCATAAAACGATTGTGGAGATATTTCTGCAAAATGTTCGGCTTCCATAATAAACTGAAATAAAATATAATGTGTATTGCAAGAGTAACCATAATAAATTATGTATTTTTTATGAACGGCTTCCGCTCATTGTCCCCAATTGGGAACACCTAACTTACCTGACTTATCTAACTCGAAATTTCGCTAAACTTTACCACATATATGCTAAACACAAAAGGTTACACTCCGATCTGCAGGTTTTGTTGCAATAAACACTATCTAGAACTGAAATGTTTAGGTTACGTGACTTTTATTGATAACAGGTACCGCGCTTTAATACTACCGCGTGACTGTTTACAAAACTGAACCTTTTGTCACACTGTACGAATTTACGCCCGTTTCCACTATAAGGTGAGAAGAAAACAACATTAAGTAACACTCTATCATATTGAGCTGTGGCTATTTGTCAAGAGATAGCGCTAAAATAAAATTTAGTTTGCTGTCTCCATATGAGGTCAGTGGGAAATAATGGGTTAAACAGCGACACATGATGATCGAACATGCACTGACAAGGTACACGGTAACGGGGATCGAATACATTACCTCCAGAATACTAAACAGACTATGTTACCACAGATCCAACTAGCTCGGAGTATTGAGGGAGAATGGGAGAATAGTGCGCACTTCAGCAAGAATCAATTTTATGGTTCACATATAATATTATAATTGATTAGAAAACGTCAAGCTAAGCGCTAATGGCCCTAATTTAATTATATGAGATTACGTTGGAATAACATAAAAGGTAATGGCGTGCAAGTGGTGGGATAATCATGCGTAATTTTGATAAAACCAAAAAATGCTTTATTTTAAAGGATAAAGATATATTTTTGACAACACAACAAAACAATGAATTTTTACATAAGGACATAACAGTTACATTTGTAGTTTTCCGACGAATCGGCACCAGTGCATTCAGCATGGTTCCATGAGAAACGTAAAACACATGTGTACTATAATTCTCTGTCCTTACAGTATTCGTCTCGAATACAACATATTCCGTTCCTTGTCGAGTGCCCCAAAAGGAGTTGGCAACTCATTTCAATATCATCTTACGCAAAAAAAAACGCTGTACAAGGATTCCTGGTAAAATGCTACACAATGGTTTGGTTCTTTGTAAACCAGAAGAAATTGTAAATGCGTTTGCTACTTACTTTAAAAGTGTGTTCTTATCTAAAGAGCCTAACGGTGCCAATGTCAGTGAAAGTGAGACCTGTGATAACATCAATGTATTACATACATTTAAAGTTAGTGCTTTGGATGTACGGTCAGCTGCTCAAAAAATAAAAGCACCATGGGCTGAGGTAACTTACCTGGATTTTTTGTAAAAGATTGTATATCATGGGTTGAAACTCCATTAGTCAGACTTTATAATTTAGCTATTAAGAACTGTTAGTTTCCTGAAGTGTGAAAAACCTTTAAAACATGCCCGGTATTTAAATCTAGTGTCACTAGTGACATATGTAACTATCGTCCGTTTGCAATAATTCTTAATTTTGCTAAATTGTTTGAACATATCCTAGCATCATAAAACACCAGTAGGTCAAATATCAACTCACTATGAAACAGGCCGGGTTTATTAAAGGTCGTTCAACATCAACAAATCTCTGTAACTTCACTGATTTTGTATCTAACCATTTAGATAAGAGGCCATACAGCTATACAGACTTTAGCAAAGCGTTTGATCAGGTACATCATGATATTATTGTCAAAAAACTTAATAATTTTGGTTTTAATAGAAATATTATTAAACCGATTACTTCATTATTAATAAATAGAAGGCAGTATGTTGAATTTAATGATGGTCGGTTGCAATTCTATAAGACCACATGTGGTGTAACACCAGGGTTTAATCTTCGACTTTTCTTTAGTAGACTAAAAATTAATTTTGTAATTAATTTAAATTAAAGCTTGTAGTGAAAACTTATCGCTACTGAAAAACCGCCTGATTTAGATTTTCACTGCATAAATTTACTTGAATTCCACAGATTGTATTTATTAAGTCATTTATTAGTCATCATCATTGGTGTGTTTGTAAAGGGGGAAACTGCCTTTGGTCTAGCTCCCTAATCCCCCTTGTGTCCGAAATCATTTTGTTTGAGCAACATCTTCAACCGCCGTATAAACCCTGAGGTTATCCTTTACTGCGGAATCTGCGTTTTGTTTGGAGACCGTATAGTTCAGTATTGGCCGTAAGACAATCTGAACAGTGGTAAGTCCAAGGCACTATCAACTCCTGGAAACTGATAGAACGTAGTCTGTATTCTGCCCATCTATCAAACAAAAAATCTTATATTGGTAAATTGGCGATAAAAAAAACACCAAGAGGCGTCGACTAAATGAAGCACCATACAGTGCACAATAGAGTAGAGTTACCCAAAATGATCACTGCAGGTAAAACAAACCTATGGTGCAAATTAGTGGACGCACTCCTTTATAATCAATCTGGACTCGTCATCGTGGTAAACTACCACCTATCGTATTTAAGTATCAGAAAAGTGATTAATGATATAATAAAAAATTCAATAATTAATTGAATTTTAATTAAAACAAATTTCAACGTTTGCGCCTAAACTGAGGGTGAGTTGAAGTTCACAATTATCCCACCACTAATGTGGCAGAGGTTATATTAGCAGTCAGCCCAAATGTTCCGCCATCTTATTGAGTTGATATATTGTGTCTGAACAGACTGAAATCGTGTATAAATTATTGGGTAAAATTACTGAAATCCTATTTCAGTAGATGCTTGCCCAAAAACTAATTCTGAAAGTAATTTAAATTAAAGCTTGTAGCTACTGAAAAACCATCCGTTTTAGATTTTGGCCGCATAAATTTAGTTGAATTAAAGAGAGATTGACTTTATTAATCATTAATCATTGGTTTTTGTAAAGCGAGACTTTTGTTGAGCTCCCTAATCACCCTTTCATCCGAAATAACTTTGTTTTTTCAGCATCATTAATCGCCATATGTACCCTAAAGTTATCCCCCACTGACGAATCTGAAGCATTCCGTTTGAAAACCGCACATTTCAGTATTGACCCAAAGATAATCTGGACGGTGGTATATCTTGTCGAAGGCATTATTAACCGTATGAACCTGATAGTCTGTATTCAGTCCAGGAGTTGATAAACCGAATATCGTAAATGAATATACTGTACATATAATTATATTCAAATCTATTAAAACAATTTCCAAATGAGTCTTAATTTGTGTACTGGTGGAGGTTAAGTGTAAACCTCACTTGCAATTGATTTAGTAAATTTTTTTTTAATTTACAAATACATCTCATATACAGGGTGAATCATGATCGACGACACCGAGTTCTACGGCGAAGCGGCATATAATCGTTAATTTCTAATACAGTGATATTATGTAAGTCAATATGACGTAACATTTTAAAAATATTTTTAAATATACAGGGTACTCGAAAAAAGTGGCATATCTTTGTTATGTTTTTTTAAATGACCCAACCCGTATATTATTGCATTTTCGAATTTTACATAAAAAATAAGTAGCACTTTCATAAGGGTTCCCTATACCTACATACAGAGTGTTTCAAGTTATGTCAATTTCTCTGAAAATGTAGGGTTTTACAGGAAAAATTAAATATCTCCTAATAAGATTAACTCCAACAAATTTACTCTTAGGTTTAAGGAAAATACTGTTCCGTTAGTCTATTTATTGACCGAATAGTAAACATATCTTTACAGGGTGTTCATTTTTTTCTGTTAAATTAGTAGAACGTTTATTCGGAAATATTCGGCTTATTTTACATGGAACACTCTGGATTTTATACGCTTATCGGTTTGTTTACTTAATTACCTTTCAACTTATATAAGGGTTTCCTATATCAAAACCTTCAAATTTTCAACTTAATAATTTTTGGAATTTGTCTGTTCTTGTACCATTTGTAGATTGAAATATCCTCCCAAAATCCCTACTCTTAATGATTTTTGGCTAATGTAACACATTTTCAAATTAAAATCATAGTAACTTTAATTTAAACGTTTATAAAGTTATTTCTACACTGTGTAGACTAAACTAAAATGGTACACTTATCGTTAATCTCGATAACCGTAACGACTTGTCCAAGCGAAACCGATCAGCTTCAAATTAAAAAAAATAAAGTGAAACTTTAAAAAATCTATTGCGATTTTTAGTTTAATCTACATAATGCAACAGTTTCACAGAGTAAGGATAGAAAGCATGTACACAATGGAAACTAAAATTTTATTCATGTGGTGTGATAATTTGCTCAAAAAATTAAAAAGATTACAATAAATGTTCGATATGATGTCCATCTTCTTGAACACACAGTGTTATTCTTTTTTCAACGAACATCTTACGTTTTGCAACATATCAGGGGTGGCCGTCTCAGCATTTCTTACTCTTCTTTTCATATCGTCTGCAGTGGTGGGAGGTGTGCTGTAAACTAAATTTTTGATATAGCTCGAAAAGAAAAAAATCATGGATGTTAGTTTAGGAGATCTAGGTAGCCAGGAAATTGGTCCACCTCTCCCAATCCACTTATCAGGAAACTTCCTATTTAAATATTCCCTAACAACACGTGAGAAATGTGCAGATGCTCCATCTAATTGCAACCACATATTTTGTCTAATATTTAAAGGAATACTTTATAAAAGTTTCCAAAAGTTTCTCTTGACCATTTGCCATCGAAAAAAAGCGGGCCAATAGCATTATTTCCAACAATTCCACCATACACATTAACACTCCGTCAATTTTGACGATCAACAGTGTTAAATAAATGTTTATTTTTGTTGTAATAATGGAAATTGTGCTGATTTCACTAATCCATTATTGTGGAATGTTGACTCTGAGTAAATAATACATTTTCAAAAAAAACGTTCATTGTCACTAACTTGATCAATAAGGAATAAACAATACGTTTTTGAATGTCTGTGCCATATAACCTTTGATGTATTTGTATATAAAAAGGGTGGTATGTATGTTTCTTTAAGATCCTTCACACACTAAGCTGACTAATTCCTGTTTCTCTTACAATAACTCCTGTACTAGTATTTTGGTTGTCAACAACGGAACTTAATACCAAAGGCTTATTATCATCATCATTTGTAACAGGCTTCTCTTTTATCTGTTTTGGGTAAGCTACACTTCCTGTATCACGAAATGTTTGAAGTAACCTTTCAAAAACCTGTTTATCGGGATGCACCCGCTCATGGTATTTTTCTGAGTACACTCTTGAAGCAAGTAAACAATTTTCATAGCATTCACCAATGGTTAAAATCATATCAATTCTTTCTTGATGTGAATAAACCAGTATTAAATTGAAAATATTTCAACAATTTTCAACAGACTCGAAAAAAAAACAATACACAATGACAAACGTCACGCTTAATGTCAGAATTTTAACATTAACAAATGCGTTACCGTCAATTCCACAGCACACTACAAAACTTACAAGATTAGTCAGGTTAACATTATTTGTTAATATGTAAATTACAAATATCTGAAATATATCATGTACACATAAGATTGGTACCGAGCTTTCTACTTATTGGTAAAGAAAAATACTGATACATTAGCAAAAAGATAATAGGTAGGGATTTGGGAGGATGTACTGACGAGATCCTGACTAAATAATGAAAATCTACAATTCGGCAACACTGCTTTTAAATTTTATTTTGCAGACAACATTGCTACAATTTCCTATGCCACATACAGTAGTTATATTAAAAATGGTTGCATGGGTTTTAACTGCTTTGTATTGTTCATTAATTTGCATGAGCTTTAATTCAGCTAGATTGAATTTTATTTTGTTTTCTTTTATTTATAGTTGCATGCGTTCCTAATATTACAAATTTTGCTTCATCGAGTTTTTTTTGTTTGCTTTAAATAATACAGAGTGAAATTTTAGTTGCTTAGTTCAGAGTAGGTATAACGTAAACAATTTTGACAATCGTAATTCTAAAAGGGATAATTCCAATTTTGTAAGTTCATTAATATTAAAACGACCACTACTAAATTCTTGAATTGAACGAAAATAATAATCAGACGATAATGTAAGTAGTAACATAAATCAACCATTCATATAGTTAAAAATTACTAATTGCAGCATGTAGACGACGATAGATCATTGACAAAATCAATGCACTAATTGTATTTCTTCGATTATGGCAATAAGCGTGATTCTTACCCTAATGTAGGTACAACGGTAATTATAATAAACTTCTGAAACGTAAAACTTGGGTTACGACTTCATTCGAGTATCGTACCACAAAATCGTAAACTAAAATTGAAATTACGACTGCAATTTAAAACCCGGTTAGAGAAACTTTCAGTAAGTAAATCAGATATTGTACAAAAACTACCTTCATCGAAGGGTTTCAGGTATAGAAGCTGAGATAGTATATTGCTAAACTTTTTAATCCTCCGAAGAGTGCACGAATTGAAACTTAGATAAACTACTTCACGTTAATCTTCAAAACTGTTTATTTGGTGCTTTAGGCTTATTCCCTTATATAACAAAAGGTAGCTAATAATTAGTGATTTGCCCAATACATCGTGTTAACACATTTTTCTTTTTTATAAGATGTCCGACGAAAAAGATAAAGAATAACCACAAGGGTATTCAAAAATTTTCACTAGATAATTTTAAATTTGCCAGATGGTGGCAAGAATATTAAAAGAAGACGTAGATTCTTATATCACTTTCATCCATTTACAGAAACCGGTATATTTTTAAATAAAATTCTGATTTTTCTTATTAATTATTCCCCCGTTAGATGACACTACTTTAAACTATTCACAATTTTGGCTTTTTTCCAATTTATGTTTTAGTGTAAAATTAAAACGTAACACCCTACATTTTCAGAAAAATTGATATAACCTGAAATACTCTGTGCGTAGGTATAGGGAACCCTTATGAAAGTGATACTTATTTTTTATGTAAAATTCGAAAATGCAATAATATACGGGGTGTATCGTTTAAAAAAACATGACTATGATGTCACTTTTTTGGAACACCCTTTTCGGAATTAACGAGTATATGCCGCTTCGCCGTAGAACTCCGTGGCGTCGGTCGTGATTCACCCTGTATAAATACTATGTTATACTGTATTTGAACCTAGGTTACAATTAAACAAAAAAAACATTGTTAAATAACTACTTATTCTTATATATTTAAATTTATATTTAAAACAAAAAATGAAGTAAAACAAATGGTAATACATTAATACAACATCAAAATGTGTATGCAATTGTACAGAAACGGTTTGTGCACTACCTTAATAAACATAAAAATAAATAAAAATTTTGCATGTTCAGTAGATGTCTATAAATATACATTGCATTAAAAACAAAACAAACAACAATAAATCGTCAATTTTAATTCATAGCTTAAACATAATTTGCCCAGCAGAAAAGAATTTTGCAAATTAGTAGCTCACATGGTTTTGTCAAACATCTAACGTAAAAAATTTATATCAAGTTCAAGAACATCAAAAATCAATTGAATAATTGATATAATTCTACCTATACGAATTTTTATTTGCAGAACGCCATCAGCAAAAATAAAATATAGCCGAAAATTTAGTTAAATACAAAGTACAAAGCTTCTTATCAATGAAATCTGTCTATAGCGTAATAATTAAAATGTTACGAAACATAAAAGTAGGGTAAAAATCAGTGACCTTAAAAAATGTGGAAACAAAAAAATGGAAGTAAGGCCAACATAAATAAAAAATAGCTAGTAAAAAGCAAACAAAGCCGCATCGCGGCTGTTTGTTAAAATTAAATTATCTAAAACGATAAGAAATTAAAATGAAACTGAAAAATTCATTTAAAAAAGTTAATCTGAGAAAAAAGTTATTATAAACCATATTTTCTAGATTATCATTTCCATTTTCACAAAACTTCATTTTAATCTACATCGTGTGACTTTACCATCGATCGAAAAGTCTTTAATGGAAAAATTATAATTCAGACTCAATTTCCATTCAACACGTAAACGGGTTAAAGTTTTAATCTAAATTTAAAATTTTACGTACAACGTTGCATATGATAGTCCAATTTTTCCATTTTAAAATTCCCATTTTAAAACGTCTAACTATGAATATATTACACATAGAGAATTAAAGTAATATTTTAAAAACGTTAGCTTGTTCTTTCTCATACAATTGAAATCTTCCAACAAAACGTATAAGTAAGCATAGCAGAGGATTGTAGCAAACTTTCCGTGCAGCTATAGTCTTTCAATTCTATGTTTACTTCTATGATTTATATGCATATTCTTTCAGAAAACTTTAACGGTGAACAAAAATACTCCTGCATTATTTATTATTTAAGTTTTAAGCGTCTTAATTATTTATGAGGGTTTAATTGTGTACGTGGACGTAAAAACTTTCTTAATTTAACTACGAAAAAGAGTGCTTTTCTTTTTAAAATATTTATGAAAACAATACAAACTGCGTAAGCACTTACCACCTATGGATTTCATTAGACGGTGGTTATTGAATTTATGACGAAGTGTTCAACGCTTTACATTGCAACCTTGTGTTTAATCTACTGTTAAAATTTCCATTTATATCCTTTTTTTCTAACTTTTAATTGACAGCTGTAAATGAAGTGTCCAAAGTTAATCTTGTAACAGTAATAGAAAGGAAATTTAACACCGTTCCAAAGATTTTTGTCGATAATGCTGAATTCGATATTAATTTCAATTATGTTTTCGACAGAAGATATTAATCGCAGCTTTTCTACATTTTCAACAAAATTTGTTTTCCGGAAGTGAATTCAGTTACTACTACAGAAATCATAAAACTTTTTAGAGCAGACCTTCATTAATCGTATTTTATGATGAAATTAGTGCAAATTTTTATTAAAGTGCCTTCGTACAGATTACTTGCGTCAACGTAAGTGCATAAAGGGAACCAAATAAATTATTTTGTGAATATATTCAAACACCTAATTTACACTAGGCAAGTAACGATTCTGTAAAAGTTTATTTGCATTACAATTTACACATTTTACGGCATCACTGTATTATTTATTTATTTATTTTATTTATTGAAATGAAATTATACAAAGGTTTACCGAGCATATGTGCTCCAAAACAAACCTTATTAACATAAACATAATTCTAATTTATTATTAACATTATAATTTTCCGACAATAATCAAAAAATACCAATAATACTCCTAAAATAAATGTACGTGTAGTAAACGAAAGGACTTAAAGAAAAGAAAAAAAATAAGAAAGAACATCATCGCTCCATATTCCAATTTGCGCCTTACTAGTGTAAAAAATAACTTTTTTATTACATCAGTGTCATCAAATAATCTTGTATGACGAATGATAAATCCCAATAATTTAATGACCATATTTATGTGCATTTTATGTCAGCTGTGCATCTATAGCAATCCCTAGATCCATGATCTCTTTTGATGACTTTACTGATGTTGTATTAATCCTGTATGCAAATGTATTGTGTGTTTGTTGTCTTGTAAATACCATAAATTTACATTTATCAATGTTAAGTTCAAACATATCTATTTCGCACCATTTATACCATTCAGGTCTTCTTGAAGTTTAAAACAGTCATCAGGGATTCTTATAGTTTTATACAGTTTCACGTCATCTGCGTATAGTTTTGAATACTTGATACACTGTGGAAGGTCATTTATAGCGATTAGGAATAATAACGGGCCCAAATTGCTTCCTTGGCGAATACCGGAATTACTATAATGTACTGCAGATCTAAAGTTTTTATATTGTACATAATACGGACGGCTTCGATTATACGTGTTAAAACATATTTTTAGAGAATCCATAATTTTGTAGTTTCCTTATCAAGATATCATGATGCACTTTGTCAAACGCTTTCTGGAAGTCTAGATATACGGCGTCCACTCCGGAATTTACATCCAATTGTTGGGATGTCAGTAGTAGATTTCTAATCTATTTTGACCAGCCGTTATTTTACTATCTTGTTGCTCTATCAATAATTTTAACTCGCTCATATTTGTTTTACCTATTGTATCGTAATCAATTACATAATTACATGCCACTGAGTCACTCATTGTACGACTTATTTGTCTTTCTCTTACACAAGTTGGGCATTTCCAGGCTTTATCGCTGCTATTTAAATAACTGACCTCGGCATCTGTTATTTCCGCACATGTTAAATGATAATACAGTGCACAATAGGGAAGAGTGGCGCTAAACGATCATTTCAGGTAAAAAAATCCTATGGAGCTAATTACTAAACGCACTCCTGTATATTCAATCAAAACTCGTCATAACTATCACATATCAGTCTGAAGTGTTGGAAAAGTGATCCATGTAGTTTCAATTTATGTGTAGAACGTTATAGGGAGCTTTAACCCAGTAAAATCTAGCAAGTATAACCCTGGTGCCAACGAAAGTAATTATAGCACTTTAGATGGGTCCAGAAGGTTTATTATTTGAAGCAGACCAGTATAAATTTTGATAAGCATAAGCCTACTGGTATTAATAGTAGAGGCCATAACTCTCTAAAATAATCTCCAAAAGTTTAAAAAGGGAATAAGGAGATAGGCTGGAAGAGATAATTTTAATAGGCACATATACAAAGACAGAGACAAATCGAAACAAGTAATCCAATAAATAGTAAGTCGTGTATTCAACAACTGTAAAAAAAGGCATACAATTTTAAGCACAAAAATGTAAACTTTAGATTTTAAATAGGAACTCAAATTAATGGCTTGCTACCCTAAATATTAATTCAGAAAACGAGATAACAAATTACTGAAATTTGAGGTCCGCAGCAAGCAGCCACACATCAGTCGTTCGTTAATTGTGATCTCCACTGTTTACCCAACGCAAAAATTGTAAGCAACAATACAATACGTAGACCACTCAACTCAAAGATATAGGCACTAGCGTAGCTAAAGACTTTTACCTCAAATAAATCGAGCTGCATGTGTTTGAAGCTAATGATAAAGAAACATAAATGCTCGTGATACCACTTTCTACCTATAAGAAGTAAATATAACTCAATAAATATAAAGTATTTTTAAATGCAATAAATAAATTTTGTTACCTATCACAACAACGATAAGAGATGTAGTGTATGAGTATCATAGTCAGTTAGTAAAGCATAAACTGAGAGAAACGTATGAAATCCAATAGCATTTTCAGATTTCATATGTTCATTTAGCATCCTAAATAATTGTCAAAAGCTACTATTTACTGAAGAAAATAAATTTAATTTTGATAGAAACGATTAAATTTCTAAAAAATTAATAAAAAATACACGACGCAAAAGCTATGTGTCTTAATTATGAGTGATAATCGTGAAAGATTGCTTTACAGAGTAATCTGAAGATGAAAATTTGAGTTATTCTGGATTTACCCATCATCAACATATATTGTAAAGAACATATTGGCATTATTTATTTGGCGACGAAACATACATACGTTTATCAACCTCTAACTGTTTGAAGCCGTATTTTGTAATAAAATGTACGAACTTTTAGTTCCAACAGCGGGTTGATTATTCGGCCATATATACTCTTCGTTAATTTGCACACCAACACCGACTGTCCTATATATATATATATATATATATATATATATATATATATATATATATATATATATATATATATATATATTGTGCACTTATATACGTGCATATATACGTGCACTTAATTTTCTTCCTATATGAAGGTGAAGGTGTAACACCTCGTGAATGAGCATAGAAAATTACTTTTATTTCATTTTAATATAAGAGATTCGTTACTGTGCGGCACCCTTACAAGGTAATTTTCATAAAATCACTTATATAGTTACAGTATTAAGTTATACGTAGATTAAGTTACGTGTGCGCAGAAAAGGAGGCGCACTGTCTTTTGTTTGTTTGACGCCGGAATCTCATCCAGGCAACGATAACTTTGTTTAGTGCTTAAGGATTAAAAAGGTGACAAAATAATTTTGTAATGGTGTCTCCATTAATGAATTGAATTGACATCTAGTGGATTATTACGTCAGCTTTCGAGTGTAATGACGATTTAAAATTGTTTTGTCTGTTTTAATTTTAATTTTGTTTAAGTTTTAATTTTCAAATCTCATAAAATTATTTCAACATCTTTAACAATTTAATAAATATTACTACTGACGAAGATGAGTGTAAGTGTTATCGAAACGTTTAGATGGTATTACATTAATATACAAATACACCACGAAAATCCCAAAAAAGATAAATATGTTAATACGTTTTGTCCCTTGTTTTGAATAAATGTATTAAAGTTTTATTGTTATCATAAATGCATTACAACACCCCAAAGGTACTGAAGAGAGTTATCGCATTGCGCTGAGTTATCAGCCGAGGCATGTAAAGAATTAATTAACATTCATTTCAATTAAAAAAATCAAAAAGATCAGTTTAACAGTAAACAAGGAAGTGGGTGGATTACAGTAGGCTCGTCAAGCTGAATCGATTACAAAGGTTCTAATACCCGCGTTTCATTTCATTATTGAGCGAATTCATTTCATCAACTATCGCATGTTGCCGTTCTTCTTTAGTCTTATCTGTAGTGGCTTCCATATGAGGTTGGGGTTCGTTCAAAATAGTAACACAAGCTATCGATATCATCATAACCATAACGAACTGGCCAATTCAAAGTCGCATTTTCGTCATTTATTTTTGAACTTTCATCTTCATTCTATAATTTTTTACTTGAACCATCCATTTTGTCTTATGTGTGTTCGATTTCCAATCACAATTGTAATGCATCATGACCATCTTGTTGTATACATACTTGCAACAATAAGGTCCTGCTTATTCGCCAGCTACAACCTATAGTGAAGACAATTCCCATCATAACCAGGTAAAATTCCTTTATTGGCCTTTTTAGAAATCGTTTTGGTTTAACTACATACGCTTCCGCGCCCAATTCTCGTAATTATTCTAATTTTAATTCCTTTCCTGTGAACTTTTCGTATGAAGATTTACTTTCATCCGGTTTAAATAGTCTACTATTTAATAAATAAATAGCTGTAATTACGGCTTCTGCCCATAAATAAATTAGAAGATCACTGCATTCTAACATTGTTCTTGCACTTTCTATTATAGATTTAACATCACTATCTGCTCTGCCATTCTGTTCAGGCGCATACAGTGCACACTATATGTATATGTCCTGTGAATATTGTTGATTTGAAAACCAAGCCTTTGCCCATGTATCTGCATTGAAGTTACAAGTCACTTCGAGTTGAGCTCTCCACTTTGGAATGAGAAAAAACGCAATGAGTGCAAAAATAGTCCTTGAATTCCACCTGGCACTATGAAGGGAGGGTAACTTCTTCAATTTTAGTTGAGATTACTTCCTCTCCTGTTGAATTTATAAGCTTGACATAGCTCAAAAAGGAATCTGAAGTCATCTGCCTATCCCAAGTTGTTGCATTTCGGTATCTTTTCCTCACCAGAATGCCTTTGTTTCAATTCCTCATAGCCTTCCAAGATATCTTCTATGAATTGATAATTGACATTGGATGACTGTCAACTTGGGAAAATGCAATCCATAAAGTGCCGTAGAATCAAATCGAGAATGTGATGTTGACAGCCAGTAAACTGGAGCTCTGCTAGACCCTTTTCCTTCAAATACTTCCGAAATTTAACAACAACACCATTTTTGTGACCTGTATTGACTGTTGTAGTATCGGAAATAATCATTTTGACATTTGTCCATGTATTATACTCATCTAAAAGGGTTTTCAGTGGAATAAATATGTCCTCAGCTGATCCGCTTGCACAAACTAAAATGCCAAGATTGAGAGTTCTTGCGGAGTTCTTGATACACACAGCCTGATATTCTTTATTATTAATTATCTTTCATCAAAATGCAAGCAGAATTCCTCTTCATCAATTATTTCTCTTAGTCGGTTTTGACTGTGTTTGCATTCTTGACCCCTCGACGCTAAATGCCTAATTGCGATGGTGTGGGACATTTGATGCTTTCCTTGGAAATTAAGAATGCCCAAATTGACCCATGTTAAGTAAGTAGGGCGCGGGAGGTTTTTTCACAACTGAACACATTGCATGTCATTTGTAGGATCTATAAGCAAATGTTCATCATATGCAACATCAGGAAATTTAATATTTTGAAAAAAGTTCCAAAAGTCATAACTAATGTCTAAAAAGTTTGGTTTACATACTTGGTTCAATTATGCGATTTAAAAACTATAATTTGGTTACCTGTTTGAAGTTCCAACAAAACCTTAAATTCTAGGAATTTTACAAAAACGTTGTTTGTGTGTTTCATAAAATAAGCAAAGAGATACGGCTAGCTATCATCCCTAAAAAAAAGTAATTAGCTCCACCAAGATATATTGTCGCGAATTTCCCCACAAATATCTGAATCTATGCCTCCTCCGGCTAGTTTTGATTTGTAGGAGTTTCCTTTAAACGATTATTTTTGTTGCTTTCCAACGTTACAGCTTTCACAAGAATACCTTTCTGTACCTATGTGTTCATGCGTTCATACCATAACAAAACCGAATTTATCCCTGCGATATTTCCTTGGTAATCATTATGTTACTCGAAAAGCATTACATAACGGAGATTATACATCTTCACACCTGAAACTACTAGCCCATTAGAATTTTTGACATATATGCAATTATTTTGAAATGGCACATTGAACCCATTAGCAACAAAAGATCCCACAGAAAACAAATTATTTCTTAACTGTGGTACATACAGTGTATTTTCTAAGTATCTCAATTCGTTTTTACTATTTACTATTGCCAATACTTGCATTGCACCTATGCCTTAAGCATAAATTACAGTTATCTCCTTCAGCTAAGCCTGTTTCAATTTCGTTTGCTGTTTTCAGTAGTATGTGTTGATGCCGTATTATCGGCAAGTCAAATAGGTTCACGCTCGTCGGCAATTATATTCCTTACTTCAGCAGTGACAGCTTGATTCTGACATTTCTGTTTAGCATTAATTTCAGAGTTTACACTTACAATTTTCTACACTATTTCTTTAAATGACCTTTCTTATAGTAAAAGTAACATGTAGGAAGAAATCTTTTACTTTTATCGGAGCATTTGCTTTCTTCCATGTTTGCGTTAAATGACGTACTACTATCGGTTTCAAAAAGCAAGATAGGTCAGTTTGAAAGCTTATAACTTTTTTATTGCACGCCCAATTGATGTGAAACTTGGCAGACACCTTCCCAGTAGACATGTAATAACAGTCAGAAAATATAAATTTTTTAGACGCTTAACTTTGTAAAGTAAAAATGAAATTATCATAAAAAATGTAGTTTTGCGGCCGTGTTTCACATACGGTCGGTTTCAGTGCTCGTAGCTTCCTTATTTTTGTCTTAAAATGTGCGAAATTTTAACCAGTGACATACCAAAGTAATATAAAGGTAACTGCAATTCCAAATTTTAAAAAAATATTTAAATTTTGAAAAAAAATGACGTGTTCTCGATACGTGCAAACTTCGCTCTAAATGCAAATATTTTCGTTTTAAGTGAACCGACTTGTAGGTTTTAATTGTCCTTTAACGTTCCGTATTAAAGCACAGGCATTTATTATCTAGATTAATCCCAATTAGTAAATAATTTAATTCTCAGACAAGAGAGAGAACGAGTTATATTGGACGAGCTTCCGATCGACGACTCAATACGAATGCCGCCGCCTGGGCGATGCACGAAATCGAGCTTCACACTGCTAAAATAAACGTTCATTAAAGAATGATATTATTTTATATTCCGATTTACTAAGAATATTAATCAAAACGTCTGGTATGAGCATAAGGATTTTTTTATTTTTATTATATAATTTAAGATACATATTAAATGAGGACAGCAGAAACAATAAATAGTAAACTACAAAAATCTACAAATAATTTTGTGGAATGTGAAATTGGAAAATACCCTAACAATAATGACTATTTAATGCACTTTCTGTTATATTTTTAATTGGTTTAAAATGTAACTATTTATTATTTATATACAAAAATTACGTGCACAAGGATTACATGAGTACAGGGATTTTTTTTATTTATGTTATACATTTTAAGGTACATATTAAATGAGGACCGCAGAAACAATAAATAGTAAAGTACAAAAATCAATAAATAATTGTGCGGAATGTGAAATTGGAAAATACCGTAACAACAATGACTTTAATGCACTTTCTGTAATATTCTTAATTTGTTTAAAATGTAAACTATACTATTGATTATTGATTATTAGAAAAATTATATGCAAAAACTGGCAAAGACCTTTACATTTCTGTTCAGGAGCTTGAAATGTTTAAAGTACTATCGGAATCTTTTCCTACATTTATTATTAACTGTTCTACGTGCACATCAATTATATGCTCTTTTTTTCGATAGTTTTCCTCAAGTTTTTTTACATGTTCCAAAAGATTGTCCCACAAATTATTCATTACTTCAGTACATAACGTTAACACGTCTTTTATTTCATATGTGTTATTTTGCTTTGTTACTTTATTTTTAACATAAGCCCAAATAAGTTCAATTGTGTTGAATTCATAGTGGGCAATTGGTAACCACAACAATTTAACATCATCACCACGCATTTATTTTGCTATTGTTTCAAGCAAATACACTTTTTTGTGATGATATGGTTCCGCCCTGATTAATAATTCTGCTCTTGTCAAATGGTTGAAATTAGTTGTTCCTTCTGGTAAAGGTATCTTTTGTTTCTCCATCCAGGAAATGATGTCTGCCTTTTGCCAGGCAGTAGTAGAATTTCTAAAATTTTGATCCAGCATAGTATGGTAAGGTCGATCACAACTACAGAATGTTTCGGCAATTTTTCTAAAACAGCCCTAAGCCACTCCTCAAAGTGCGCCTCCATGATAATCATTACTGCCCTTTTGTCCAATGAAACACTTCAGAATTCCATCAACAAATCCTCGACAACTTCCAATCTGAAGAATAATTACGAGTTTTCCAGAACCGCTTGGTGTTTTTATACCTTCTCGAAATCCGTTCACTTCCTATAAATATTTAAAACAAGAATATAAGTTATATGCATACTAAAAGAAATGACGTATGTTTAGAAGGCTTTTATGTGATGAAGGCATATATATGATAAAAAATACATTTGTTAAGTGTACCTGCGAAACTTCGCGATAACGATCGAAATTGTCATGCCTCTCCTCCGCTGACACATCCACCTACCATCCCTTGGTCTTGGTATGATTTGTTCCACATCATGTTTCATCCGTGTAAAAAATCTCCCAACCGTTATCACGAAAATGCTTTATTCGTCTCAAAGATTCGGCTCTGTGCCGCAACTGAAGAGCATTCCATTAAAATAGGTTTTTAATTAATTTTTTTTAAAGTAAACTTTAGACTTGTTAACCATCTGTGTAGGGTATTTGTGCTTATACGAGGGAAACCTTCAACTTCGTTATTTAACCTGGTGTGCACTTCTTCTACAGTAGGAAATTTTCTTTTAACGTAGAAGTCCAACACCATCGCTCTAATCACATCCGGAAGATACTCTTTTATAGTAATAGTAGGGCGTCCAGTACTGGTCCTTGGATTAGACATACAATTTTCGTTTTTTTCTTCAGCTAATACTGGATAAACAGAGGGCTGGGAGATGTTAAGACACTTTGCCGTCCTTTCAATAACTTTATTCACATATTCAGATAATCCACGCGATTTCTTTTCTTGAAAATATTTTTTGGTATTTAATATTACCCCTTTTCTGCCAATTGAAAAGCTTTTGGCTTTTTGAAAATATGTTCATCAACACAACCGAACTGCTACAACAGTACTGTGGTAACTAATAAGTAATTCGTAACAATTTCATGTTATTTATATATTACTCCTAAGAACATTATAATTAGCTGTAATATAACATAAAGTGCATTCATTTGTCACTATTCTTACGGTATTTTCCAATTTCACATTCCACACAGTTATTTGTTGATTTTTGTAGTTTACCATTTATTATTTCTGCTGCCTTCATTTAATATGTACCTTAAATTGTATAATATAAATAAAAAAAATCCTTGTGCTCATACCAGATGTCTTGATTAATATTCTTAATAAATCGGCCGTTAAACTAATATCATTATATAAGGAACGTGTATTTTAGCAGTGTGAAGCTCGATTTCGTGCATCGCGCATGCGACGGAATTCGTAATGAGTCGTCGATCGGAAGCTCGTCCAACGTAGCCCGGTCTCTCTCTCGACTGAGAATTAAATTATTTATTAATTGGGTTTAAACTCCGTGATAGATGCACCTACTTTAATACGTAATGTTAAAGAACACTTAAAACGTACATGACAGTCCACTTAAAACGAAAATATTTGCATTTAGAGCGAAGTTTGCACGTATCGAGAACACGTCATTTTTTTCAAAATTTAAATATTTTTTCCAAAATTGCAGTTACCTGTATATTACTTTTATATGCCACTGGTTAAAATTTCGCACATTTTAAGACAAAAATAAGGAAGCTACGAGCACTGAAACCGATCGTATGTAAAACACGGGCCGCAAAACTGCATTTTGTATGATAATTTAATTTTTAATTTACAAAGTTAAGCGTCTAAAAAAATTATATTTTCTGAGTGTTATTATATGTCTACAGGGAAGATCTCTACTAAGTTTCACATCAATTGGTCTTACAATAAAAAAGTTATAACCTTTCAAACTGACCTCTTTTGTTTTTTGAAACCGATTGTAAGTTTGATTGCTGTCACAAATGCACTTGACAATTGACTTAATTCTGCGAGTTCATCTTTAAGAAGCCTTGTCAAGTTAACAATGGTTTGTTTTGATTCGGGATAAGAGTCAATGTTCCATATTTACGTGGCACACTTCCAAGCAACTTGGCTATATTATCAATGTCTTCAACTCTTTCTCCATCTATTATGGCTTCCACCTTATTTATATGTTGAGTTATACTATTCGTTGCAGACATTTTGTAATTGAAGAACTGATGATTTCATAAAACCTTTTGAATGGATGACTTCTGTTCGTATTTTAATTTGCTCCACATAGTTTTGGCATTATCACATGACATTATTATTTGAAGTTGGTCAAACTTCATTGCTGTTGAAATTAACAACATAGCTTTCCCATTTATTCATTCATAACCTTAGTTTACCCTTCTACTTTGACAATGATTTCCATTTGATATTTCCACAACACCGAAAATTAGTTCCATTAAACTTCCATAGCTGACTATACCCGTATTTGCATCTCACAACTTATTTTATTCAGAATAAAATAGGGTTGTGACTGATGTGAAAGTGTCAAATATTCCAATACTTTATTGTAAAAGGTAAAAGTAGCAGTAGCGCTTGCAATGACAAATGACCTGGGCGCATAACCTGTTGTAATTAATTAATGCATACTAAACTAGACCAAGTTTAACGCCTGATGTATTTTTATGCAGCTACTAATAATAAAATAAACTGTGGTTACATCAACTATACAATAAACAACACATAAACAAAGTATCTTGATATTCCAACATACGTATTATGGTTCTGAAGTTATCGTGCGTACTAGCATACATCCACACACTCACACGCACGCACACACACACCATATATCAACACATCCACACTCAGCCACGCACACACACATACTAACATCATGGCCGATCTTAGCGATACTTTGTTCAACGTTGTAAAACCACGTAATGAGGCGATTCAGCGATATTGAAAAAAAGTCGATTGCATAACAGTGATGTAGGTTGGAAGGCAATGAAACTGTTACATAGAGCTTCTTCTTAATACTTACAAATTGCACTAAAATGCAGCAAATTTTAAGAGCTAGTTTTTTTTTCCGATTAAGCTGCATAACCTATATTTATCGTAGGACCATAGGTTTATTATATACGGGGTGATCAATGAAGTCATACAAAAAATTAAAAAGTTTGTATGAGTGAAATTTCCGCAAAAAATTTTTTTGGTCGTTGCAATATGGTTCGTTATTAAGGTAACATCAATATCTCTAGACGTTTTTGTCAGTTTTTGGATTAAGGCCCTTAGGCCTTGCACACACTACTCAACATAAAATTTGGGTAGCAAAATCTTTAAAATGCTATAACTTGACATTGCATTGACGGTTCTTGATGATTTTTGCGGGTTTGGAATCCTTGTTTCACGTAGATTTTCTGTGGCCTAAGCATTTTATTTGAGGGTTGAAATTTATACATTATACCGGGTCGATAAGAAACAAAAACGTAGCGACAAGAACAAGTTTATTACATTATATTCTAAAATATACAAGAATGGTTAACAACGGCCAAAAGTCAATTCTTAAAAAATTTATAATTCTAATCCTAATTTAAAGGTTCCTGCAATATCTAAAAAAATACGGTGTACTGTAATAACAAAGATTAGGTATGTATGGATAGGGATACCTAGTGGTAATTGCTATTGGTAATTTTTAATAAATAAAAATAAATTAGCCTAAAAACATAAATTGTCTGTCCATTAATTTTTGTTTTCAATCCACTGCGTCAAAGATGGGAATTGCAACCTAGCATTTTCGGAGTTTACAATGAAATTGGGTTATTATTGGCAACATCGTGTTAAAAGGACGAGACCATTGAAAGCAACCGGCAAATATCAATGGAAAAAAGCCAATTGTCCTATCTTGAAATACCTTATCTTTGGTAATAATTTACCCGAAATTAGGTACATTAATAAAAAAAATAAACTAATATTTTGTTGGTCCTCCTGCTCGACGTATTACTTCCTGACATCGATTTGGTAGAATATCCACAAGATTATCGTTAGCCTCAATTTCTTATGATCCTCTCTGACATAATCTCGCAAAACTAGAGTCTCCTATCTGGGCCATTTTCTGCCAATTCATGAAGAAGTTACATCCGGTATGGGTAAAATGTATACTTTTTCAAAATTCGTTTGACTGAAGAATGAGAAACATTATGTGTACTGACCACCGCATTCTCGTACTTTGTTTCAAGATTCACTATCATTTCAGCCATTACCTGTATTTTCACATTTTCTGCATTGCTAGGTCTCTCGGATCTTGTTGCATATTTTACCGTTCCTATTGATCGAAATTTTGACGGATTATAAAAAAATATTCTACATGTTGGCCGTTGCGGAAGGGTTCATTAAAGATGCTGTTTTTTCCTTCAAAGGACGAGACATTGCCATTTTCATACACTTTATAATTTGACAACTAAATGTCAAGAGTTTAAAAACCATAGAAACAACTGTCACGTTTTGTAGTACATTCAGAATCAGTTCTTGAATGTATCACCATAACAGGGGGTTTAATAGGAAATTGGGCGTCACGTGAATACGAGAATGTTTTCAAATCCGTCGGTTGATTTAAGAATGTCACTCGACACCACCCACAAGATTATAAAATCTTGTGGAATATTCTCCCATTCTTCACGAATGGCCTCACTAAGCGTTTCTAAGGTTTCAAAGGGGTACATCACGCGATCTTACTTTAAGTTTTAAATAAGACCAAACGTGTTCGATGACATTAAGATCCGGAGACTTTGCAGGCCAGTCCATCCTATTGATGTTCTGTGCCTGCAAAAACTCTGTGATCCTTCGCGCTCTGTGAGGTCGAGCGTTGTCATCCACCAATAGAAATTCTGGGCCGTAATTTCGAGCAAAAGGAACAATAATAGGTTCCAAAATTTCCTTAACAGTAGCGTTAACGGTTTTGTTGGTAATGAATAGCTCGGTTTTACCATTTCTTATGATACCTCGCCACACTGTAACACCTCCCCCACTAAATGCCTCTTGAGGGGCCATATTTTCCTCCAAATATCGCTGATTTGGCTCTCTCCAAACTAACATTCGGCCATCGGAGTGAAACAAATTAAATCTTGTTTCGTCAGTAAATAAACAATGGCTTCACTCTGCATTACCCCAATTCGCATGCCGATTTGCCCATGCCCGCCTATTCGCTCTATGGTGTTGTAATAACCGCACACAACAGGCTATATAATTTAAAATGTTTGGCATTATGTTATGTTTTTGAAAAAAAATTCTCACCTCAAGTTGTTTTTATTTAATGTTCTTCTCACTGTTCTGTCCGAAACTCTCACCCCAGTTTGTTGTCTTAAAGAGTCATTCAGTTTTCTAGAGTTCTTTGCTCTATTCTGCATAGTTTCCCTCATTAAAATTCTTTCGGTTCTTTGGTTTATTTTTTTTGTATGCCCACCCCCATGCCCATAATTATGATCACCAGTAGTTTCAACGCGAAGGTTCAAATTATAAATTATCTTTCGGCTAACATTGTAGATGTGCGCAATTTGCTCTTTTGACATTCCTTCGTTGAGAAGTCGAATACAATTTTCCCTTTCTGCCGTGCTTAAACGCCTCATATTAATTAAAATTTATAAAATTATAACATTGAAATGTGTCAGATTATTTCTAAAATAATTCCATAGCAACAAATTTTTTTTCCAATGCCTACTTTGAAATTGACGCGTCGCGTAGAATTTACACCCGATCATAATCATGGGCATGGGGGTGGACAAAGAACTCTGTAAAATTGAATGACTCTTTGAGACAACAAAGTGGGGTGTGAGTTTCTGAAAGAACAGTGAAAAGAACATTAAATACAAACAACTTGAGGTGAGAATTTATTTTACAAAAACTTAAATAATGCCAAACCTTAGAGGGCGTCGTACCCTACGTTTGTGTTTATTATCGACCCGGTATAATGTGTAAATTTCAACCCTCAAATAAAATGCTTAGACCGTGGAAAATCTACGTGAAACAAGGATTCCAAATCCGCAAAAATCATCAAGAACCGTCAATGCATTGCCAAGTTACAGCATTTTAAAAAATTTTCTATCCAAATTTTATGTTGAGTAGTGTGTGCAAGGCCTAAGGGCCTTAATCCAAAAACTGACAAAAACGTCTAGAGATATTGATGTTACCTTAGTTACGAACCATATTGCAACGACCAAAAAAAATTTTTGTGGAAATTTCACTCATACAAACTTTTTGATTTTTTGCATGACTTCATTGATCACCCCGTATATAATAAACCTATGGTCCAACGATAAATATACGTCATGCAGCTTAATCAGAAAAAAACTAGCTCTTAAAATTTGCAAGCTGCGTTCAAAAATTTGCGTTCCTGTTGAAAATATTTAACTTGAAATTTTGCCTAAAAAGCACTATGTGTAAGTTCGAGTGGCCAGTATTTAATAAATGTAAATGTGCCACCAAGAAATCGATATTGATATTAACCCATTTCCTGCCAAATTTTATTTTTTGTTACTATTTGTTAAAATGTTAATTTTATGGTTACAACATTAGTATAGAGTATAATATTATCAATTATTTTTGCTTGAAATAGTTTGTTTATTAATTTTTTTAACAATCCCCATTTGGGGCTCACGGTGTATGTCATGTATGTAAGTTACAAAAATTAGCAAAAATTAAAATTATATTATTTTTCATGTCCAACATCGCATTTGACGCACTGTTTCCTAACATTTTTTTTACACACTGCACATTTTCTCTGCTTCCCCTCTAATGTTCTTCCTAAATAATGTCCAATAGAATCCTTTCTTATGCCAATCGGGAACACGTTTCTGTGCACTTACACTATATGATGGTCTACCAGATTTTTTGGGGTCAGAGAGCGAATGGAAATTTAGGTATGCTCTTGCAACCATTCGACGAAAATTCAGTAGAGGTATATTGCCATTAGCCATACAGTAAAGGGCATGAGCATTTACAAGAGTCATGTCGATAGCATTTGTAAAAATAGGAAAGTACCACTTTTTGGTTCGTATTTTTATGCGATATTTTTGAATTAGCCAATCTAGTTTATCGACACCCCCCATATGTTTATTATAATGGTGTACAGCATCTGGTTGGGGAATTGAAAGTTGCTTTTTCTCAGCTTTGGACCATCTAGATACTCGGCTCAATGGTACGACTTCTTGATGATTTGATAATATTTTTACCGTATTATTATCTTTCCAGACCAGTCCAAAACTTCATTTCTTTTATCAAAACTATAATCAAATGCTCCACGGTCCTCTTTCTTCATATCATTATCATTTTTTATGGGACACTTATTCATTCTGTTCGGCCTCACAGTTCCTGTTGCTCGTATGTTTATATCTTTCAATTTTTTATCAAATCGAAACTGGTAAAGAAGTTATCAAAATAGAAAGAATGTTGTTCTGGATGTTCTACAACTTCAATATTACCCAGTATCACCGACATTCCTAATCCATTGGTTTCACTTTCATTCTTTGACTTTCTTCCTTCATATATTTCTGCATTATAGCAATACGTGCGTAAGCGCAACACATAGCCCATTGTTTGAAGCCTAAGCGAATGGGCTTACCTCTAATGAATTGTTTGAGGTAATCGTGGCCATAATAACGTATCATTTGTTCATCGATACTGATATTTTCAGAAAAAATGCCGAACTGTCGAAAATTCTTGTTCAGGATATTCAGTATTGGGCAAATCTTGAATAGGTTGTCTTTTTCTCCATCTATTGACGGTATATTTGTGTTGTCAGCAAAATGAAGATTGTGTTTTATCTCTATGTAACGGTTTTTCGGCATACATTTCCGTATTATTTCAATATTTATGTCTTCATCTTCTGACCAGTACATTTGCTCTTGAGGTAGAGAATGATAGCCAGTCAAAAGTAATATACCTAAAAATTTTTTCAAACAATCAGCAGAAAATGTAAACGGGTGTCGATTATTTTGGACAGCGTAATTTACACATCATCAGAAAATAGCTCCTCAAATACTTGAACTGGTGTTTTACCCTTTAGATTGTTTATCATATTTTGCTTTCGCTGTGCACACTCATCTTTGCTATTAGGGAAAATCGTAAAAGAAGCCCTTTCCCTTTCCCACCTTGCTTGATATATATTATTCCTTTTTCAATTTCTTCCGTGGATTGACTTCATCATTTGAAGTACTAGGTATGCCATGAAACTCTATCGCCCCTGGAACATCTTTAGGGACTGTATCTTCCAGTACGTCTTCCTCTAAATCTTCTAAATCTGAAATAGCATCCACTGTTTCAGGTGGTATTTCCACAATATCGATGGGACCATCTGCATATTCGTCATCAGAAGGGTTAAAATCATTTTCTCAATATTCTTCCAATTCATTCATTGTTAGAAATTTTTTTCCGCTCATATTGACACTGGAAACAAAATTAGAAAATTTGTATCGATATTTTTTACCATAATTTTTTGAGTGAGGTAAAAAACATGAAACTGGCAACGCGGATCGAAATGGCTTGCTCATACACTCTATAAATCAACGAGTTTCAATGGATACGTTAGGAACACAAACAATTAGAATTTTATTATTTACCATCACTGCATCTACTGTGATCCCCATTTGGGTACCACCCATTTTTTACATTGTAGTCTTCTAAGTAATCCATAGAGGTTTTACTAATCAATATTACATTTAGAAGACACCAGTTAATAAGATTTATATGGAAAGTACTTTGAATTTTATAGAATATAACTAATTATTCGAGTTTATGTATGACACGAAAAAATAATGTTACTTACCAATAATAAATCACTTAAATAGCACAATATATCTTGTAAATTTACTTTTTTTCGAGAACTTTTCGTAAACACGTGTTATAACTAGAGAGCGGATTTTATGCACTATAAAATGCCGAAATATGTGCATATATATGCACTTAAAACCTTAAAATATGCATCAAAAATGCATTATTAATTCAAAATATGCAAAATATGCATAAATATTGAATCTTCTATTTACCTGTGTTAATTCCAAATTATAACATTAATACTACTTACAAAGCAATTATTATTTTAACATTATTTTAAAATTATGTGTTATTTAAAAATTACATATTTACTTATACGCTATAGATTTATAAAGATTACAACCTCTCATTACTATTTGCAAAACAATTTATAACTAAATATTTATCCAAGTTTTCGGGCGGAAAATTTTGGCGTCTGTCCGATAGTATGTTTTTGTACAAAGAAAAACTTCTTTCTACATCCACAGACGTTATGGGTGCATATTTTAATGCGGCTAATATGGCCAAATCTAAATTTATAACAAGATCATCGGAATTTTCCTCAAGTTTCAGAACTTTATTATTAACTTTTAGTAACAACTGATATCCACTGTTTTTTGTAAAATTTCATTTAATTTATTAGAAATAGTTTTACCAATATTTTTTGAAACAGCAGAAATCAGCTTGTTGAAATTTATTAATTATTTGCATAGATTCATTTAATGACAATGCTTCCGTTTCTAATTTAGCAATGGTTGAACTTACAAAATAGTAATTTGCTTTTATAAATGCCAGCTCATTGCGCAATTGTGTTTTCTTTAAAATGGATTGAGCTTTTTGAACGTAAGTACTTGAATTATCAGAAATTTCTAAAACTAACTCCTTTATTTTTTCCAAATGATCTGCATAAAAAAGAGCTGCATTTAACCAAGTACCCCAACGCGTAATCACAGGCTCTGGTGGTAGAGGAATATTAGGTAACTTTTCTTTGTACAATTGAATTCGTAACGGAGCTTTTAAAACACTTTCTTTATACTACTTATTAAACTATTTACTAATGGAAATTGATTACGAATTGTTTCTGCTACTCTATTAATACCATGTGCGAGACATGTTACATGTATTAAATTTTCATAAAATAATTTTAATTGCTGTCCAGCTTTTACCATATACGGTGCTGCATCAGACAGCATTAAAACTATTTTATCTGTTGCATCAATATCAGGAATAAAAAATTGCATGGAAGCTTCGTTTATAAAGCGAGCTATTGTTGCATGATTGGTTTTCTCAAGAACTTTGGAAGCGATTAAATATGATATACTAGACTGCGCCTCACTTAAATAACCAATCATTAAATTTGCAACATATCGCCCGCAACAATCTGTAATTTCAACTACTATAAAATAAAGATATTTATTTTTTGTAATTTTCTTTATATGCCCCATAGTTTCAAGATATAAATCATTAATATACCTTTTCGAAGCTTTCATCTGGCACTTGCTTTTACTAATTTTTCTAAAATGACCTAAAACTAGGATTTTGCAATTTCTTTAATGGAATATTGGCTTTAACAAGTGCACTACACAATTCGAAATTAAATTCCTCTTGTGCATTTCTTTTGGCCGTTTCTTGAAACAACGACTGGCGCAAAGGTGTCTGACAAACTTTCGTTTTCTTAAATGTTTCCAACTTTCTTTTATGAAGAGAGGTTTCAATGTGCTGTGTAACTTGAGATTTCCTTTCGCACATGATCTAAGGAAAAATTAATTTTAAAAATAAGTATCTAATTGCGTTTAAAACTGATAAAACGGTGAATTCAATAACCTACATCAATTAATAAGGGTTTAATTTCCGAAATCAATTAAAAATATGTAATGGTACTTACTATTTTTCCACAGGCTATGCAAAACACTTTTTCATCATCCAGACGTAGCTCGGATATATTTTTATCCATACTTGAACTAAACTATTTTTAACTTTCGGCATCTTGAAGTTCACTTAACAAAGCCGTACCATTCAGTTACGTCTTCGCCCAAAGAATGTTTAAAATTTTGCATTTTGTCCGTTACTCTCAAATTATTTTCAAGAAGGATTAACTAACTAAACACTTACCTTGAAAAAGTCCAAATAACTTTAACCCTTGATTGAGGGAATTCCCTCAATCAATGCTTTAACTATCTACTTAGGTACCATTGGAATTTTCAAATACTACGAAATAGCGGCATTGAAACTTCATAATCCGGAAGTATTAACGTTGCACTTAACTGCAGGTAATAATCTTTCTTTAAACCTGTCTTATTCATATAAAAATACATTTCTTAGTTAGACACAATAACAAAATTTAAAATAAGTTAGAATAATGCATTTTAAAGCGAATTTGGAAGATATAGAAAAAATGCGAAATATATGTTAATTATGAATAAAAAGGCAAAATATGCATAAAATTGCAATATATGCAGTATTTGGCGAAATATGCAAAATATGCAAAAATTAATTAATGCCAAATGATTGCATTTAGTGCAATTCGTCTAAAAACAAAACGATATTCTTCAACTATAAAAATAAGCAATATGCATTTTGCATAAAATCCTCACTCTAGTTATAACAAAGTACTAAGAAGGCGTCTAACCTTAAAACAACTGTATACTGCTAAATGCCATGTTGCCAGGTTGAAAAATTTAGTTGATCCCCAATGGGGACGACGGCAGGAAATGGGTTAAATGAATGTTATAAATTCTCAATAGATGATACATTAAACTGAAATTTGCACCAAATTATACGATTTTAACCTGCACAAGCTTTTGTCGTTTTGTATTACACTTGATTGAAAAGCAAAGCTTTTGCTTAAAAATTATTTTTTATAAAATATTAGGTTAACCAAGGCAACACAATAAAATTGTACGTCGTGATTAGTGGACCTTTAAAAAATATACATTTCTAGAAATATTTACACTTTTAAGCACGCTCAATTAATTTATGTAAAATTAAACATACATCTTCTACTTGTAAATGTGTTTAGATAACCTCTATTTGCACAAAACAAGAGATAACGTAACGTTTCTGAATATTTTGCGTTCATCTCCGAAAAATAGTTTACTGTTTTGTTTTTTTTAATTTGTTACGATTTTAAATTTTCTTCTTTTCAAAAAGCAGGATTTTATAAAACTGTTGCAAAATGCACTAATATGAAAGAAATATCTAAAATGAGATCAATCCTACTCAACGCAAGCAGTCAATACGAGTTAACCATTTAGAGAATTTTTTTCGAACATTGAATAAATGCAAGTTTAAAGCATCCTATAAGATAAGCAAACAACGAATACGAGAATTGACAAACGACTCACGTATAAAACCTAGAAGAGAGATAGTGAAATATACATAGCGATTTACACACTAAAGCTACACAATCTTGATAATACCTACTTATTTTGCCTACTTCCGTATACAGTATGCAAATAGATCCCAATTACATACATGCACAAAGAAAATAAGCTCAACTCGTGGGCTTTCCTTTTGCGTCGCCCCTTTCGTAAAGACTCACAAACTGTAATATATCATCCACGGAATACAATAATATGAACAACGATGATATAGTGCCAACGACGACGCTTTATAAAATAAAATATACAACCTGGAAAATGCAATTGGATTTGTCCCATTATACACTTTCCACGCTACAATGCTTTGGTCAAACAAATCACTGGAGCGTAACTATACAAAACAATAATACAAATTATAAACTCAAAATTTCAATACAACAAAAAACGTATTTCTAAAATAAATTGCAATATAATACTTGACAACTTCTCTCTGCAGAGATGGAAGCATGAAATGTAAAACTAAACCGAAATGTCCTGAGAGCTTATACGTGCCTTAATATAGCAAACAAGATATAAGATGTCAATCTTTTTAAAGAAGAAAATTGTCTCCAATTTACATTTTGATTTTTGCATCTCTAATCAAGTTACAAAACTAGAAATAAGTTAACATCGGAGATTATTTATGTAAATTAAAGTAATTGGATAATCAAGTTTCTGCGTCTGAAGATAAATTCAATCAGCAAAATTTTCTTTTTATTCAGGTACTTTAAAATGAATATTCAATAAACAAAATTTTAGCGAAAATTTAATGGTTAACCAAATTTACATAAATAATCATCTGTAATATTAGTATTCAAACTACATACTACTTGGTTTTCGAAAACTTTGTAGACGACAAGAGTTCCAGATGTAGTTACATGAAATTTGGTAATATACCTCGTAAATATTAACAAGTAAAATTATTAATATAAGTGATTATTGGGAAGACAAATTTTCGTAGCCTTTTAAATGACAAGTAATTTTACTAATAAATTTTATGAGATAGTGACGTATGAAAATCGAGCTTAAGAAGCAAAATCTAGTAAATTTATATCTTCCTTTATTATTAACGGTAATGGGATGGCGTTTGAAATTCTAAACGTTTCCAAGATAAATTTGCAATATTAAATTTAACTAAACACGCGTTAATTTATTAACTAAACTATGATCTTAATACAATTGTTAAAAAAAAATACATTACTGCGCTCTCACAAAAACGTAAAGTTAAAGTTAATTTTGTGACTATAAAGTTCAATTGTAAATTAAGTGAACATCTGCAGATAAAAAAAGAAAATAAAGGACCAGCCAGCCGGCTTATGGAGAAATGGATTCCGGTTAATTTGCCTTAATTTTTGGGATGTTGAAGATATCGACTTCATCAACAATAGTGCCCATGGGCACAAGTCAATCCTATGGCCAGTTTTCAATTTACAGGGTGATGAAGATGAAAAATGGCCATTTTTTAAAACGTATTAAAATGTAATTTTCATAATGTATTAAGGATTTTTTGCTGTAATAGTATTCTAATAACATCAAATAATATTGCATTGTGTAGAAAAAGTATTATTTGATACAGGGTGATTTAAAAATTACCCAAAAAAAATTGTTGATGCTGTGCTTTACAGTAGGAATATGAAAATATTAATATTTGGTCTGAATTTATTTTAGTTGGACTTATTATAACAAGATATAAAAACATTTTATACAGGGTGAGTCAAAAAGTTGATCGACTCTGCAGGTTATTTTTACTACAATTTTATATGTTTTGTAATACAAGTCAGTAGTCGACATTGAACCATTTTCAAAATATATAATTTATAAATTAAATACAGGGTGATTCACAAGATATTTAAGGTAGAAAATTACGAAAATGGATTTTTTGCGAATCACTCGGTAATTTAATATTTCCTCCGTTAATTTCTCTACTTTTTTCTTATTGTCTGTAATTTGAGTTTGTTAGTCCCCTATAGAAGTTTTGCGAAGTTACTATGATCAGTATTTTTATATCGACTTTGTCATGACAAGCCTGTCACAATGTATACGCTTATACCTAAGCTCATAAATGTTTTATTTTATTTAATCATTCATGATGTATGTCATTCTAACGTTATTTGTTTAAGGAAACAAATAATATGTAACATATAATATCAACAAATAATGTATTAATAGTGAGCCAAACCTCCGAAGACGCAAATATTATCTGCAATCAGTTTGAATAAGTTACTTATAGGTGTAATGTATCTAAATTATAAATAATCTCACCACTATAGAGGTAGAGTTTCCCATTGGTATCACCAATAGCCTAATCCCTTTTACCTGGGAAATGCAGTTCTATTTGTAATGAAAGAACAAATACAAGGTGGTCGAACGAAAACTCGATTTTCCGGATATATAATGAAAATGTGAAAATAGCTCGGATCCGTCGATTTTAGTTTGGAGAGGGACACTTTTTTTCCTGATTGCAGCATTAGCACTTCAACCCTCTAGCAGTGGGGTGAACCAACCGTAAAAAGATAGGAAATGTACCAAGTGTGGCACATTTTGAAATGGTAATTTTGTGGGAATTCAGCAATACTAATAATGTTGAACGAAATTCAGATTTTAGCGCCCTCTTGAGGAAAATAATCGTTACGGAATTCAAATTGTACACCTCATTTGAAAGCTGTTTTTATTAGTAATTCAATGCTATAAATAAAAGTATCCAGAAATCACATTTAATAAGTAAAATCAACTAAAGAGCTAAACGTGTAGGTGTAGTATCACACTTTTGATTTTCAGCTGATTTCAATAATAAATGTGATTTCGGGGTACTTTTATTTATTGCATTGAATTACTAATAAAAATAGCTTTCAAATGAGGTGCACTCTTTGAATTACGTAACGATTATTTTTCACTCTGTCACATTGTGACAGGCTTGTCATCACAAAGTCGATATAAAAATGCTGATCATAGTAACTTCGCAAACTTCTATAGGGGACTAACAAACTGAAATTACAGACAATAAGAAAAAAGTAGAGAAATTAACTCACCCTACATAAAATATTTTTATATCTTGTTATAATAAGTCCAACTAAAGTAAATTCAGACCAAATATTAATATTTTCATATTCCTACTGTAAAGTAGAATACACAGCATCAACAATTTTTTTGGTAATTTTTGAATCACCCTGTATCAAATAATACTTTTTCTACACAAAGCAATATTATTTGATGTTATTAGAATACTATTACAGCAAAAAATCCTTAATACATTATGAAAATTACATTTTAATACGTTTTAAAAAATGGCCATTTTTCAACTTCATCACCCTGTAAATTGAAAACTGGCCATAGGATTGAGTTGTGCCCATGGGCACTATTCTTCATGAAGTCGATATCTTCAACATCCCAAAAATTAAGGCAAATTAACCGGAATCCATTTCTCCATAAGCCGGCTGCCTGGTCCTTTGTCAAAGTCGCTATACACTTCCGGTATCAATGATTTATTAGGTGCAACAATTTACGGATATCAACCACCTACCACAGTGCTTGGTATTAAAAAATATTTGGTGTGGAACACCACACGACCTTCCAACCTACAAAATGGAAATTAAAAGAAATGAAATAATTTTAATAACGTTTTTTAAGGATAACTATGCAACATCTTTTATAAAAAGCTCATTACAAAAATAGGCAACATTGTAAACGCAAAAACAATAATCTATGTCAAACAGACGTTTAATAGTTCATGATAGACAGAGGTCAATAGACATCTCGATGCTAACTTAAACTAAAAGAAATGAAATAATTTTATTCACAATTAGTTTGTTGTATACCGTCTTTTTTACCATTTAAAGGTTGAAAAGTGAATGATTCTACGGGTTTACTTTAAGCGGCCAGTAATAACAAAAAAAGGAGACAGTAATGAGATGAAGCGCTCAGTAATGGACCTCTCTCCAACCTGTGAGGAGCTACTATCGATTTAAACTTAATAAAGGGTCAAGTATGCAACCATTTTTCTCACGTGTGTAGATGGTGAGTGAACGCAGGCAATAAGTGGAAACAAACAACACGTTTTCTTTAATAAGCATATCTAATAAGTGAATTATTGATAACAAGTAACGACAAGACCAATAGTAAAGTAAAAATTAAAAGTCGCATTGTCCCGACCTCCAATATTAAACGAGAAGCCGTGATGGATGTGTTCCAAAATGTTTTAATTTGAACTGTATAATGTTGCTTGTTCTTTAATTGTGAATAAAATCGTATACAAACCTCGGAAAAAGTACCATTCCCCTGTCTTGAGAACTACGTATCTCGACAGGAATGGAACACTTTCCGCCTCGGCATGTAATATACTATTCATTTAAATGTTTCTAGGATAACTATGCAACCCCTTTTTTATACGTTTTGTAACAAAAACAGGAAACATTGTAAAAACAAAAACAATAATCTATGTCAAGAAGACGTTTAAAACTTCATATCAGATAGAGATGCATAAATACATGTCAACGTGAAATAAAAATTCCAAAGCCTCTCAAAATATCGATAATACAGCTTCAGCATTGTCAATCATATTTATTTAATTTTTACATTTATTACGCTTTACATTAAAAAACTTTATGTAAAATTAAATTTTCTTTAAAAAATCCTTCTACACTTTTTCTTATAACATTAATCTTTATTCAAATAATAAAAAAAATTGAACTAACACTTCAATTCTACCTTAAGAATTTTTTTCCGCTAAATTACGCCTCATATCAAAAAATTGCATAAAACATAATTAATCGATATGTTTAAGGTCTATATCCAGGTATTTTTATATCTTTTAAATATGCAGCTGTTTTAGAGATATTTGACAAAAACCAAAAACTACCCTCACTAAACCCCCTCTCCCCCGATAGATTTCTTCCAAAATCTAATCAGTTCTAAGCCAAATGAAATCAAAGTTTTAAGTACGTAGGTATTTTCGTTCTGGAGTTATGGTGGATACTGGCATATATCCATACATACACACGACAGCGCACATCCCATACACCACACTGCACACACACCACACACCCACACACCCATACACCCACACACCCACACACACACCCACACATCCATACATTCACATTCACATTCACACACACACTCCCAACATACACACCACACACCACACACCACATACACCCACATACCACACACCCACACAAACCCACACACACACATACCAACACATACACCACACACCCACATCCACACACACACACACCACACACCCACATCACTACCCACACACACACATCTAAAACCAACACACACATGCACACACACACACATCCACACAGCACACACACACACACACGCATACAACGTCGCACAAGTCACTCACGCACACACGCGCACGCACACGCACACACTGTCAGCAATACTTTCTAATTATGTGTATTTTAAATTAGTTTTATTGAATTTGAAATACTGATTAGTGTGTATTAGTGATTTTAAGGCATTAGAGTAATGGAAGATGATGTAGATTTAGTTAATATTACTGAGAAGAGTGGAAATTTGAGGAAGGACTATAAAAAAAGGACAGCAATTAAGATAAGGGATATTTATAAAGACCTACAGAAGTCATTATCTAATAAGGATGAAGAAGTACGGAAACTTAAGTCTAATTAGAAGAAAAAGATAATGGAAATTTGAGAAATTTAAAAAATGACAAAAGTTTATATTCTGAAGTTTTATCAAATAATCTTGTTAATAAAGAAAAAAAAATTAACGTTAAATCTAACAAAGCAGTTGATTGCATTAATTCCCAAATTAAAGAAAGTGTTAATCCGGCTGATATTGGTGTTGGAATTCATTCTTTTAAATCAATCAAAAATGGTAACATTTTGATAGAGTTAGGAAATTAAAATGAAATCGAAGTTTTAAAAGGAAAAATTTATGAAAAGTGTGGAAATGATTTGGAAGCTATAGTATCTATGTTAAGAAATCCAGGAATGATTATATATGGTATCCCAGATGAATTAAATGTTGATAAATGTTTAGAACAGTTTTGTAAACAAAATTATGAGCTGAATATAGATAATGATGAAATTACACGAAAATTTCTGTTTACTGATGGAAAGGAAAATAAGAATATTATTATTGAAGTTTTACCAGAAGCCAGAAAAAGATTGTTAGATATTAAGTTAAAAATGAGACGGAATATAATATGCTCTTGTAAAGCCAAAAGTCGAAAAATGAGCTAATAAGTCGATTTAGCAATAGTGAAAGAAAGTCGATTGCATAACCTTCTTTACCTAAATATGCATACATATGTTGGAAGGTAAATAGACTGATGTTAGTTTCTAAGAAGTAACAGTACATTATCTTGTTTCATTTCAATTACGATTTTGACAAAAATAGAGTTACAAAGAAACAGTTGTAAGAAAATCAATAACTTATTAACAACTTACCTTTAATGTCAAGAACGTTTGCCTTTGATTATTAATATCCGGCTATATAAATGTGCTCAAATTTGTCATTTTCAAAGAGGTTTAATACACTGCCTGCAAATTCACGAACCCTCAGGGAAATATTTACGAACGCCAGGGATTTCTTTGGCCTAATTAAATTCGATTCTTAAGCTTAGTAAAGCTTTCGAAACTACATTTTTTTTGTTCCTTCTTCAGGACTACCTTATGAGCACTTTATCATGATACCACAGCTAGGTTGAAAGTGACTAATGACATCTTTACGGATGTTATCTTACTATACTTACCCCACTCGATTATTCTAGGGTGTTTGACATGGTCGATCATGCAATGGTGTTATAAAATGTTACATTTAAAGTTAATCACAAGTACAATTTCATTATTTGAAAGTTACCTAGTAGATAGATCCCAAAGAGTTATTCTTTGGGATGAAATATCAAATCCACTAGGTGTAAAAGGAGGGGTGCCACAAGGTTCCATACTTGCGCCACTGCTTTTTTCCGTTATACACCTCAATTTGCTCAATTCATGCTTATACAGATGATCTTCGGTTGTATTATTCTTTAAAATTCAATGATGCAGTAGATGCTCTCGAAACCGTTAATACTGACTTGAATATAATTTACTTAGTTTCTCAACAACTTTATCTTAAACTTAATCCTGAAAAATCAAGTGCTCTTTTATTTGGAAACAAAAATCATATAACAAAAGCTAAAGAATCTATCATGCCAAATATTAATAATATTCCTATACCTATAGTAGAAAAAGAAAAAATTTCCTGAAAAAGGAACAAAATATAGTTCCAAAAGCTTAAAATCGAGTTTCATTCAGCCCAAGAAGCAGCCTTGACTGAAATTCCGTTATTCAATCTTATCATATATATATATATATATATATATATATATATATATATATATATATATATATATATATATATATATGTATATATACATATATATATTGAAATGAAACAAGATAATGTACTGTTACTTCTTAGAAACTAACATCAGTCTATTTACCTTCCAACATATGTATGCATATTCAGGTAAAGAAGGTTATGCAATCGACTTTCTTTCACTATTGCTAAATCGACTTATTAGCTCATTTTTCGACTTTTGGCTTTACAAGAGCATATTATATTCCGTCTCATTTTTAACTTAATATCTAACAATCTTTTTCTGGCTTCTGGTAAAACTTCAATAATAATATTCTTATTTTTCTTTCCATCAGTAAACAGAAATTTTCGTGTAATTTCATCATTATCTATATTCAGCTCATAATTTTGTTTACAAAACTGTTCTAAACATTTATCAACATTTAATTCATCTGGGATACCATATATAATCATTCCTGGATTTCTTAACATAGATACTATAGCTTCCAAATCATTTCCACACTTTTCATAAATTTTTCCTTTTAAAACTTCGATTTCATTTTAATTTCTAACTCTATCAAAATGTTACCATTTTGATTGATTTAAAAGAATGAACTTCAACACCAATATCAGCCGGATTAACACTTTCTTTAATTTGGGAATTAATGCAATCAACTCCTTTTTTAGATTTAACGTTAATTTTTTTTTCTTTATTAACAAGATTATTTGATAAAACTTCAGAATATAAACTTTTGTCATTTTTTAAATTTCTCAAATTTCCATTATCTTTTTCTTCTAATTAGACTTAAGTTTCCGTACTTCTTCATCCTTATTAGATAATGACTTCTGTAGGTCTTTATAAATATCCCTTATCTTAATTGCTGTCCTTTTTTTATAGTCCTTCCTCAAATTTCCACTCTTCTCAGTAATATTAACTAAATCTACATCATCTTCCATTACTCTAATGCCTTAAAATCACTAATACACACTAATCAGTATTTCAAATTCAATAAAACTAATTTAAAATACACATAATTAGAAAGTATTGCTGACAGTGTGTGCGTGTGCGTGCGCGCGTGCGTGTGCGTGTGAGTGTGCTTGTGCGAGGGCGTGTGCGTATGCGTGCGCGTGTGCGTGTGTGTGTGTGTGCGTGTGTGGATGTGTGTGTGTGTGGGTATGCATGTGGTTGTGTTGGTTTTTAGATGTGTGGGTGTGTGGGTATGTGGGATGTGGGTGTGTGTGGTGTGGTGTGTGGGTGTGTGGGTGTGTGTTGTGTGTGGTATGTGTGGTTGTGTGGGTTTGGTGTGTGGTGTGTGTGTGTGTGGTATGTGGGTGTGTGGTGTGGGTTGTATGTATGGGAGTGTGTGTGATGTGAATGATGAATGTATGGATGTGGGTGTGTGTGGTGTGTATGGGTGTGGGTGTGAGTGTGTGGGTGTGAGTGTGCGGTGTGGTGTATGGGGTCGTGCGGTGTGTATGTATGGATATATGCCAGTATCCACCATAACTCCAGAACGAAAATACCTACGTACTTAAAACTTTGATTTCATTTGGCTTAGAACTGATTAGATTTTGGAAGAAATCTATCGGGGGAGAGAGGGTTTAGTGAGGGTAGTTTTGGTTTTGTCAAATATCTCTAAAACAGCTGCATATTTAAAAGATATAAAAATACCTGGATATAGACCTTAAACATATCGATTAATTATGTTTTATGCAATTTTTTGATATGAGGCGTAATTTAGCGGAAAAAAATTCTTAAGGTAGAATTGAAGTGTTAGTTCAATTTTTTTTATTATTTGAATAAAGATTAATGTTATAAGAAAAAGTGTAGAAGGATTTTTTAAAGAAAATTTAATTTTACATAAAGTTTTTTAATGTAAAGCGTAATAAATGTAAAAATTAAATAAATATGATTGACAATGCTGAAGCTGTATTATCGATATTTTGAGAGGCTTTGGAATTTTTATTTCACGTTGACATGTATTTATGCATCTCTATCTGATATGAAGTTTTAAACGTCTTCTTGACATAGATTATTGTTTTGTTTTACAATGTTTCCTGTTTTGTTACAAAACGTATAAAAAAGGGGTTGCATAGTTATCCTAGAAACATTTAAATGAATAGTATATTACATGCCGAGGCGGAAAGTGTTCCATTCCTGTCGAGATACGTAGTTCTCAAGACAGGGGAATGGTACTTTTTCCGAGGTTTGTATACGATTTTATTCACAATTAAAGAACAAGCAACATTATACAGTTCAAATTAAAACATTTTGGAACACATCCATCACGGCTTCTCGTTTAATATTGGAGGTCGGGACAATGCGACTTTTAATTTTTACTTTACTATTGGTCTTGTCGTTACTTGTTATCAATAATTCACTTATTAGATATGCTTATTAAAGAAAACGTGTTGTTTGTTTCCACTTATTGCCTGCGTTCACTCACCATCTACACACGTGAGAAAAAATGGTTGCATACTCTTGACCCTTTATTAAGTTTAAATCGATAGTAGCTCCCTCACAGGTTGGAGAGAGGTCCATTACTGAGCGCTTCATCTCATTACTGTCTCCTTTTTTTGTTATTACTGGCCGCTTAAAGTAAACCCGTAGAATCATTCACTTTTCAACCTTTAAATGGTAAAAAAGACGGTATACAACAAACTAATTGTGAATAAAATTATTTCATTTCTTTTAGTTTAAGTTAGCATCGAGATGTCTATTGACCTCTGTCTATCATGAACTATTAAACGTCTGTTTGACATAGATTATTGTTTTTGCGTTTACAATGTTGCCTATTTTTGTAATGAGCTTTTTATAAAAGATGTTGCATAGTTATCCTTAAAAAAAACGTTATTAAAATTATTTCATTTCTTTTAATTTCCATTTTGTAGGTTGGAAGGTCGTGTGGTGTTCCACACCAAATATTTTTTAATACCAAGCACTGTCGTAGGTGTTTGATATCCGTAAATTGTTGCACCTAATAAATCATTGATACCGGAAGTGTATAGCGACTTTGACAAAGGACCAGGCAGCCGGCTTATGGAGAAATGGATTCCGGTTAATTTGCCTTAATTTTTGGGATGTTGAAGATATCGACTTCATGAAGAATAGTGCCCATGGGCACAACTCAATCCTATGGCCAGTTTTCAATTTACAGGGTGATGAAGTTGAAAAATGGCCATTTTTTAAAACGTATTAAAATGTAATTTTCATAATGTATTAAGGATTTTTTGCTGTAATAGTATTCTAATAACATCAAATAATATTGCTTTGTGTAGAAAAAGTATTATTTGATACAGGGTGATTCAAAATTACCAAAAAATTGTTGATGCTGTGTATTCTACTTTACAGTAGGAATATGAAAATATTAATATTTGGTCTGAATTTACTTTAGTTGGACTTATTATAACAAGATATAAAAATATTTTATGTAGGGTGAGTTAATTTCTACTTTTTCTTATTGTCTGTAATTTCAGTTTGTTAGTCCCCTATAGAAGTTTGCGAAGTTACTATGATCAGCATTTTATATCGACTTTGTGATGACAAGCCTGTCACAAGTGAAGTGAAAATAATCGTTACGTAATTCAAAGAGTGCACCTCATTTGAAAGTATTTATTAGTAATTCAATGCAATAAATAAGTACCCGAAATCACATTTATTATTGAAATCAGCTGAAAATCAAAAGTGTGATACTACACCTACACGTTTAGCTCTTTAGTTGATTTTACTTATTAAATGTGATTTCTGGATACTTTTATTTATAGCATTGAATTACTAATAAAAACAGCTTTCAAATGAGGTGTCACAATTTGAATTCCGTAACGATTATTTTTCCCTCAAGAGGGCGCTAAAATCTGAATTTCGTTCAACATTATTAGTATTGCTGAATTCCCCACAAAATTACCATTTCAAAAATGTGCCACACTTGGTACATTTCCTATCTTTTTACGGTTGGTTCACCCCACTGCTAGAGGGTTGAAGTGCTAATGCTGCAATCAGGAAAAAAAGTGTCCCTCTCCAAACTAAAATCGACGGATCCGAGCTATTTTTCACATTTTCATTATATATCCGGAAAATCGAGTTTTCGTTCGACCACCTTGTATTTGTTTCTTTCATTACAAATAGAACTGCATTTCCCAGGTAAAAAGGGATTAGGCTATTGGTGATACCAATGGGAAACTCTACCTCTATAGTGGTGAGATTATTTATAATTTAGATACATTACACCTATAAGTAACTTATTCAAACTGATTGCAGATAATATTTGCGTCTTCGGAGGTTTGGCTCACTATTAATACATTATTTGTTGATATTATATGTTACATATTATTTGTTTCCTTAAACAAATAACGTTAGAATGACATACATCATGAATGATTAAATAAAATAAAAACATTTATGAGCTTAGGTATAAGCGTATACATTGTGACAGGCTTGTCATGACAAAGTCGATATAAAAATACTGATCATAGTAACTTCGCAAAACTTCTATAGGGGACTAACAAACTCAAATTACAGACAATAAGAAAAAAGTAGAGAAATTAACGGAGGAAATATTAAATTACCGAGTGATTCGCAAAAAAAATCAATTTTCGTAATTTTCTACCTTAAATATCTTGTGAATCACCCTGTATTTAATTTATAAATTATATATTTTTGAAAATGGTTCAATGTCGACTACTGACTTGTATTACAAAACATATAAAATTGTAGTAAAAATAACCTGCAGAGTCGATCAACTTTTTGACTCACCCTGTATAAAATGTTTTTATATCTTGTTATAATAAGTCCAACTAAAATAAATTCAGACCAAATATTAATATTTTCATATTCCTACTGTAAAGCACAGCATCAACAATTTTTTTTGGGTAATTTTTAAATCACCCTGTATCAAATAATACTTTTTCTACACAATGCAATATTATTTGATGTTATTAGAATACTATTACAGCAAAAAATCCTTAATACATTATGAAAATTACATTTTAATACGTTTTAAAAAATGGCCATTTTTCATCTTCATCACCCTGTAAATTGAAAACTGGCCATAGGATTGACTTGTGCCCATGGGCACTATTGTTGATGAAGTCGATATCTTCAACATCCCAAAAATTAAGGCAAATTAACCGGAATCCATTTCTCCATAAGCCGGCTGCCTGGTCCGTTATTTTCTTTTTTTATCTGCAGATGTTCACTTAATTTACAATTGAACTTTATAGTCACAAAATTAACTTTAACTTTACGTTTTTGTGAGAGCGCAGTAATGTATTTTTTTTTAACAATTGTATTAAGATCATAGTTTAGTTAATAAATTAACGCGTGTTTAGTTAAATTTAATATTGCAAATTTATCTTGGAAACCGTTTAGAATTTCAAACGCCATCCCAAAAGGAGGGGTGCCACAAGGTTCCATACTTGCGCCACTGCTTTTTTCCGTTATACACCTCAATTTGCTCAATTCATGCTTATACAGATGATCTTCGGTTGTATTATTCTTTAAAATTCAATGATGCAGTAGATGCTCTCGAAACCGTTAATACTGACTTGAATATAATTTACTTAGTTTCTCAACAACTTTATCTTAAACTTAATCCTGAAAAATCAAGTGCTCTTTTATTTGGAAACAAAAATCATATAACAAAAGCTAAAGAATCTATCATGCCAAATATTAATAATATTCCTATACCTATAGTAGAAAAAGGAAAAAATTTCCTGAAAAAGGAACAAAAAATATAGTTCCAAAAGCTTAAAAATCGAGTTTCATTCAGCCCAAGAAGCAGCCTTGACTGAAATTCCCGTTATTCAATCTTATCATATAATATATATATATATATATATATATATATATATATATATATATATATATATAGTATATATATATATATATATATATATATATATATATATATATAACGGTTCTATTTAGATTTTCACAAGTATTTATGTTTAAGTAAGACTCATTTTCTCCGAAAACTTGTGTAAAATAAACATAAAAATTAATTCAACGTTTCTGAAACCTTCCTTTGTCAAGAATGTATTTCAACTAGTACAGAAACGTGAAACAAGGAATTATTTTGACAAAACAGAATATGGAACAAGGAAACTAATTTCAATCTGGACAAGCGTGTTTGACTTCTGGTTGTTGGTCTAGTATATGGAGTAGGTGTGGAAGTGAGGATGTCAGGACTAGTTGAAGCATAGGTTTTTGAAATTTCTGGAGCATTTGGAGTTGATTGGAATCTCCAATCAAGTTGTTTAATGATATTCTTCCAAATTCCCGGCATTCTGCAAGCATCCTCTCGTTTACATTGGGTTTTCTTTCAATTTCAATTGCTTCTCTAATAATTCGTCCCTGTAAGGGGTTAATTTGGTGTTCGGTGTCTAAATGATGTGCAGCTAAAGATCATGAAGGAATGTGCTGTTTATTTGCTAGTTTGTAAACATCGCCTCTCGTATATAATTTTCTAGTAGTTCTTGGACAGTTTTTACATGGTATCTCATACACTCCTTAGTTTTCATTGTGAATTTTGTATTTTAGGTTTCTTAAAAATTGAGAAAAAGTTGAGTGTGGTTTAAATATAGGTCTAAAGTTATTTTTGGGAAATTTTCTTGCTATTGTGTCTGTACTTCCTTTGATATAAGCTAGAATACCAGTAATCTTGTGTTCATTGTTTGACATGTTACTATTTCTGAGTCTTCTTAGTTCGTTGTTAATTTTCGATATTTCTTGATCTTTGTATACATTTTAAAGTAATATTTTATTAATAGTCTTCATATTTCCATTTTAGAATTTTCATCAGATAAGTGGTAAGAGCGGCATATCAAAAATTTAATAACGCTATATAACTGACCACGATGATGGTGTGAAGGAGAGTTCAGGTACCTATTCGTATGAGTTGGTTTTCGATAAATTCTGTGTGTAAATTTACCATTAGGAAGTGTGTCAGTGGAAAAAAAAGTGAGAGATTCCTAATTCGACTCCGAGAGTAGTCAAATTCTAAGGGATAAAAAATAAGAGTAAAATAAATTCGACTCAAGAGCGAAAACAGTCCTCAGAACTAAACCTGAAGACGGAAGCGCAGTCGCTTATGAAACAGTGCGCTGTAAAAACAAAAACTGCGGAAACTTAACTGTTAAAAAACTCTTATAATACTAATCTTTGAATTAATTAAAAAAGTCACACTTTTTTTGTTTTGTTTAAACTAAAAGCAACTAAGTTAATTATTGTAATCAACATACTACCACAACACAATGTTATATCGACAAGCACATCACTAGGGCTGAGGAGGAAGAAGACCCTTAAACAGCTCACAACAAATCAGCATGAACGTAAGCAGTAAAAACTAACGTAAGCACCAGTATACTAAAAAAAAGCGAGAATCCCAGTTTTACTTTTAGGTCATCAACTGGAAAGTATAGTTTATTTTTATGAGATTTGTCTGAAATGCGTAACGTCTGTCCAGTCCAGTATCCTTCTTTAACTAACCAATCGGTGTATGTCCGTTTGATTAATTAAACTCCCCAACCATCGCGTACAATATATATATATATATATATATATATATATATATATATATATATATATATATATATATATATATATATATATATATATGAATATATATAAGAAAGGTAAATTTGGCTGATTAATAATATTAATAAATATTTAAACAAACAAAGGTTTGTTAATGGGAAAGCAGTCAATTAATTAATTAAGGCTCAAAAAAGAAAAACTCTTTTGATAAATCAGAAAAAATTTCAATTTCAATATTTTGTCGGTGTTAACGTTTCGATTTTGTCCAAATCTTCTTCAGAACATTAATACACGACTACAAGGATAACGTCACAAACTAGGTTTTCTTAATTTATAGACATAAAATATAGATAAGTACACAAAACAGATTACAACCAGATTCAAATTGTTGTGAAACACTAAAATAACCTTACAAATAAATAACCGCTACGTATGTATAATATCACATGGTATTTTAAATATTGACAGTAATATTATACTTACGTAGAGGTTATTTATTTGTAAGGTTATATTAGTGTTTTACAACAACTTGAATCTGTTTGTAATTTATTTTCTGCACTTAATCTATATTTTGTGTCTTTAAATTAAGAAAACCTGTTTTAATCAGTGACAGAAATTGGACTAATGAGAAATATAATGACGTTATCCTTGTAGTGTGTTTTAATGTTCTGAGGAAGATTAGCAAAAAATCAAAAAGTTAACACGGACAAAATATACAATCTGAAAGTTTAAAAAATTTTTGTTCTGGTTCGTCCAGCAAAAAAATTGTTATTGATAATTATTCGACTACTTGCGTATATATATATATATATATATATATATATATATATATATATATATATATATATATATATATATATATATATATATATATATATATATATATATATATATATATATATATATATATATATATATATATATATATATATATATATATATAAGTATTCCATATGGGTTTTCTCCCAGGTGTGGTTCCCTCCTTTCTGTTATCGGCGACGTTTCGGCAGAATTACATTTGTCTTTAGTAACCTTGCTTTGCTCCGTGTAGTACGAATAGAACAGTACTTCTATTAAACCCAGGCTATATAAAATCACTTTTACAAACTATGAACCTACAAAATATTTTACAAGTCAACTGGAAAACTATGTTACTGTTATTGTTATATTTAGTTATAGGGATGATACTGTAAATGTTCAAAATGTGCTTCATTGCGCTGTAGGCAGTGTTCATAATGATCGTGCAGATTTTGAAACATATTCAGAGTCCTGAAAAACGAGACGATCCTCTGACGTAATGCAGGCAAAATTTTGGTTGGATCTGGACATCAGATATTTTTCTCCTTTAACATTCCCCACACATACCCATCAGGTGGTGTCAGATCGGGGGAATGTGAGCGGCAGGGAACTCAGTTCCACGGGAAATGATTCGTCCTGGAAAGACCAAAAATCAATACACTACCCGTACGACGAAATTTTGTAACGATAGATAGCATACTGTGGTGCTTGGTACCGGCTTATTAAAGTGTTCACGATATTGTTCCGCCAGTAACTTTAAAATCGATCCGCCTCGATAACCATTTCCGTACGAGCGAAAATAATATTCCACTATGAACATATTTTCCTCCGTCGCGAGACCCATTGTCACTTCCAACCAAAGAGCACAACGTTGGTTATACAACTAGTAATACAAAATGATGATGCAACAACACGCAGACGCACCGACATGTGCATGCGGGCTGCGCGAAATCCAGTACTGTATATTTTGGCACATACCATACTTGACACCACGGCTAACGGGATATTTAGAGATGTGATTATAAATAAACTTATAACATAAATTCGAATTTTAGTATAATTTACGAATGAGTAACAAATAATAGTATATTGAGTATCAAGAACAGTAAGGGATGTTTACCGGTCGACGGCCAAATTGGAGGCTTCGCTATTTGGCCGGAGACCGGCTCGTAATGCTCATACTGGTTTTTTGCACGATTGTATTAAATTTACCACAATTGAAATTATTTAATTTCTACTAAATGAACGAAATGTCAAAAGTGACGTTTTAACTAGAAATGTCCAAATTTTTTGTTCTTATTGTTGTGAAATATATAGATTTTTACCTACCGCGCACATGCACGGTAAGTGAATTACTTACCCGACTTGTGTATCCTAGTCACCAGTAAAAACAACCTTCTGATCTCTCAACAAACCCGGTAACTAACTAAAATCGTCCTATCGTGCAAAAAATGTATTAAATTATACGCGAGGTAACCGTCTTTACTGACTCGAGGAGATTACAGGCTCGCCTAACTGCTGGCCAATAAACTCCTCCTCTGGCCACTAAAAACCTATTTACCATGCTAATAATGTAAAACACATTTACAAGTTAACTGTCATTAAAAGTATGTGTATGTGTCACCGTAATTTGATAGTTAGTAATCCGTTGTCCTAGTAATCCTTGAAGTCATGGTTGACGAGATATTTAGAAATGTCATTATAAATAAGTGTATAACATAAATTCACAAGGTAACGCAAGGTAACAGTTTTTACTGGTTTGAAGAAATTACCTATTTACCATACTAATAATGCAAAATTCTATTACATAGTCATTAAAGATACCAGTATTACCGACTTGTTGAATATTCAACACCCGTCATTTTATAATAGTTCGCGTAACGTAAACTTCTTCTTAAATATTTGATTTCAGTGAAGTTATAATGACTAATAAACTTTACGAGCAGATAAAACAACGTTAATTAGAAAAATAACTGCAATGTACATTTCATTCCAGGTTTAAAATTGTATTATTTTCATAATTTTCATGTAGTGAAACGTCATATTATGTTACACAAATGCAGCTTATGTAAATATACAGTCGTACATTTTATAATTAAATGGTCATTACAGGTATGTGCATATGACCGAATTTCGAAGTTTAGTAATCCGATCATCCAGAAACTTAAAGACATTTTGGTTGAACGTAAATTCTACAGAATTTTCTTGTCAATTAGATGGTTTATTAAATAATTGATTCCAGGTAACGCAAATGGTACAAGTTTTTCAATGTTTGAAATGAATAACCAAAATATTTTAAGTTTCATACTATAAGAAAATTTAATTTAAGAAAAGTTCTGTAGTTTTACAAATAACTACAGTAATTACGATTTATGCATTTTCACATGTATTTTATAATAGTTCGCGTCATAACTTCTTTTAAAATATTAGGAATTATGAAGTAAATGACAATAATATTTACGAGATTTGATGAAACAATTATATATCAAAAAATAAGAAGCATTTCATCCAGTTAAAATTGTATTTTTTCTATTTTCATGAGAAATGATAACAGATACATGACATTTGTTAACCAAATTACTTAAAGCTAAAAAAAAATTAAATCATACAATTTCATAAGCGTACTTGTGTAAGACAAGTCAAGAAATACAGACAGTTGAGTAGTTACAAAACGTCGTGGTACTCGAGATGCAGGGCGCGATTTTCTACAATTTGAAAACATAAACAATCTTATAATCGGAAAACTTCGGTAGCAAAAATTCCATCCTAAAAATCTACGGCTCATGAATAAATTTAGTAATTATCGATTGATATCGTAATTGAGTACATTTTTATTAAATGATCATTTGTAACAATTTCATATTTGCATTTAAATAATTTTTTTAGTTAGTAAACATAACTTAACCTGTTCAACATCAGCTGTTTTTATCAAGGATTTGAGAAAATGAAGTTCAACGTTTTATAAACTTTTAATTACACCCAACAGATAGACAGAAAATACGAATAACTTCTGATAAGATTTTTGATTGTTAATCTTAGCAATCATCCAATAAGTAAATTCTTAAAACTCATCGTTGATCGCAGGTCTAGATATTTATATTTTTAAGAACCAACAACAGGAATCAATCAATTAGCGTCATTACATTAAAATATGTGTCAGATAGTGTTACTACAAATACGACAAGTATTTATTTAGTTCACACTATTAGTTTATTGTGCCGACTAGAAAATGTGAAAAATTATTTGTTCGATAATTCTTAGATTAAGTAATAGTAGGTGTAAATGTGTACTATAAAAACTTCTAAATGTGATTATAATATTATAACTTGAAATACTTCTAATAGGAGGACAGAATACAAACGTTGAAATAACTACTACGTTTCACAGCAGTGTGCAACTTAATGAGACCCTCCTTGTTTGATTGGAAAATATTTTTATAAAGGTATTTCAAATTCTAATACCACTGTGTAAAATAAATCACGAATTGATAAAACATTTTAAAATGTAATTTTATTAACCCTTATAATACCAAGCGGGGTGCAAATGCACCCCGATGTCAGTATTTCGGTCACAGCTTCGAAAAAAAAAATTTGTGACTTGGTGTTTTAGGTAATTATAGTTCTTAGTTTTTTGAACACTTCCTACATATTATCTCATATTTAATGTTTTTTGAAACAAACATATTTGAGATAATACACTCTGGGGTGCAGCCGTACCCCGCTTGGTATAGGACGCTTTCCAAATTTGCGTATGCGTATTATGAATAGGTTCTACTATGCGCAGGCGCCGGCTGCTGAATACTACTTGACAACACTAACATTGTACGCCATTACTGTCCTAGACCGCATAGGCTTAGCATTGAACTTCACAGTTAGTGTAAATTCGTGTTGAAAATGAGTGCGTTACGTTTTCCAGATGAGAACAATCTCACCGAAGCAGAAATGTTAATGTTAGTTGAAGTGGACGATCCAGAATACGACAAGATGATAGAAGAGAGTGATATAGAAGATAGGGACCACGTATCTGATGAAGAAGAAGTTGATGATGTAATTTGTGCAAATGATGACGATGAGGATGTAGAACCCCAGCGAGTTGACCAATCGAACTCGCCTGATAATGATCCTATTTACGTTGCTAAAGATGGTACGAATTGGTCTAAGTTACCAGTAAGTAGGTTTTCAAGACGCTCAAAAGCAAATATACTTACCGTTACTCCAGGTCCAAATTCTGCAATATCCAGAATAAAAGAATCATTTTTTTTATTTTTTACTCCAGATATACTCGAAATTATTATGAGGGAAACTAACCATAAAGCTAAACAATTCTTTGATGAATGGAATGCTGAGAATCCCAACCGCATCAAGAGATATGCAACCACGAATACAACAGAAATAGAAGCGTATATAGGGTTATTGATAACGATGGGGGCATTGCACGGTAATAGTGACCCATTGAAATGCTTTTCACTAGCGATCCTGCTTACAGTCGGCCCATTATTCCCGCAATTCTTTCTACAAATAGATACAACTTTCTAACAAAATTCTTGCCCTTTGATAATTTTGAGCCAAGGGAAGAGAGAAGACTTACTGATAAATTGGCACCTGTAAGGGATATTTTTGAAAAACTTGTCTCAAACTGTAAACTTGTACTCAACCCAAGTCATCATTTGTGTGTTGATGAACAACTAGTACCATTCCGAGGTAAGGCACCATTACGCGTGTATATGAAAAGTAAACCGGCAAAGTACGGCATTAAGATTAGGGCTCTAGCGGACTGTGGTTCTAACTATACTGTGAATATGCAGGTATATTTAGGTAATTTTTGTGTCATATTCTGCGTCATGTAGCTAACTCTTATCTGTTTTTTAGGAAAAGTAAACAATAAACCAGAAAAAACCAAGGCGAACGGGTAGTTCTTGATCTTGTTGACCATTTAGGTACAGGATACGGTATAACAATCGATACTTTTTTACAAGTCTTAAGCTGACGGATAAACTCTGGAAAAAACGTTGACACTCTGTGGAAAGCTACGTAAAAATAAAACATTTATACCGAGAGAACTATTGCCATCTCCAATAAAGCCAGTACTTTCTTGTATGTTCGCTTTCAAAAAGAACTGCACTTTGGTTTCATACGTGCCAAAACAAAGCCGCGCAGTCATATTGCTTTCCAGCGAACATGAAGATGACAAAGTCAATGGTGAAGATGTAGAATACAAACCAGACATGATCTTACATTACAACGGTACTAAAGGTGCGGTAGATGCAACAGACCAAATGGCATAAGAGTACACCACGCAAAGAAAGACTGCTAGGTGGCCTATGGCAATGTTTTATCAAATGATTGATATTGTTGCAATAAATGCATTCCAAATATGGATCATGGCTAATCGCGATTATGAAAAGGGCCATTTAGATGCAAGAAGAAGGTTTCTCCTTCCATTAGGCAAAAATTTATCCAATGACAACATAGTGATTCGTTACAAAAATAATAATGGTTTGAAGGCGAACATAAAGGAATGCATGGTGATGGTACTCCCAGAAATTGAAAAAGAAAGATCCCCACAAGACCAACCACGACCAAGTCAGGGCCGATGTTATCTTTGTACAAGGGAGTCAAGACAGTGTTGTGTATATTGTAACCAGTTTATATGCCTAGAACATTCTCAAAAGCAAATATTGTGCATAAATTGTAAAAATAAAAAATAATTGCACATTGTTTATATATGTTGAATATGAATTTGTATAAAAGTTACAGTTAACTGCTTATAGATTTTTTTAATTAATAAGGACCCAACTGAGTAAAATTGTGCAGTAAAATATTAAATTGTCTCAGAATATGTAAAAAATTCATGGGGTGCAAATGCACCCCGCTTGGTATCGCACATAAGAAAAAAAGCTTAGTATTATAAGGGTTAACATTTAAAAATAAATAACCAGAGAAATTTAATTAGTTAGAATCTAATTCACTGTCGCTGTCTTTGTCACAACTGCTGTAATCAATTTCTTCATCACTTTCACTTGTATTTACAGTAAAAATCAGCTCTTCGCCTTCATCAATAAACTCGTCTTTTTCTAAATATTCGTGTCCAATCTTTTCTGTATGTTCGCACACAGCTTCCTATTGTTCACGACCAATTGATTTAAATTTATTCTCTGTTAATTTCCACACATCTTCAAATTTAAACGTAGTATTATTACTCCCTACATAATTTTTAACTTGAGCCCATAACAAATAACGATGAAATAATAAAAAGTGTCTTGAAAAGGACATATTTTGTATAAAACAGAAGGAATAAACTCAAGCGGCAACGTACGAATACAACGTGAAGTAAATCAAGCGAATGACTATATTTATAAGTTGAATAGTAGCATATTTGTCGAATACTTTCGACGCGCTTGAATCATGCTCGTGGAGGGGCGAGTGTCACGACATTTTGAAACTACTCTACTATGTGCCTCTTTCTAGGACGGTGGCTTCATATCGTCTCTCATAAACAAACGCAGAGCGCGCATTCTATTTCGTACATCGACTTCAATTGAATGGAGTAATAGAATGAAGCGCTTATAAAATTATGTGGTGTAATAAATTTTAAATAATTGGATGAATAATATAAGTAATAAGTTCTCCAAACACAAATCGTTATAACTAACTGGAGATACTAACCATTCACCACAAATAATGCCTTTGTCCCAGTCGGTAGTTTAATGTAGAGGGGTTCATTCTTTTGATTTGCTTGATTACCTCAAATTCTGCTCGATTATTTTCCACTGAACATAAATAATAAAAATGAAATGTAATACTAATAAAAATGATCTCGGACGCCAAGTTATTTTTTTAAATTATACTCGGAACAACTAAACCGCGTTCTACACTAACATTTATCCAAATGTAAAACAATAAAAAATAACAACTATGTTTATTAAATATATAAAGTGAAAGGGTTAAATAAAATATATCTTAAAACTAATTGTAAAAACTTTAAAATACTAAAAAATCATTAAACATTAAATACCTGTTACTAAATAAACAAAATCTTCTTGAGGATCCCTGGTATTATAAAAAATAATGCGGAAATGTAAACCAAGATGACGTAATCCATCTGTCAATGTAATGTTGCGCAATGTATTGCAATAACAATGCTTTTATGTTATCAGCCACACTCAAAACTGGAATGTTTTTCTTATAAATGTGTCTTCAGGAAATGGCATAATCCGTTTAATGCATTCTTTGAAATTTTCAAATAAAAATTGCAATTATAAAATGAAAGCGTACGCTACAGTAGAATTAAATGCGTATTTAAAATGTAATTAAAGTAAAAATAAAAGTAACAGTAAAAAATGGAACTAAAATAAAAGTGCCTGAAAAGAGCAAATGTTTTAATTTTTTGTATAATGCGTTAAAAGATATCTTACCATCAAATTAATGGCACTTTTCACTAAAATTTATGTGGAAAACACAAAAATACTTCCTGCACTCACAACAGTCATCAGGAAGTAAGCAAAATGGATGCTTTCAAAGTTCGATGATGTAGTCGTGCGCAAAAGATATGAGCAGGATTAAGTCAATGATGACGTAATGCGCGAATAAAATGATCAGAAAAATAATTTATGTAAGTGGAAGTATAAACCTTTAAGAAGTATACACTATAAACCCCTAAAAAGAAATGCAAACTAAGTTGTCTACCTCATACCCATATTTCAATAATTAAAAACTTTTTTCTTATATTTACAACTGAATGAACGAAAGACATTAAATTACGGTATATTTAATACAACTCAAAAAAGGGTTGTTACACGCTCACACAACTATGAATATTATTGGTCAAAGAGTGACGTATGTCTTCGTCTTATAAAATACAACTATTCACAAACTTTGTTGTAATTAAAGTTTATAATGACACGTTTTGCATTTTATAAAATAGTAGTTGAGGTTCAGCTGACGCGTGCATTTTTTTTCATTTGCGCCGCGCCTTAAAATCTAATCTTTTTCTTGCGCCCCAAAACCTCTGCGCCCTGGGCCCATTTACTAAAGAGGCCCTGTGTCATCATTTCTTTTACATTTTCATTAAAAAATAACTTTTAAAGTGCCATATCAACAAATTAATTTATAGCACTCATTTTTCGTTTAGTTGATACTGTGATTCTTTAATAATTGTTCCATATGTACCTACACTGTTTACATAACATCAAAATACACATTTCATATGCTAATAAAACCAAAATTAATTGAATGTAAAATGTTTGTAACCATCAAATAGACACAAGTATTTGCATTTTTTAGAAATATTTGTTCCTATCGATTAGTTAGCTTTACCATAAATAAACATCAAAATTCAGTATTTATCATGCAACGTTTCGTATATTTCCGTTTACACTGTTTGAAGTAATTCTATTCTATCGGTCGGTCGGTTCAATTAGAATAGTAATAATAAAGAAGGAGTTGTACAAGATTGAATACTTTTGAAAAGTATTTCAATGTTATTTTATTATTTACACCGTTTACGGCGGTTTAATTTCAGAAAATATTTACTCTAAAAACGTTTCAATTTACAACGTTTCCGTAAAATAAAAATACAACGTAGGAGAAAAAGTCATCAAAAACTTCATCCTGCATTATATCTCTCGTTACTAACTGTGACAATCACAAAAACCGGATTTCAAATAATACGTGTTAGGGCGCGAGTGAGTGTATATATGAATCTGTATATATCTCATTCCTTTTATACTGTTTAGAAACTCAATTTGCGTATCTGTAGTCCTCGAGTTGATGGATTTCTGATGATCCCTTTCTTAGCTGCATCCGGATGGTTGGTTGATGCAAACATTGAGGATTTATTGAAGGATCACTATAAATTCTAATTTACACATTGCTCTATACTACCAAAATCGCTATCGTACTTGTAGTTTGTGTAGGTATATACGTGAGGTAATTTGTAGTTTGGTTTTAGGTTTGGTTTTGGTACAGTTTGGTTTGGTTTGATTGGGATTGGATTTGAGGAAGTTTATTTAATTACAAAGATAATGCGGTGTAATATTGCCTTGGGGTGATGGTTTATAACTACAGCCAGAATTATTTTGATTAACTGTAATTATGTTTCGTTCACATGTGTGGCTTTTGTGTATTGAATGCACGTAAAATTAACACGTTCGTGCTGTGTATTTCTGATTTAATGAACTGAAATGGAATTTTGTTTCTCAGAAAATAATAAACCTCTAATTTATGATCACTGAAATTTAATACTACTGCAGAAATTTATTATAAAACTAAATACTATTAAAATACTAATGCCCATGCATGTTTAAAGGATTCTTGCAAAAATTTAAATTAGCATTTTAACGTCAGGTATTCATTCATTATCAATTAGAAAACTGATGAATTGCAGTAAATTAATAAATACTTTCATTAGAAGGGATTTGTGATAGTTCAAAGTAAGGTCACAGTCATATGTATATTTTTACGTAACATATTCATATACCTGCTATAAATATTTAAATTTGGATGGATTTCTTAAAGCGAAAGGCCATAATATATGATGAATTTTTCCTATTGTAAAGCGAAAGCTGTGAATCGAAAAAAGGGGCTGCATGTACGTATCTCATTTGCGAGCAAAGATAGAAAGATGCGGTTTTCACGACCCTATTCTACTTTTTCGTGAAACGACAGATGCCACAAACAGAATTGTCAGAGGCCTATTAGTATTTGAGATACAGGGCGAGATTCAAAATTTGCACATATCAAGCACCCCTCGTAACTGCTTTGCTTCGTAATTTATCGAAACGGTGAAAAGTGGGTTTTATACAGAATTTTCCGTAGAATTTAATGCCGTGCATAGTTTTCCCCACAAAGAGTGATTTGCACATTAAGCACCCCTCGTAACTGCTTTATTTTGTAATTTATCGAAACTGTGAAAAGTGGGTTTTATAAAGAATTTTCCGTAGAATTTAATGCCGTGCATAGTTTTCGCTACAAAGAGTGAACAGTGGAACACCCTGTATATTTTTTATTATATAATAGAGCTTACTCTCAGCTTTCAAAAATATATGTAAAGAGTTATTCACGCTATTCGACACAAAGTATTATAGCTAAAGTATTTAATTAAAAAATTTATTTCATGAATGGATAGAGACCTATTGGCGTTACTTTTTAAAATTTTGTCATGTTATACAGGGTGTGCCAAAAACACGAAAAGTGTCAAAGTTGCCATTTTTTAAATGGAACACCCTGTATATTATTTTATTTCCAGTTTCTATAATGAAAATAAATGCGAGTTTTATTAAGGCTTAACCTACCTAAACCTTATGGTCATTGAAATATTTAATATTTTGTGAAAATGTAGTAACAAATTTAATGCTTAATTTTGTAAAGGGACGCCGTCAGATATCCCGATTTTTTATTATTTTTAATTAGTTCCCAAAGTTTATTAGCAAGACGCCGTCCTTTATAAAAATTTTCCTATCATGATTAATTATTTGCTAAGTAAAATACCAGTACTGATTCACAGAATTTAGTAAGACAACGTGACGCGCTAAATGCACAGGTGCAAAGCATCATAAAAATTCGTAGAAGTTCTAGTAAAAGTTAAACAGATTTCATAACGTTGCATAAAATTGCACAATAATTAATCATGCATCCTCCCTCTAGACGTAAATCCCAAAAACGTTTAAAAGTTTGTATACGTCAGAGCATCTTCCACCAATACGGGCTTACGGAAGCTCACCAAAAAAGTAAGTTTCGTAACCACCCTCGCGAATTCTATATAAAAACGCGGCACGCGCTGCTGAAAAAGAGTCTTAAAGAAAAAATCTTGAAGTCAGAAGTCTTAAGTCGTACAGAAGAAGAAGAAAGAAATCCTTTTTCAATCTCACTCGTTACCAGAAGCTCTCTACGAGAAGCACGCTACCAGAAGAATTCGAACCGAAACCGTGTGCTATATCGTCGCGTTCGCGCCGACTGCTACCTGTTGTAAACCATCCGCTTGTAGCCGCCGTCCGAGTAGAAATCGCGACTCCGCGACTTGATAGCATCACCGAAGTTCAAAGGTTAGAGTTGCAGAGATCTAACGGTGAAAGTACGTAAGTTGAGATACCTGGTGATAGGGATATGCAGGATTGTAAGCCCGACGTACTCTTCTGTTACTAGACGTACTCTTCTGTTACTAGACGTACACACCTACACTGTGGAGTTTGAAGGGTAGTTGCCCGACATTCCATTTGACCGAACGAGATCCTATTGTTTAGTTTAACGGGTGGTTTGCCCAGGTTACTAACAAAGGAGATCCACCTACACAAATTTACACTGTGGAGTTTGAAGGGTAGTTGCCCGACATTCCATTTGACCGAACGAGATCCTATTGTTTAGTATAACGGGTGGTTTGCCCAGATTACTAACGAAGGAAATCCACCTACACAAATTTACACGAACACTACAACACAACACACCTCGACATACGTACCAGCGACCGCCAGATACCTGTAATTAAAACCTCGTCGGAAGATTAAGCTGAACACCTCGTTAACGCCGTTAATCCAGTAATATAGAAACGTAACCGTAAACACTAGACGTGTCCGTCAGTATTAAATAACCACCTGTAAAGTAAACAAACCACCACCGCCGCCACCGTAAAAACGTAAGTTGCACCTTTGACAAGTACTAAGATTGTTACCCGCAAACCAGAAACTATCTGATAGTTTCTTGTGTTAAATAAGTCAAATCGTGATTGTTAGACGCGGAAAAAAATTTACTTTAAAATAGAAAACGAAGGTTTTATATTTTAAAACGGCCAATATAACAAAAAGCTTTTATTTTTTATTTTTTTGTTTAAATAAAAACCGGTATACTAAAATTAATCTCGTAGGAGGAAACAAATAATACGCCGCTACCGTACACCAGCTACCTAAATAAACAAAAAGCTTTCATTTAACTAAAGATCGTACATTAAATGGAATGTAAATGTGAATGAGTTTATTTTCATAAGAAAAGCAGGTATAAAATTATATACTTATAACCGACCGCTTTAAAATATTGATTATTTCTCTAAAGGCATTCTTTAAAGGCAGAGTATTGAACTCAGTGTCTTATCGCGCACGTGTTTATACCGCGTTATCTGGCTACCTGCTTCTGTATTTATACAGGGACGTATTCAGGTAAAATTATTTATTTATTTCGGAAATTAACCAGTATAAATTGAAACTAAAAGTCAAAACCCCAAACCTTCTATTAATGTTACATTACAGAAACTCCAGAGGACCACCTAACCATTAGTACCTGGACGAAGGACGTCTACTTAAAGATACCGAAGAGGGAGGTGGCGTTACCGTTACAATTTGGCACCCGAGAGCATGGGTCACAGTTCCGTACATTTACCTGTATCTATATCTTAGTTAAATAATTTAAATAACCATATAATATAGAAGTGTAATATAAATAGGTAATAAAGTTTTATATATATATATATATATATATATATATATATATATATATATATATATATATATATATATATGAACCTTTGTAATCTATTTGTTCAACGTGTTGAGAGCCTGAATAACGAACCCCGATCCTTTTGCAAGTACAAAATTCCGACTGAGCTAGAAAAGGGAAAAGTGAGAATTATTCATTAGTAGTAATACACTCAACAGTCAAACAGCTAAGACATCAGCGCGTTACAATTTCGCAACTTGTATTTTTTTATTTTCAGCCAAATTAAGACTGGAGTCTACTAATTGATCAAGTTGTATGTCGACCTTGTGAAACATTCACTAAGTGTCTTAAAACTATGGGTCAATAATTACAATCTTTAAACGGTAGTAACTTATTTAACCTTTTCACTGCGTCTGCCACATATATGCGTCCAAAAAAAAGTTGCTTTACCTACGATTGACGCATATACGCGCAACGACATATACTGTACTGTACTGTACTGGCGCGTTCCGATTTTAAGCGTACTAGCATTCTACCGAGGGTGGAAGATACCCCCACACACTCTAGCAAGTTTATACCACGCGTATTTGTGGTAGTCGCACGCAGTCGTAAAGAAGGAACTGGAGAAAGAACTCGCTTCTGAAAACGTCTGATATACTAAGGACAAGACGCTGAACGTTCTATACACTTGCTGAACTAGAAGAAATATTGACCCGAAGTGATTCTGAAAATGAGATTGTTGAGGAAGAATCTGCCGACGAAGAGTATGAAGCTGCCGTAAACGATGGTGAAAGAGAATGGAAGGATGCTACGTTTTCTGATCAACAGGGTGGTAGTGAAAGTGATGAATATGTCGGAGCTGCCGCCAGTCATTGTATCAATGAAAAATTAGTTTGGGAAGCAACAAATTATCAGCCTCATACTTTTCCGTTTGATGATAGTCAGTGCGGAAATAATATCCTCGAACTAAAAGTGTACAACACACCGTATGAGTGTTTTGAAGTGTTCTTCGATGAAAATATAACCGAATATATTGTCGAGGAAACCAACAAGTTCTACAGGTATGTTTTGGAACATAAGGAACATGTTGCTCCCGCCTCCGGTTGAACGAGCGAGTGGAAAGACAAACGCGAAAGAGCTGCACGTCTTTTTTGCATTGAATTTCCTTATGGCACGTGTCAAAAAACTGGAGATATAAGAATATTGGTCCAGAAACCCACTGCTTTTGACACCTGCTTTTGGTAATACGATGCCTCGAGACCGTTTCTTGCTTATATTGCGCATGCTGCAGTTTTCTGACAACAATGTACCAAGAGACGACGATCCGTTGCGCGGAATTCGGAGAATTGTTGACCACCTGCGTAGCATGTTCAAGGAGTCTTTTACACCATTCCGGGAGTTGTGCATCGATGAAAGCTTGATGCTGTTCAAAGGTAGATTGTTTTTCAAGCAATATATACCATCCAAGCGGCATAGGTTTGGAATAAAATTCTTCATCTTGTGCGATTCACATGCCGGCTATATTTTAGATTTTATAATCTACACTGGCGCCAAAACCGAAGTAGAGAAGACCGATCTTGGAAAATCTGGTGATGTGGTAATCACATTATTGGATAGATATTTTGATAAGGGACACACCCTCTACATAGACAATTAGTATAGCAGCCCCGATTTATTCTAATGGCTGTACGAACGATGTACAAATGCCTGCGGCACTGTCCGTAAAAACAGGAAGAACATGCCATAATGCAAGAGAAGTTGATGAGAGGGGAATTTACATTTCGTACTACGAAAAGTAAGATTATTTCTGTAAAGTGGTGTGACAAAAGGGAAGTTTATGTGCTGAGCACTGCTCACGATCATCAAGTTTCTACTGTAGAAAAATTGGATCGGACAACTGGGAGAACAATTGTAAAACCAAAGTGCATCGACGACTACAACAAATACATGGAAGCTGTTGAGCTCGGTCGAATGTGTATGAAGGAGAAAAAAATGGTACAAAAAGTTATTTTTTCACATGTTGGACTTCGCTTTACTCAATGCTCATACGTTATATCAAGACTTGACAAAGAAGAAAGTACCTTTGGCCCGATTTCAAATGGAATTGATATCGGAAATTATTGCGAGCAACAGCGCTGAAACGATTGTGAATACTGCACAAAGTGGACATAGACCTGCTCCTTACCGTCTAAGTCCACGACATTTTCCAAGAGAAGTTCCAACAAAAAATCCAAACTTAAAATACGTAAAGGAACAAAATAAAAGCGTTACAATCGAGAAGCTTCCCAAAATTTATGCGTTATCAAGTTCAATAGCATGAACGTATACTACATTTCAGATATACGGTAATAAGGAATAATATATATTTTTGAAATTAACAGCAAATATTTGATAAAAACATGGCCACGTGACAAACATCGCACCATTTTTTAACAAAAGATGTTCTGTTTGAAATTTTAAATTTAAATCAGAGCAATTACTCTTAGGACTAAAACTAATTACATCTAATTACAAGCAAACTTTGTTTTGATTCATAATAATGGTAAAATTAATTACATTGGTTATTTCGTTATACCGGGTGTCCCGGAAAATCAACGACAAGCTTCTACAGTGAGTTCCCAGGACCAAATTAGGACATTTTTTCCTTCTTTAAATTTTATCCCAAAATGTACCCCTAAAAGATACACGATGTCAAAGGTCACTTTAAAATGTAGAAAAATCACTTTAACTGCGTAAATTATGAAATTTTTTTATTGATTTTTATGCACTCGACCTATCTTATACAAGTCAAAATTTGATAGAAATTTAAAAAAAAATCGCATCATTATTCAGCAGTGGTGTCAACCTTCAATCCTATTTTTGCAAAATAAATTAAAATTTTTCTGCTTTATTTTGGTAATATATTTCAAAATAAAGGAATTTTGTACCTTAAATTTCGTTTCTAAAATCGGTGGTTCTTGAGAAAACTGGAAAAATAATTTGTATTCTGCAACAATTGATCTTTGCTTATTTCATAATTTATTTTGTAGTAGGCTGCGTCTTCACGACAAAACAAAAGATTTTCAAATAGCCTATCTGAAACACGAAGTTTTTTGCAAGGAAGCCAAGTTTTAAACGCCAGCATCACATTAGAACTGTTCAGGTTGGAGAGCGCACATACTTAGAATAGAATATTGTCAATGGTGGATGAACGGTTTCACTGAAGGCCCTCAGGTTGTTGCTCGAATTATTTTTACGGACGATGCATGTCTTACTAAAGACGACATCCCATAATTTGCGCAATTGGACAGATGAGAATCCTAATGTAATTCAAGAAGGTCGCTTTTAACATAAATTCAGCATAAATGTCTGAGCAGGAATTGTTAAAGGATTTATTATTGTTTATTATTATTTATTATTATTTGGAGTGTTTACAGAATAACTTGTGGGAACTTCTAGAAGAAATGCCATTAAATGTCAAAGCTGAGACAATCTTTATGCACGACGGTGCCCCATCATATTTTGGATTATCTGTGAGGCAATACCTGCACGCGCAGTTCCCTAATATCTGCAATACGTCTAACGAATGCTAGCATTCAAATAAATTTTAATATACTTATTTTTTTAAATTTTGATTTTAATTATTTATTTTAAAATGTATTATTAAAATAAATCAATTATCAAATTTCAAGTTATTTATTTAAGTTATTTTAAAATGTATTACCAAAATGAAACAGAAAAATTTTAATTTATTTTTTCAAAAATAATTTTTTTAAATGGCTGAAGGTTGACACAGCTGCTGAATGGGTAGCTCTAGTGATGCGATTTTTTTAAAATCAATCAATCAGCAATTTTCATAATTGACGGAGATAAAGTGATTTTCCTACATTTTAAATTGAACTTTGAGAGCGTATAACTTTTCAGGGGTGCATTTTGGAATAAAATTTAAAAAGGGAAAATTGTCCTAATTTGGTCTTGGGAACTCACTGTAGAAGTTTGGCGGTGATTTTTCGGGACACTCTGTACCGGATGTCCCTATATATATATATATATATATATATATATATATATATATATATATATATATATATATATCAGAAACCGCTTATGGTACAGCTTCGGAAAAAAAATGTTATAACAAAAGCGGCCTCGAGAAAAACCTAGAAATTATTTATAGAAGTGTAGGAACATCGCTAGAGGGCGAAACTGAAAATTAAAAAATATATATTTTATAAATTTCGCCTAATTAAGAGGCATTGGAAATACGTTCATTATATTCTTCTAAAAGTTGTGCGTATACTTGATTTCACAATTTTTAATCCATCTTTTCGAATAAGAGGTGTGGGAGAGTGGGAACCTTATTATGAAAAAACTCCGGTTCTGCTTAATCGATCTTTGCACACTTAGCTCTTTTCCAGTACTGTAAAGGTAATGATTTCGACACAACCTAGTAAGTAACATGCACGCTAGAGTGGGTACTTATTTATTTTTTTTTAATCTAGTTTTCTTTGGAAAATATGAAATATGAGTATGCAGTTTTAATCGTGGATTACGAAAGTAGACCTACTTAGCAACATAATCTCGAAATATCTTAAGAAATGTGTAAAATTTAAGCATTTTCCTCTAAATATAGATTATTCGGGTTTTACTGAACTAATTTTAACAATTTTTAGCTCCTTAAAATTTGATTTCCTTGTCCTATAAATAATGATAACAAGTATAATTTTAATATTACTGTTACTGTCGCGCGGAAACGGCGTTAAGGAATTAAAGTGGAAATATATCAAAACAAGTAGTGGGCCACGGAAAAAAACCAAAAAGACACGTCTCAAATTATTAAACATAGCAATTCGTTCATTTACGTTTCATTGAGATTTAATCGTATTAAATTCGATATAAAATTTACTTTAAAAGTTAAATCTAAGATGATTCTTACAAACCAAGAAGTATTTGACATGATAGGCACGTTGCGGATAGTAGGGTAAATACAATACAATATCCTTAAAGACGACATCCCGATAGTTGAGTTTTTCGTTGACTTATACAACGTTTAAGAACGAAAGGAAATGTAAATCTTCCTGTTTATAGAATACGCGGCAGAGGTTGCTCAGAGGCAAACACATTAAATGTTTTGGCACATGTGCAATTTAACCGACGTTTAAGTATCAGAGCAATAGCTAGAGACTTGCGAATAAGCAGAACCACCGTTCACCGTATTTTGAGAGAACACAGGTAAATTCATTAGCTGTAAAACTAAAAGTAGATACCTTTTCATCTGCATAATCTTCTTAAACAAACTATACCTACACAATAATATTTGTTGGCATGATTATATTGTAACATATTAATTTATTTATTTTACAACTCCGGAAAGATGTTTATTAGGACGTTATATTTCGTTTAGGTTACATCCATATCATGTAGTACTGCATCAAAGATTGATTCATCGCGATTACAATAGAAGGTTGGATTATTGAAACTGGTTGCTAGATATGATATGTGACGACCCTCAACTGCTGTCACGTATTTTGTAATCAGATGAAGTTACATTTAGAAGTGATGATATGGTAAACCGTCATAATATGCACTATTGGTCACAGAATAATCCACACTGGATGGAAGAGGTTCAACATCAGGGTCGATGGTCGGTAAGTGTATGGTGTGGTATCTTAGATGGTCAGATAATTGGACCTTTTATTTTCGATAACTCAAATAATGGGGAATGCTACCTTTTGTAAGGGATAAATTTCCTCTTCTTCTAGAAGATATGTACCTAGCAATTCGTAGGTCCATGTTGTTCCAGCACGATGGGTGACTGGCGCATTTCTCCAGAGAAGTTAGAGAGTGTTTAGATGATGCATACCCTGATAGACGTGGAAGCCTATTTTTTTGGCCTGCCAGGTCACCCAACTGTCTTAACTTTTATCTCTGGGGACGAATTAAGCACCTTGTTTTTGCATCTAGGCTCACTACTCGAGACAACATGATGGATATAACACGAAATGCCATTTAGAGTATTTTGAGAGCAGAAATTGAGACTTCTGTTCAATATACTCTTCAAGGAGTAAACGATTGCGTAGAAAATTGTGGGCCACAATTTGAACATTTAGGTCGTCACTGATTAGCTTGATTTTTTTGTTATATTTTATAGCGCTGTTTGTTTTTATGTTTGTTTCAACACAACAAATATATATATATATATATATATATATATATATATATATATATATATATATATCACATACAGGGTTTTTAAAGTTAAGCCTGCACTATTTCTAACTTTCTTGTTTATGGAGCTACGAAGTCGGTTAAATTAGCAAAGTAGTGTGTTTTTTTGCTCATTACGATGGTGGAAAAAGAAAAACAATTGAACGTCGCATTCTCGAAAAATCGACGAAAACATACTTTTGTCTAATGGAACACTCTGTATACAATATTCTCATAATAAATAATTAACAGGTCTTAAATTAAATTCTGGAAAAGGTCTCCTCTTTGTTCCATACATTTTTCTACGTGCTTATAAACGCGTTTTGTGGCCTTCAAAATAGTCCTAGCATCAATACTATTAATAATATGAATAATCGTTTGTGGGAGTTCTTCGATATTTGTATAACGTCTTTTATATAATTCATTTTATAAATATCCCCACAAGTAAAAGTCCAAAGGGGTTATGTCCGGAGACCGAGGAGGCCAGGGAACAGGACCGTTCGTAGCTAAGTATCCATTACCAAAAAAGTTCTTGTAATAAATTAAACGTAAAAAATCGGCAAAATCTCCCTTATTTTTTACTGTACTTTTGCTCATAATTTAATTCTCTATCGACTGAGAATATTGTATACAGTGTGTTCCATTAGAAAAAAGTATGTTTTCGTTGATTTTTCGAGAATGTAACACGATTAAAACTGTACACTACCATTTAATATTTTCCAAAAAAAAAACTAGATTAAAAAGAATAAATAGTTAAGCCCTCTAGCGGTGTTCCTACAATTCTATAAATAATTTCGAGGTCTCTCGAGGACACTTTTGTTATAAAAAGGGCTGTACTATAAGAGGTTTCTGATATATTAGCGAGAGCCATTCTTATTGGGACACCCGGTACACTAACTTTAATACTAAATGTCTCTTTTCACACACAATTACACATAACTGTTAAAATTGATGAAAGTTCAGTACTAAATTCATTTTTATTGTTGCACTATAAAAAATTGTCTCAAAAATGACGTAAAATGTTTTTTAATTAATTGTATTTATGTTTACTTCAATTATGTAGCATTGAATGGCTGGTATTACTCTACTATTGACTTTAACGGCTAAAACTACTTGATCTTCAAATATTAACCGCTCTCTTTCATTTCGATTGCTTCGGACATAGAACGTAACGCTAACTTTCATTTCACCTTTAGGTTTAACGACCTCATCTTATACTTAAAAAAATAGTTTAAACATTCAAAGAGATCTATTATAAAAATAGACAACTGCTAATAACATAATCGTCAACTCGTGATCAAAACTTTCCGAAACAATTACTACATCTTCGTATCCATTAAACGAAAATTATTATTTCTTTTTACTATATTTTCTGTCACGTAACTATAATAAGGCTAATTTTATTAAATTAAGTGAAAAATTGTAACCTAGAATTGTATAATTTGCTGGAACATAAACCTGCTTTGTGATATTTTTTCTTTTCATCAGTGAAAACTGTGAACATGAATAAAAGTATAATATAATAATACACATTACGTTGTTTAAAGTGATCCTAATATTTATATAAGTCTAATTAATTACTATTATCGCTTTGGGAGACTAACGGATGATTTTTTACAAACTGTTAAAAATTTTGAAAATTATTCATATAAATGGTAACTTGATAATTTAATGTAATTAGCAAACTATTTTTAATTTTGTCTCAAAATTAATTAATTTTAATTTTGTTTTCTCAAAATAAGCCAAGAATATATATTACTAATATTGTCAATATTGCCTTTTTTTTGTATTCAAATCAATTTCTTTCTTTTTGAAAATATGTACCCATTACAATATTTCTCTTTTCTCTTATTCTTTTCATTTGCCAGCAGTGTTATATTTAGATAGTCTTTATATATCCTGTACTACGAACATGTTGAAAAACCCCACAAGCGTTGGGTTTAACTCAATTATTTTTATGTTGATTAGCTCTGTTTCGTAATTTGCGATGTTTGGCTAATGCATGTCTTATAGCAAGTTGCACATTTTAATTTGTGTGACCCCATTCGGTTGGTTGCTTGGTTACCTTTGTTTTTGAAAAGAATTTTCCAATTAAATTCGTACTTTTCTATTTTAATCTGACAAGCCCGTATCTACGTAATAATATATATATATATATATATATATATATATATATATATATATATATATATATATATATATATATATATATATATATATATATATATATATATATATATATATATATATATATATATATATATATATATATATATATATATATCAGGGCCACAACAAGAGCGCCTTCTTCTATATCTTCCATTTCATATAAGCTAGATTAATAAAATTTGGTATAGGGTTATAGTTTAGTTGTGTGCATATTTTAAAATTATTTACGTGTATATAGGTTGTTTATTTGAAGATGACCAAACTATAATAAAAAAAATTTAAATGGAACACCCTGTATATTATTATTTTTTTGTATTCTACACAACGTTTCTAACAAATTCGCAATATATTTCCCTATCCCTAAATATAGCCGTTTTTGAGTTATGTCGGTTTTTATAAAAAAAAATTGAAATTACAGGGATAGCTTTGAAAATGTACCTCATTAACCGTTGAAAAGCAAAACTTATCTAATTTATATCAGAACAAATACACAGATAGAGCTTTCTTATAGTGCAAAGAAAATGCCATAATTGCATACAGGGTGTTTACAATTGACTTGCCAATCAGACATTATTCCAACTAGTAAAAGTTTACTTTTTCAAATAGAACACCCTGTATATTATTCCGTTTTTGGTTTCTACATATTAACCCTTATCAATTCGATATACAATTCCCTAACCCTAAATATAGCCGTTTTCGAATTATTTTCAGTTTTTCAAAATGTATAAGATTATTGAAACATTTTTAAATCTATGGCCTCGTATAGATAAAAAAGAACATCATAAAACAATTGAATTATACATTAAAAAACGCAACAGAAACTAATATATTATGACAGAAGGCTAATTACAATTTTTGTACTGGAGGCATTGCATGTTAACAAGAACAAGATTATTGGAACATTTTTTTAAATCCATGGCCTCGTATAAATAGAAAAAAAAACAGTGGAAAACAATTGTATTGCAAATTAAAAAACGCAACAGAAACTAATATACTATAATTATTAAAATTATTTCTAAAAATACAAAACTAATAAAATAAAAAAATAATAATTTAACGCTAATCATTAGCGATAATGATTTATAATAATTGTTCAAAATGTTGTCCGGTTTCTCGGATACAGACCTGAAGTCGATCTTTAAAAGATTGTTCAACTCTACGCAACAACTCAGGAGTAATGCTATGAAAAGCCTGTTATAGGATTACGCATATCTTCGGCAGTGGTTGGTGGTTCCCTATAGACAATACTTTTTATGTATCCCCATAAAAAAAAAAATCTATTCTTGTCAGATCAGTGGACCTAGCTGGTCACCTCACAGGTCCATTTCGCCCAATCCATTTATTTGGAAAGACTCTATTGAGATAATCTCTTACATCTGCAGAGTAGTGAGCAGGAGCGCCATCATGTTGATACCACATTGTGGCTCTAATATCAAAAGTAATATTTTCTAATAAGCCATCAAAAACGAATGGACCGATGGCACCCCAGACACTTAAAGACTACTTATGTTGATTATCAACTTGTCTTAATAAATGTGGATTTTCTGAGGAATAATAATGAAAATTATGTGTATTAACAAATCCATTCTTATGAACTGTTGATTCGTCTGTCCATAAAATATTATTAAAAAAATTTGGGTTTTGAGTAATTTTTTCTCTGGCCCAGTTACAAAATCTTACTCGATGATCGAAGTTTGCATCGCTCAATTCTTGGTGTAACTGAATATGATAGGGATGTAAGCGAATCTTCTTTAAAAGACGGCCTACTGCTCTCTCACTTATACCAACTATTTCACTTATGTCCTTTTGGCTTCTGTGATGATCCTCTTCGATGGCGAGAAGAACCCACAATTCTCTATCTTTATTTGTAGAAAGAAGGTTTAACATGTTCATGTTTGGTGTAATTGGCACATGAAGTTGCAATAAATCTACTCATAACTTTCTGAAACAATCTTGCGTTTGGATGTCTTCTATTTGCATATCTTTCAGTATAAATTCTGCTGGCCAATAAACAGTTTCTTTCTGCAGCACCCAACACGAATATCATATCAACTAACTCATTTTCTGTAAAATTAATTTTATAAAAATCTTGATTACTAACAATAACACTCGTAAATGGTTAACTACAGTTTTATTTATTTACGTCAAACATTCAATTTTTATAAGAAGCACACTTGATTTTAGAATTTTACTTGAAATTGAAATAAATATTTGTCAAATCCTTGTTAACATGCAATGCCTCCAGTACAAAAATTGGAATTAGTCTTCTTTCATAATATATTAGTTTCTGTTGCGTTTTTTAATGTATAATACAATTGTTTTATGATGTTCTTTTTATCTATACGCGGCCATACATTTAAAAATGTCTCAATAATCTTATACATTTTGAAAAATTGAAAATAATTCGGAAACGGCTATATTTAGGGATAGGGAGTTGTATGGCGAACTGGTAAGGGTTAATATGTAGAAACCAAAAATGTAATAATATACAGGGTGTTTTATTTGAAAAAGTAAACTTTTACTAGTTCGAATAATGGTTGATTGGCAAGTCAATTATAAGCACCCTGTATGCAATTATGTCATTTTCTTCACATTAAAAGGAAGCTCTATCTGTGTACTTATTCTCATATAAATTAGATAACTTTTATTTTTCAACAGTTAAGGGGTACATTTTCAAATAGAACATAAATACGGGAGTCTTTGCATGTACTCGAAATAAGTTCGTAAAATATCTTGTACGGTAGAAAAAGAGAGAAAACGCTTAAGCTGTACGCGCAGCGAAAATCATACGCTGCTCAACGTACAACGTTAGTCAAATTCCGAAACCTAACTTAACCTTACATTCTTTCTGTACGAGTTATTAACGCCGGTGACTTATTTCGCCTTTTTTAAATTATACCAATCTGTTTGCCAAAATTAGGTATCTGTATAAATACCGTTTACACGATAAAGCGGATGAAAGACCTTAATCCTGTGTTGTCATCGCACGAAAAAAAAAGACCACGAAGCACACCGAAGACCAAAGATCTATCCGAAAACACTAAAATGGCTATTAGAAATACCTTACACGACATATGTAAAGAAGGTAATGCATAGTTTAAAAGTGCAACAATACAATAATTTATACTTTTAAAAAATAATTGAACAGGTCACTATAACTTCTTTGAAGTCAGGGTTAGCCACTAAAAAGTCCATCGAAATTAATCGTACATCATTGAATATAGTGCTGAAAGAAATTGTATTTAATTTTAAAAAACACAACAACCGTAAGCTCTAACTGAAAAGTTGAATATCTCTTGTATGGCAACAATTCAAACTTATGTGACACAATATCGTTGTTTATTTTTTATATTTATTAAGAAGGCTTTAGTTTATGAATTTATTGAATAAAAATACATTTAGCTGTAGCCATATACCTTACTTATTAACCTTCGTGTAATAATAATAACAAACCCTGTGTACACTTTCTGTAACGGGAGCTATAAAAAAATCAAAAGTTCGTGCTAAATTATATTAGATTAGATATTTCTATATTATTTTTCTGGATAAAGAAATGGTTATTGTTTATTTGTATTTGAATGTAATTAATATTAGGTGAAAAGCTTGAGTTTATTTCAATAAGCTCAATTTGAAAATATTTAAAATACGCGACATTTGCAAGTGTATTGATGTGTTGGAAGGGATGTCATAATAATGATGTGCAGTTTTTAAAACAGTTGTGTTAAGTAAGCGATCAAGAAGAGTCGCATTAAATAAGCGAGTTGATAGTTGTTGGTCGATTGATGCCGCAGCATGTGACATTGTATAGTCACGCGGCCTTATAAAGTGTGAAAATTACAAATAAGAATTAATTAGCGGTATAATAGGGAAGAAGTAGAAAATTACCTTCCTTATTAAAATAATAAAAAGTGAAACTATTGCCAAGTTGGTGATAATACAAAGGATTGCACCATAATATGAGATTCGCATTAAAGGTAAGTGAGGATAACGCGTTTGTATGTATCAGAACGGCAATCAATTGTGTTTAAATAGCGAACAATAAATATAATAGACAATAATCCACCCAAATTGGTAAATCAAAGTATAAAGGACAATAACTCGAATTTAGTGATGTATAAAAAGGGAGCATTCGCGGTTTATTTAGAAAAAAAATCATTAAATTGTGGAAATATAGTTAGAAACATCCTCTATAGCAGAGATAAGGAGAACAAAGGAAGCGGTTGCAAGTTGGCGGGAAGGTGACATCATTGGAGGAGCAGTCACACCACCTAGTTGAGGCCTCTTCACCGGTCAAAGGAACGCAAGCATGACATCATCAGTTTTTCAACAAAAATAACAAGTAAGACCTCTTTTTGTTTGTGTGAATAAATAAAACGTTTTTGTGTTTGATTTTCTCGAAACTTTACATTTGACTATCACAATTAAACGAAAAATGATACATTTAATTCTGTTACATATTTTAAATGTTAGTTTTAAGAATATTGTTTTACATTATAGGTTTGATTTTTGTATATATTTGTAAAACAACGTATTAATGCATTTTCGTTCAAATTTGGAATTTAGTTAAATGAGTATAACGTTTGATTTACTTTTATTGCTAAAGATTATTAATATTAAAAGCTTATACACATATTGAATATATAAATGCAAGAAGGGGTCAACTGAATAGATAAATAAATGAATCAAAATGAGCATAACTTTGGTCAATGATAACAGTGAACATTTCTTTATTTTAACTTTGAGCTAGCCCAATTAAGAAATGAATTCGCAAACGTAAATCTTAAAATTCATTTACGCAAACTGAAATAAAATAGCAAGCGAAGTAAAATTTAACTAGGAAATGATATCTTTATAAATTGAACCCATTAAGTTTTAATAAAACGTAATAAAAAATAATCATTTTAAGCTTCACAATAACAATATTAAATTTTATTCAACATTATAAAAAAGTTTCAAAGAATTCAAATCTTATTCTTTGTAGCGGGTTTAACCAAACAAAAGTAATATCCAAGGGTATTACGCCCGTTGCATTTCTTGCATAACGCAACTCTGGTTTACACAACACATCTCCCTTCTTAAGTAAGTACATATTCACAACTAATAAAACCCAAAATCCTTTAAATAGGTAGGTCTATTGACTAAAGGACCAGTTCTAGTGCATTGTCTTCTGATAATAGCATCTTCACATGATTATCTAAATAACTAAATACGGGCTTATTCATGGATGGTTTAAAATCGTAAGTGTTCCCTCTCAAAATTCTATTGTTACAATCTTTTACAATAAAAGATCTTGGATATTTAGTTCTATACACAATTTTACCGAATCCAAATATTTCCTTTACAAATCGATATACTTTAATTCGGAACCAATCTAACATCACAACGATTTGCACGTTTATTAATATATGCTTTAACATTTCATAATGTATGGTTCAATTTCATTAACTTTGACCACAATGTATCTTTAAACATTGGCTTAATCTTAAATCCTCCATATGCTTGTAGTATTACATTCGTTTTATTTACATTTCTACTAAAACTTAATTTGTTAAATATATTAGAAGGTATTACATTAAATTCTGACCCCGTATCAAGCTTAAATTCTATGACTTACATTTTCAAGACAAATTTTATGCAACCACACAGTAGAAATAGTATTAATAGTTCTTACTACGGACATATAAAATGATTAAATTCTTTACCCTCCTTTTGATTCCTAAAGTAGAAATTGTATCTTTCGTAGATAATAATGTTCTCTCTTGGTTTGATGTACTCATCAAATGCTTGTATTATTTTCTTAACACCCTTCCCATCATTTTCATCCAAGTTAAAGGTATTGTACAGCTCTAATTCCTCTTCACACACAGAATTTAAAAGGATTGCTGCCTTCATCTGGTTTACACAACAGTTTAGTTAAAACCACGTTTAAAAAAAAGTGAGGTTAAGTCAATTATTTCTTGATTGTATACCGCAATTTATCGGTATTAACCATTTAATCTATTGGAGATCAATATATCAGTATAATAGTAAAAGAATATAAAGAATAATTGCTATCCTTGCGTCCTAAAGAAAAATATCTCGAAATTTGTAGAAAAACCTATGCAACGATTGCTTGGTTTTAGCGCCCTGACCTATCCCAATGTGCTACATCACACTATTTTATTCAGCAAATAAGTACAGTGAATCATCATTCTTATTTCTACAACTTTAACATTAGTCCGGTTATGTACAGGTTTTGTTTACTTTTGTGAATTAATCTAGACGGTGATTTGACTTGCAATTCTTGTCTTACTTCAGACGTTGAATACGAATTACGCAATCCCAAACATGCCTCGTATGTACTGTAGTTATTTCATAATAATTATTTATGTCTGATGTTGGAAGAGCACAAATTATATCATCCACATACTGATATAAAATGGTAATTGGAAATTTAACGTTAGTATAACTAATTTGAGAAGTGCATTTACCATATCTGCAAATGTGGAGATGATGTAAGTAAAAAAGCTGGATGGGAATACATATTCTAATAATGTTTCAAAGGAACTTTATCAGCATTTGTATTAATATTTATTAAATTCCAGGCCATTATTACCTCTCTTTGTAGGAATATTAGTAAATAATGAAATGACATCAAAAGATACTAATGAATCAGGTATTTGAAAGTCTCTTGTGACATTTGCAAATTCAAAAATATCATGTATTCGGTAGGTATTGTATGCTGTAAACGCGGTTGTTAATATTTTTGCAAGAAATATTGAAAGTTTCTGATTAGGTGTGTTAATGGCTAATACCATAGGTCTTTCTGGACAATCTGGTTTTTATGTTTAAGTACTGCATAAAATATTGGAAAAGGTGAATTTTTTGTAATTAGTAATTTACCTTCATTTGAATTGTTGTAGCCTTTCACTTTGAGTATGTCAATTAAATGATTGGGTTTTTCTCATACAGAGTGTATCAGCTAAAAGGAATAAGTTCAATAATAAATAAATGGGGGTGTGTTCGAAAAAACGCTCGGACACGTCGATTGGTATTTTTAGTTGCACGTTTCTTTCAACAAAAACTTTTTATACAGGGTGTGTCATTTAACAGTGGCCAATATCAACTTTCTTATTTTAAATGCAACACACTGTATATTATTCGATTTTTGGATTCTTCAGAAAATTCTAGACATATTCCATGTACAATCTTCTTCTATACATATCTTCAACTGTTTCGGAAATATTAAGTGTTTTCAGATTTACTGCAAAAATAAACATTAACAAAAGAAAATTATTTGATTACAGAAATTCGCTACAACACACTCAATACTTATTTCCCATTCAGGTTTTGATAATGAGAAAGTAAGCAAAACCCATTTCAGCGTTCCTTCTTACTTATATAAAGTAAAAAAAGATATGAATAATTATGTTTCCTTTTGTTTAAAACGCCTCGCCTTAGTAAAGTGTTTTGAGTAAACATAACAGTAAGTGTTATAGTCGTTTAGATTTCGTTAACTGCGTATCAAAATGGCTCATTTAACAGAAATGCACAAAATAACAATTCTACAGATGATTGGTTATAGAGATAACACACGAACACAAATGGAAGTTGCTCGCTTATTTCATGAAAAATTTCCAAATTATCTACCTATATCCCAAGGGACAATTAGTAAAATAGAAAAGCAGTTTCACTAGCTTGGACATGTAAGACAGATAAAAAAAGCAGCTGATAATGCAATAAGTGATGTTACCAAATTGGATATTATGCTTGAGTTTGAGGAAAACCCACATACTTCTATTCGAAAAGCAACCCTAATGTTCGATGTTAGTCATTCATCGATTATTCGAACATTCAAATAAAATAAAAGGCATCCCTATAAAATAGTACCAACTCAAGAGTTCATGGACTGGCCCAAAATAATGTCGTGCGAACTTTGAGAAACTTATACCCTGCTCCAGGAATCCCACAAGTTCTATCGAATATGATATGGTTTCAGTAAGATGGAGCACCGCCCCATTACCAAATCAGTGCTCGGCAGTACCTCAACCGAAAATTTCCACATCGGTGGATAGGGAGGCGAAGATCGGTGGAATGGCCAGCACGATCCCCCATCCTGACGTCATTAGACTTCTTCTTATGAAGGTGTCAAAAGTATTATATACAAAAATAAATCCCTCGACTTAGCTGACTTAAGAAGACGACTAAGGCTTGCGATTAGATCGGTAACGCCTGAGATGTTGAGTGACGTTAGAAGAAATTTCTATTTAAGATTAGGATGTTGCCAAGACGTTCGCGGCATACATTTTGAATATCTCTTCCATTGACATTAATGTTTTTGTTTGCATTATCAAGAAATAATCAGTATTACTTATTAGTTTTTTAGTGCGTTTCCGAAACAATAGAAGATAGTTATAGGACAATGTACCTGGAACATGTCTAAAATAAGAAAGTTGGCATTGGCCACTGTTACATGACATACCCTGCATAAAAAGTTTTTCTTGAGAAGAAAGCACAACTAAAAATACCAAACTACATGTCCGACCGTCTTTTCGAACACGTCCCCATCTATTGATTACCGAATTTATTTCACATGGCTGATACACATTGTATAATTTAGTTAGATCTCTGCTTAGTAATCCTTAAGTATTTCTATTTTCAAAAAAAGTTTGGGCTCAAGTGTGATAATCATCTTCGTCAATAGCTACAGTAACATTCCCCTTATTAGATCCTCAATATTAATATTCTATTATATTTTAAGTAGTTAATCGGTTCTTTTCCAATTATCTAATTCTTTGAATATTTCATAGTTTCCATGTACAGTGTGTCTCGTTTTCATGTGTTTTATGGGGTTTTTCGCTTATGAGTGGAGATAGATGGTTTCGGTTTTCACAATACTTAGCCACTTTTTACAGAAAAATTTCTAACACGTACCTACGCTAACTAGACAAAACGACGTCACCCAAAGAAAAAGATCACACAACCTTTTCTAAGATTTCCTTTTCGACCAATGTATCAACAACAAACTATAGAAATTTGGTGCAGCTCGTGTACTATTTTACCCGGTGTTGTCACGTCTAACTTTTATACCTAGAAATAAATTACTAACTAATCGGCCAAAAGTAAAGTGAGTTGCCAACCAACCGGCGCTAAAATTCGGAACGAAAAAAAAAATAACGTGTATTAACTGAAACTGTAAACAAAATCCACAAACTGAATAAATACGTGGTAAAAACTATCCTAAAGTTAAGCATAAATAATGCCAACCTTGAATTAAGAAAAACAAGACATGAAGAACAATTAATTGACCTAAGAGAAATATTAAACCCGAATGATTTTAATAATTACTACCATAATCAAACTAGTAGATATTGCAAATATGTTAATAAAGCCAAAACAAGCAATATAAAAAAATACAATCTGTTGGCAGAAAAAGAGCCAAATGAACTTAAAATATTAAAAAATTGTTCTCAAATAAATCATTTGATAATTATTCCCATTAATGTTAATAGAAAATGTTTGACCCTTGGTCCTAATGACCAATAAAACAATTAATATACCTAAAACAACAGCAGAGGTAGAATATTTACTGGAAAATACAAAGGACCACGCTATTTTCTTATGGAAAGTGGCCTTCGGTTAAAATGTCTAATTTTTTATATGTATTAGTTCTTGTCGTACTCATCCTATGGCTAGTTTTAGAAATACAGGGTGTTAAAGTTTCAAAATACGTACCTTGCCATGTTCATTATTATTGGTAACCAATATGTTATCTTCTAAGGTTTATTATTATTTAAGCTGGATTGAATTTGTGACGTCCAGAGAATAGTTTTAAATTATGATACACAAGTTAGCATGTACGCATGCTGTGCGAAGTGAAAACCAGAAATATATGCCAGACACATTGTTTAAAATGTGTGCAATATACCAAAAGTCAGTAAAACGGTTATTAACAGGGAAAAAGAATACGTCTAGTATTTGTACTGTACCGGTTATATTGATCATGATACGTTAAGGTATAAAACTATATTTACACCAAAAACTAATACTAGGACTGTGAGTGGTTAATAGTCAAACCGACCAGTCGTTTGGATTTCGAAATAGTTATAGTATAGAGGGCTAACTAGATATAGATTGTAACAGTTTTAGTTGTCGTCACATGAAATTATTAATAACAACAAAACATGTCAAAATCAATTCCCGTATACAAAGGATTCCGTTATTTGATTTACATAGTTGATGATTGGGACAAACCTTATGTATCACCCTGTATAATATATATTTTTAACCATTAACTTAACTTACACAGTATGACACCCAATGAAAAGTCTTCCATAGTAGCAATTATGTATTAAAAAAAAACTATAACGTTAAACTGTGTATCACCCTGTAACTAAGAATCTATTATACCCTTCGTGTTTATCCCATAAAGATGCAAAAATCGCATTTTGAAGAAAAAATTAATGTAGTAATTTCAAATAAAATATAATGAACACGCGAATCGTGGTATTTTGAAATTTTAACACTTTAACTAGTCCCAGAATGATTTTGTGCTCATGAATAATATTGACGAGTACGTCGAGAACTAATACAAAATCAGAAAATTATACATTTTTACCAAAGGTCAGATTCCATAAGAATTTAAAAACGCTGACAATTTCATTTGACGTGTGTTGGTGAAACTTACTGCAAATCTACTCATAGGATTGAAACGAAACTTTAGGAACAAAATCATTATAATATGGTATATTCGAAGATTTTAAAATCAATATACCTCCACCGAGTCAATTTTTAGATACAGGGTGATAAAAAAAAGAAAGGTTTTTTGACTCACTGTTATATTTAATATTTTGCAAAATTATTGAATCGCCCTGTATAATCTTAAGTGGTACCTAATCTGTCTAACTAAAGGATAACATGAAGTCAAAATCAATTCCCACATACAGAAGGTTCCGTTATTTGATTTTACATAGAATTGATGATTGGGACAAAACTTATGGATCACCTTGTAGAAATATCGACGTTTGGCTATAAGTCGAAAACAAAAGAAGATAATCAATTTTCGATTTTATCATGAAATCTAGGTCAACAAAGTAGTACGTGAATGTAAAAACTGTAAACTTCTATCTATAATAACAAGATATGTTTAAAAAAAACCAACTAACAACGAAATCGGGTTACACTGTACAACAAACGAATCAAAATTAAAGCCCAACGGTTCAAAATGATTTAAAATATCAAAGTAGGCACTTCAATAATACTATTTCAATCCTAAGTATTCATTTACTTTTTATACCTAATTATAAATAATGTCTAAATACGGATGGTTTTAACGGATTCAAGAGTATTATTACGAACGACGCATTACTTACACAAACTCATATAGCTATAAAAATATGTTAAACAAGTAATTTATCTAAATTTACAGCATTTGTGGGTAGAGGATAATGTAAATTATATGTTATATCTCTATAAACATACAAGAATATGTTCTTCAATACGAAACACCAATTTGGTATGGTTATACAAATGAATTTATAGAATTAGAATGAGGTTAGGATATGAATAATATTTTAACAAATTTATGCAAATATTATTTTAAGAGAAATTTGAAATACTATTATTTTATCTATAATGCGCAAATATTATATATTTACAACCAGAAAGTCTCGTTATTTGCAACGACCAATATATTTGCTAATTCCGTCATTACATTTGCTAAGTTGATGAATTATTAGAATTGCTTCCCAAATATGTATCTTTTTTGGGTAAATATGCACGTTTATCATTCATGATATATTATTTGGGTAGGAAACAATATTCATACTATTATATTGGTTTTTAAGTACAGATGGTCTTAAAATATGTTAGAAAAACATTTGAGCATGTGAACGTAAAAAAATTATGTGACTATTCAACTCAGTCTCTCCATGTCAACTATCAACCAATTACAATTTAGTATTTTTTGGGCCAATCAGAGCACAATTGTGCGTCAATTCCGCTAGCGGAATATTCCAGACAATTTTTTTCCCGTTCTGTGAAATTTAATTGCCTTCTTGTAAAATGTCAAATTGACATAAACTTTGACGTTCATTTTGTTCGTCAAAGTAATGCAGACTCCGACTACCATCGATACCACTGTATAGCCTGCAACTTATTCTAAATTAAAACAAACAAGCAAAATACACCCACGTACCACACAAAATTAAAAAACACCGAACGCGTTCCTATAGCTACGCTATCGTCATCAGCAGTCGACTAGTCGACCGCTGATGATGGTAGCATAGCTATCGAAACGCGTTCGGTGTTTTTTGTTTTAATTTTGTGTGGTACGTGGGTGGATTTTGTTTGTTACAGATCCTGCCACAGTTCCAGTGTTCCAGATTTCTCAAATTAAAACAAATTAATTAATTCATGACTTATCAATGGACCGTCAATTTTGTTCGTTGAATAGTATTTTAAATACCACTCGTGGCCGACGAATTGCACAATTTTTTTTTCAAAGTGATTAATCGTGTTTATCGCTTTATATCGAAGCAATAAACACTCATACACTTCGGCAATTCATCGGCCACTTGAGGTATTGTATATGATAATTCTATGTAACACATTCTGTGTTAGAATTTTAGAATTAATCCTTCTTCCTATTTTGCGTTTATAATAGGTGTGTGCATTATGAAACTCAAACGCGTATCATAAACTATAACTTTATGAAACGGAATTTTTTTAATCTTGGTGTGTAAACCAACGGAGTTCTTTGTTAAACGTAAGACCCCTAAATGAAAGATACTTAATAGATGGGAGACTCAGGTTACAAAGTGTGATATGCGCTTGTCCACCGCAGCACGGCTCGTTTTGGACTCGAGTGATAAAACACATTTTATAAAAGTTCAAAATTTGATGTTTTAATTATTTAAAAAAGCTAGATAGTTTTACTAACGAATATTCAAACTTTGATGTTTGCAAACGATGAAAGTAAAACTCTGACACTAGACTACTTCTTGGATTTTGCTACTTTATAGATCTCGCCCTTCCTTCATTTCCGTTTTCACTTTCCAAACCACGCCGTCCTTCACTCTCTGGTTTTTAGTTAATTACTAGCTCCGTTCAAGCCCGAAGCGTTGTGCCCTGATTGTGAGCCTTAAACCATTGATTAACAACATCAATGCTTAAACGTTTCACTTACAAGCCACACCCACTTTCAGTTTCTGCCTTCTGATTGGACCACTTTTTAATATTTATTTTCTCATTGATTCTTAACTCGTACTCTGATTGGCTATTACTTGCTGATTGGTCGTGGTAACCCCATCCCCTGCGTTAATGCTGTTTTAATTGGTTGTTAATTGTCATTTGACTTTGTCATTGGTAGCTTGAAGCTTTATATTCTGACGGAAAAAAATTAAATTTAAATTTTTTAGTTCAAACTTAAATATCCGTATGCGTTTGTTTGAATTGGATTAGATGATTGTTAATTATCAAGTTAAATAGATGTATAATATAATCGAACACATACTGCGTGTGGTAATTAAAATAATTACCGTTGATCAAATCGATCAATAATATCATTCAGTGAGATAACAATCACGATTATCTTTATGAAAATAATAACAGAATACATCCTTTATGCCTTTTTTTAAATCAAAACTATATCGTTTTTTTTGCATCGTTCACGAGTACATAAAAAAATTATACAGTATTCAAAATTAACCCACATAAAGCTTTGATTTTGCAATTTTATATAAACATAGTATTAACGCTTTAATTTCACAATATGAAATTATATTTTAATTGCATCAAATAACATTACCTAATTACTAATTATAGTTATTTTTAGTACATGTGAGCAGAGGCGCTATTTACTCTCGAGATCTAGATTTCAATTAGAGCGAGAGGAGCATCGATGTCATCTTGCATGTAACAGTGACGTACACATTCTGACATAAATACTGACGTAAAAACTGAGTAAGATAATAACCAAGAATCTCAACGAATAATTGCATTAAATATGCAACGGTACTACATGTATGCTGTGACATGCCCAAACCGCACTAGTTGTCGTGTAGGCTTACCAAAGTAAGCGGGTTGCCAGCTCAGGTACAGTGGCAATGAGCGGGGTCGATATGAGATGTAAAATGATTGAAAGATAGTTTCAAACACCTTACATTCACCATAAATACACAACTCACAATGCTCAGTCCAGGCAAAATTGTCTCTAGGCGCCGCCACAATCTTAAATTTTTCTAAAATAAATAGTCTTAGGCGAGATGTTAAATTAATCCTATATCTGACTGTGGAAGACAGGATTTTAGCCTACTCAGTAAAACCATTAACAACTCAAATTCACTCACACTCCAAAAGAATTTATCCAAAAGCTTAATGAAATTTTGAAATACACGGGGGTATATATATATATATATATATATATATATATATATATATATATATATATATATATATAATTCAAGTTATAAAACGATAATTCAATACTTTTTAAATATCCCTCGTATACATATAAATTTACATTTCTAACTGTAATAAAACTGAATTAAATAAGTATTACCCAATTTAGAAAAATCAAAGTAGAAAGTCGGTTTAATAGTTTTTATATCAACGAAACATTTGTTTTTTGCTGAAAAATTTAATCAGTGCTTTTAGCATAGATAACATCTATATATTTTTTCAACACTTTATATTAAACATAATCGTATTTAAACCGTCAATTTGAATGCATTCTAATAATTTGAATCAGGAATTTCCACTTAATAAAGATATTCTGTTATCAGTGTATTGTATTTGCAATCGACCTGTCATTACAGAATGTCATGTCGATTATAAAGCTCAAAAACATTCAAAGGTCACTCCAATTACCAGTGGATGTAACCCGTGATGCAATTTTATATATATATATATATATATATATATATATATATATATATATATATATATATATATATATATATATATATAATATATATGTAAAACACGTGGCTTTAAAAAGCGCAACAAAAACCAATTCCTGTAGATTAAAAATTGCCCCAAAATCTTACATACTAAACACATTAAAATAGGTAAAGTTCGATTATACTTTTACTTATAATAAGAAACTATTAACTCAGCTAGTAAGAATGAACTTAAGAGGTAATCGTACTGTTATCTTTTAAACAAAACGTAAAACTATTTCTTACAAATTGCGTGAGCTAATTCTCTCTCCGTCATATAGTGAAGTCCACATGGTCTGCTTCCTGTAACTCTTTTTAAATTTGCACCAACACTGGCACAAAATACAGAAGACGGCCATACTGGTAGAATAATCCGGTCGCTAAACTCATTAACGAACGCAAATGTCGTTCACACTCGTGTTTCACATGGGCTCTTTGCTTTATGGTTCGCCCTTCAACGTAAAAGTTCATCACAATAACTGTTTCCACATAAATAGTAAAATTCTTAGTTGTCTTTATACACTCCATTTTATATTACTAACGATTGTACACATGTACTTCATACAATGTCAATGGTGACCACTAATCTCTTAACTAAATTAACAAACTTTTAATTCGGTTACTTATAAAGGGTTACTTCAGGCTTTCTTTTTATTATTATCGCACGCTCTATTACTGAATACCGTCAAGAAAATATTTTCAGTTTTATTGTTAAATCTGCTTTTGCGCTTTTTAAATCACAATAGTGTATTTCGTACGTCGCTTTGCCAAGTCGAAATCTGAAACGGACCCAACCCTGAAAAGAAGTACAACGTAGCCATTTTGATGTACTTTCTAAATTCACTCACAACTCTCCGAAAAAAACATTAATCTTAGTTATATTCACTCTGTACATTATCCAAACCATAACTCAACTTTCTTTGAAAACTTCTTATGTGCGAGATCTCTAACACGCACTCAATTTTCCATTATTGCACCTAAAATTTCTGCAAACAAATGTATGCATACATATCCCTTTCTGTGCGTTAATATAATTTCAATATCCTCAACTCACTCACTTATACGTCTATATCCATTCTTTTTATCTGAATTCTTTTATACACAGCAGCAATTTGGTAGTCCTTCCAGAGTAATCAAAGAAGGAATTTACTCAAACATTATTTTTCATACAAATTTAATGTTTTCAACATGAAAATATTTCTACAATATTCAAATATTCTATCAGATGATATCTAATGCTTCATTGAAAATTCCAGTGGCGTATCATTTACATAAATTTGCATTCTATGTACACACATTTTTTTTCGTGCGAACCCACTTCATTTATACTCAAAATACGTTCCATACATTATCACAATACTGCATATACACAATAGCCTTACAATGCGTTTTAAACATTACGCGAAATTTAATACACTAACTGTTTGGTACGATGTACATAAATGTTTAGAGTGCAGTTATGCCGAACGTCAAGTATGATGATATAGTATGATTTTCATAGCAACCGCAGCCATAGTAACCGATAAACAAAATTTACTCACTAGAGATCAACGCCCGTTTTGCTCACTAAAAGTAGAGAGCAAAACAGGGTATTATTTAATGATTGCGGAAAAAAATATTTTTGTGCATTTCATATTTTCATATTTCATATTTCTAACAGAATAATAAATCAGTTGATATTTTAAATGTTTCTTTAAATTTATGTTTTAATAGTTGGACATGACATTTAAACCACAACTAATAATACAACACCATTCCAAATATCAATTTTCCCCGCTTGTATATAAAACATCTGGCATCCAATCATAACGGTTCAATTTAAGAACCATGAGGACAGGGGACGGGGTTACAACGAGATAGCTCCAGGTACCCAACCAGAATGCAAGAGATTTAAGAAAAGGGAGGTGAGCGAAGCAAGGGACTAATTAGAAGACCAAAACTGAAAGTGAACAAGGCCTTGAAGGGCGTGGTCTATAACATCATAAAATCCAATATGGAATTTATTGTCTGGGTTGTACGAATGTAAGTAGTATCACATTGTTCTGTACCAAAATTTTGCAATTTCCGCAATTCACACTAGGTATTACCTTGGAACATTTCGTTTTTACTTTTTTATTGGAAATGGAAGAATATAGTACAAAGTGTGTTATTACTGTTCATATTATATACCAAGAATTTACAGCTGACCCTCAAAAATAGAAAACATCTTTAAGTAGTTTACATCGAAATCATCAATAAGATCAGCGGTACTTGTATGATGCCTTGTATCAAAGAGAGATCAGCATGAAAAAGAGGAGAGATCAAGTATTGCAATATCGGTTGTTAACCTAATCAGAGGTTTTCAAACAAAGGTGTATGTGAAATATACCCCACTACGAAATGTTGAACAATAGAAACGTAATTATGTAATTAAAAATTATTACTTTGTAATTACATAATTACGTTTCTATTGTTCAATTTTTAATTATAATTCGTTCATAACAAAAACTTATAATAATAGAAACGTAATTCCGCAGTTTCATTTTTAATGGAACAATTTAGTTAAACGTTGAACAATAATCAGAAAACTTACTACGATCTGTTATTTCGTTATGCCTTTGACCTTACTTCGAACTGCTACATCGCCAAGCTTACCTTGGCACCGAAGTCTCAGTAAGATACAACCAGGTCCGCACGTCAGATCTTTGGGGACATTGAGATTTCATTCTACACGGGGTACATAATTCGAGTTCAAAAGTAACATTTGCACGGGTTCAAGTGTGCCCTAAAATAAGCAGGAAATGAAAAAAAGGAAAGGCCACGTATTTTATTCCCTCCCCAAGGAGGAGGGCGGGCTGTTTGAGCTTTCCAAGCTCCTTCAGCCACAATCGTGGATTCCCAGTATACATACATACATTATGTATATATGCATGGTGGGATTAAGGATGGGTGTGGTCATGATAGGATCGAAAGGAACGGAGTTAGGGTTCTGAGGGGGAAGGTACTACCCCAGCATTCGCCTAAGTAGCCGCACATGGTGTGCACATACGCAGTGACCGTGTCGCTACATGTGTAACATGGAGAACCCCCTTAAAAGACCTCATTCAAGGTAAACGGTAACGGGAATTAAACCCATCACCTCCCGAATGCAAAGAAGGTCGTGTCACCACTACTCTACCAGCTCGGTTAATAGGCAGGATATTACGCCCCAAAAATGTCAAAAAACAATTGCGAAGTAAACGGTTCAGAACTAAGAACGGCCGTCGGCCATATTTCAGGAATGGATTATAGCACAGGTCCGGGAAAAAATTTTATAACGAAAGTGACCTCGAGAAACGCCTGGAAATTATTTTGAGAATTGTAGGTCCACCGCTAGAGGGCGTATTTAACAGTTAAAATTATTAAATATTATAATCAGATTTCTCGACAAATTCTGCATATTTTTATTTGACAAGTTTTAGTCTCTCTTCAAATAAGTGGTGGAGGAGAGTGGGAACCTTGTTACTAAAAAACGCCTTTGATTCAGGTTCTGCTTGACCGATTTTAATAAACTTGATGTTGTTTGAAATTGTTAAACAATAGAAAATTTGTAAATTTGAAGCAATCTGATTAATAACATAAATGCTAGAGGGCTCTGTTTAATATTTTTTTAATATTGTGTTTTCTCTTTACAATTTTAAATGGAAGCATAAAAATTTAAGTAGGTCTTTAAAAAGTAGACTAAATTAGTAATAAAATAGTGAAAACTGCAAGTCGATATTTTTTTCCTATCCTGAGATATCGTAAGAAACAGGCAAATGGCGGGAATTGTTCTTCCAACGTCTAGTAGGCTAGTTCGCGTTAACGGAAATTATTAAATTTAGCCTGGATGAAAAGATCTTACATTGGTCTGCAGTAATTTAAACTGTTATCATACTAATGTTATGGTTGCCGCTACATTACGTAAATGTAATACTGTCTGAGTTTGCACAATATAACTGGACCTTTAGAACAGGTCTTTTGACTTTTTCTTACCGTATCTACTTTACTTGTACAACAGATTTTTCCCATTCTGTCCTTTAACCACTAAAACTTTCGCGTTCTAATGTTAAATTCTGATTAAACATTTCACCGATCCACATTATTTTTCTTCGATCCACTATACAGGGTGTCCGGTGAGGAACTGTACAAACTGAAATGGTATGTTCCTTGGGTCAATTTAAGTAAAAAAAGTCCCATAAACATAGGTCTGATTCGCAATAGTTACCCAGATACAAGCGTTTAAAGTTTATAAATGATCACATATTTTTTCAAAAGTAATTATTATTAGTCAACTGGAAAAACAAAACCGAAACAATCTGTCATTTATTCGTTTGTGTTCTAATAATGACCAAGTGGATTGTAGTAAATTAAGTGTAATTTAAATTTAAAATGCCTTTTCAATTTTCTAACGAAGAGTATGCTGACATCATTTACATTTATGGATTTTAGTGGATGTTAGTAAAGGTACTTCTTCCAAAAGCGGTAGCAATTCATTCCGCAAAAAGTTAGCATATGCTTCTCCTGTAAGACGTTCCTCAAACAAAAAAGGTCCAATAAGTTGATCGTCAATCATACCACACCATACATTAACAGAAAATCTGCGCTGAAAGTTAGCCCCTGTTGTACCATGTGGATTTTCATCTGACCACAAATGAGAATTGCGTGTATTGTTCACTCCATCTCTAGTAAATTGCGCCTCATCACTAAATAATATGAATGGAACTAGTTGTGGATTTTCTTGTAGCCACTGGCAGACATTCAACCGCAAAGCCAAATCTCCAGGTTCAAGGTGCTGCACGTTTTGTGTATGATAGGGATACAAAAGCCCATCATGTAATGTTTGCCATACTGACATACGGGGGACTCCCGTTCGAGAAGAAATTCTTCTAACACTCAACCCTGGACTCCGATCAACCATCTGTAGAATGTTTTCTTGCTCATTCACATTTAACTCCACAGGACGATCAGATCTTATTGAAACTGATGGGAATGAACCATGAGTTCGAACGTGTTGAAACACAGAAGAAAAGGTTTGGTGATTTGGAATCCTCCTGTTGGGAAATCTTCGTTCATATTCCCTAACGGCAGCTCTCGCATTTCCATCACAAAATCCATAAATGTAAATGATGTCAGCATACTCTTCGTTAGAAAATTGAAAAGGCATTTTAAATTTAAATTACACTTAATTTACTACAATCCACTTTGTCATTATTAGAACACAAACGAATAAATGACAGATTGTTTCGGTTTTGTTTTTCCAGGTGACTAATAATAATTACTTTTGAAAAAATATGTGATCATTTATAAACTTTAAACGCTTGTATCAGGCCTATGTTTATGGGACTTTTTTACTTAAATTGGACATACCATTTCAGTTTGTACAGTTCCTCACCGGACACCCTGTATTAAGGCAAAACCTTCACTTATCCGTAAATAAGACATTCGATCATTCGAGAATACTCCATTCTCCATAATTTTTAACGAAATTTCAAGGTCTCCCAGCTTTTAAATTAACTTCTTTTAAACGTCTACATACCGTCTGCTTACATTACGGATTTGGCGAACACCTTGCTGAAGGTTTACAGCAGTATTTGATCGATTCCGTAAATTCGCAAATCAAGAAGCGATAATCTCTTAGAGAAGTTTTTTGAGGACGGCCAGAACCCACCTTCCGAGTAGTGCTTCTTGCTTGATTGCACTTGAGGATCGCTCTACGAGCAGCTGCTTCATGGACTCCCACTATACGAGCTAACGGTTAGTACCCTCTTCGCTTACTAAAACAACTAATCTTCCTACTTATTCAGGATTTAATTTATTTGAGGCATTTTATGTTATTTTGGGCTCTACATTTTTTGTATTAATTAATTAATGACACAATGACAAAGGGTCGAATATGAGGGGTTACAACAAATTCACTGCTATGGCAACGGCTATTGTTTTCAAAGATCCTACAATGAAATAAAATTGTGAGATAAACGTAATTCAGACAAATTTAGAGATATATCAATGAATAAAGAAACAAAATACTCATAAAATGAATGTCATTCACACAGAGTGTAAGCACTTTCTTTACCTTGATTAACGTACAGGGAGGGTCAAAAATGATGAAAAAAAACATGGTTTGAGTTTTTCTATTACTATCCACGAGGCTTTTAAAAAAATTTCACCTTTTTAATTTTTTTTTCAAAGCAATTACCTGTCAACGAATAAAATAAGTTAAAAATCGGCCCACTGATTTGAAAAATATAAGACATTAAGTTTAAGTCAAAAATCAAGTGTGTCACTATTTTTACACCCAATTTTGTTGAGGTCCAAGCGTAATTGTTTGCCTCGATAACTATTTTCTAAATTTTGTCACTTGTGAGCGTTTGTCAGTGTTTGGGCGTGGCTGAATAAATTCTCTCGATCAGCAAGGATGGTTGATTGTGATTAATTAGTGCTTGTCAGCATTTTATGTCTAACATTAATATTTATATCATATTTGTACACCAATTTTGATGGGGATACGGCGAAATTGATTGCGATGGTCAAGAGCTAAATTTTGTCACCTATGAACGTTGGCCAGTATTTGGACTGAATTTTGCCCAAACCTACTTTTATACATCAATTTCGTTGGAGCGCGGCTAAATGGATTCTCTCGATCACCAAGGCTGATTGAATGTAGTAAATTAGTGCTTGTCGGCATTTTATAATATATAATATTTAATATTTATATAATATTTGTACACCAATTCTGTTGGGGCTACGGTGAAATTGATTACCTCGATGGGCAAGAGCTACATTCTGTCACCTATGAACGTTGGTCAGTGTTTGGGCTAAATTTTGCCCAAAACCTACTTGTGTACACCAACTTCGTTGGGGCGCTGCTAGATGGATTCTCTCGGTCACCAAGGGTGATTGATTGTGATTAATTAGTGCTTGTCAGCATTTTATAATATATCACATTTAATATTTATATAATATGTGTACACCAATTTTATTGGGGCCACGGCGAAATTGATTGCCTCGATGACCAAAAGCAAAATTCTGTAACTTATGAACGTTGGTCACTATTTGGACTGAATTTTGCACAAAACCTACTTGCATACACCAATTTCGTTGGAGCGCGGCTAAATGGATTCTCTCGATCACCAAGGCTGATTGAATGTGGTTAATTAGTGCTTGTCGGCATTTTATAATATATAACATTTAATATTTATACAATATTTGTACACCAATTTTATTAGGGCCAATGCGAAATTGATTGCCTCGATGGCCAAGAGCAAAAGTCCGTAACTTATGAACGTTGGTCACTATTTGGATTGAATTTTGCACAAAACCTACTTGTGTACACCAATTTCGTTGAGACGTGGCTCAATGGATTCTCACGATCACCAAGGGTGAGTGATTGTCATTAATTAGTGCGTTTCAGCATTTTATAATAAATAAGTATAATATTTAATATTTATACAATATTTGCACACCAATTTTATGGGGGCCACTGCGAAATTGATAACCTCAATGGCCAAGAGCTAAATTTTGTCACCTAGTGTGTTATTCAGAATTTTGATTGAATTTTGCCTAACACTTATTTTTATTCACTAATATCTTTCGAATACCGAAAAATCGATTCTCTGGGTAAGTTAATTAGTGTTTTTCAGCATTTTATCAAATAATATTTAATATTTATACACCAGTTTGTAAAGATCCAGCGTCCTTTACGTATGTTTTTTAGAATAAATTATTCGCGGACTACCCTATATTTCAAATTACAAAAGATTGCGCGTATTACACCACAAATAATTCATTAATCACCGCTGACGTGTATTTCTAAAAACCAGTAAGTTTTTGCACATCAGAGCAATTTAAACGAATCCAGTAACGGCATCCCCCGCACGGTAGCCACGAAACCGCCCACAGATGCACCTTTATAAACCCGCGACGCGCTGCAGAATAGAGAAACCAGAAGAAAACGAGCCCGAGACCAGACCAGACCAGAAGATAGAGAAGATATTGAATGCACTTCGCTTCGTTCATTCATCCGTACCGTACGTGAAATACCTGCTATATCGTGACCGAGACCGCTACGCCGTTCCTGATATCCAGTAGCCGCCAGTACCGATTGCTTCTTGTAATCACCGACCTGTTAATCGCCGCCGCGGAGTCCATCGTGATCGTGTTACCGAACTGCCATTAAAAGACGCGTAAGTTGTAGAGTCATATAATCTAACAATTTACAACAAATCACTACAGAACGTAAATAACGACGGGCTTAGTCTGCAGGAGTTATAACGTTAACATTACACCACCACATACACAAAGAGTGTAACGCAGGGTAGATCCCGACGTCACTCGCAAACACCTGAGAGTGAAGGTTTGATACAGGGCTGTAAAGACCTACGACCTTTTCTTAGTCAAACAGGTTTGACAGGCAGCTGCCTACAGTCTACTGTTGGAGTTAAGGCCCCCGTTTACTACACTTACATGCACTACCTACAGACAAACACAATAAAGACACAGTGTCTTTGATCGCAGAAAGTACACAAGAAACCTGTTGCATAAATTTGTATTAAGAAGATACGCCGGAAATTAAAACATTAGATAATCCGTAAATTATCGAATACTAACCTGTAGTAAATAATAAAAATACGACCGCGTGTATATTACGATATTTACCTTAATAAAAGTAAATTCATTTTAGTGTAGCATTTTCCATAGCAACTATTTCGTTTACTTTATAATTTGTATATAGTTGAATTTAGTTGCGCCATTAGGACTTAATTCAGTTGTTTAAATAGTCTAAACGCGTTCTCAAACCGGTTCTAAACATATAATTATAGTCCAGAGATCTCGCCTTTACTTTACGCGAAACTTCCGCGTGTATTTCTTCATTGAGTACGACATGCAAGCTTCAGCGCTCCAGAGAGACTGAAGAGTTTAAATATCCAGTGCGCATAAGCGGGGACAAGTATTGATTTTCCCCGTGACCTAGAAACAACTCGAGTTCATTGCGCTGGCGCTTCCGATCCATACCTGCCAAGGCTACCGTATACGCTTCTGTAAGACAGGACCGTAATTTAAATATTAAGAATACATTCCATTTCAAACGCGAGTGGAAAAACTAGGTAGGGAATAGATTAAGATATTATATATATATATATATATATATATATATATATATATATATATATATATATATATATATATATATATATATATATTTGTTCACAGAAACGACTTCGCACCCAATAACCAGGCGAGAGCAGAAGGCGCCCGCTGATATCCATTATATTTAGTTTGAGCTTGTTATTAATATTATTGTAACATTATAACAATATACGTCTTAAACCGCTTTAGTATAATTATTTAAAGTGACAGTGTTCAGCCCACTAAATAGTACGAATCCACACCCCGTTTATTAAGAAATATATAAACAGGACTGAGCTTATCCGAGGCAAAATAAAACCGCGCTGGGTTACACCCAAAGAAGGGCGGTTATATATATATATATATATATATATATATATATATATATATATATATATATATAATAACACTCCGACTTCAAAGGAGGGCATTATAAGTTCAAGGCAAAATTGATTGCTTCGATGAGCAAGACCTAAATTTTATCACCCATGAGTCAGTGTTTTTCGCTGAAATTCTCCCAAACACTGTGTCTACATTAATTTCGTTGGGAACGCAGAAAATAGTTTCTATTGATGCCAAGAGCAAAATTATGTTTCATGAGTATCAGCGTTTGGGCCATTTAGTTGTCTCTGGCAATTTTTCTATTCATTTTTTTTAAACCTTCAAATGACTGATAAATTTACAAAAAAGATAAGTTAAAATACTATAATAAAGATGCAGATAAGATATGAACTGAAAGAAATGCTGCACTAACAATTCTTCCAGTCTTTGATCATTTATAGTAAAATTTTTGGCGGGAAATGCAACTTTATACAATGCTTTACGTTTCACTACTTTTAAATTTGAAATTGAATATAAATAATCCAAGGAACATTTAGCGTGAAGCTTAACCTATGTGTTTGCAATACCTACCAAAAAAATTCACAGTAGGTTTACAAATACTTCCTTGTTAAAATTAGGTAGTAAATCAATAAAGAAGTAAAGAAAAACGGTGCCGCCACTGGATAATCAATAAAAACATACAATCAAAGATTGGATTATCCCTCAATTACATAATTTTAAATCGGAAACCTCAAATAAACGTCAAAAACAGTTTGAATTCTCTCAAATGTCCTTTGGATATTTGAAATCATATGAGGTTTACAACTTTAGTTCTCTCAATTTCTTAAATCGCGCATACAAAACGATAAATTCCATTGATGTTCGCTCAAACTACCGGTCACATTCTCCCTGTCGTCTTATTTTCTCTTTTGTTATTTAGGAATTTCCACTTGAGTTGTTGGCGGATTGAAATAAGTTTCAAGTTGAAAACTTTTCCTCTTCTATCATGGCGCCTCGCCAAAATATGCTACGTGGTTTTATGTACTGTAGGCCTTTTGTCATATCTTCCGGGCTCTTGACTTTCAGAATTTTTATAGAGGTTCACATTTTCCGCAAACATTTATACAACAAAAAGCTATTTAAAAAAATTATAAAAAATAAACATTTTTTCGAAAAAAAAGCTTGACTAAATAGAAAAAAAAGAAAAGCTTAACCATTTGTTTTCCTTAGAGAGAGCTTTCCAAGAACGTAATAAAAAATGGACAGAGTTAAAATTTGTGTTTGGCACACAGAAGGGAATAGAGCGTAAACACAATAAAATACGTGAGCTATCAATTTGTAAGTCTTAAACTATTTAGTACCAAAAAAAAGTTGCAAGATGAGACCTCTGGGTCTTGTTTTCTCTTGCGATTCAAAGCGCTTTTAAAACGTGAAATCAACGGTGGTTTTTCTAAAGGTGAGCTTTACATTCTTGTTTACTCTTCGTTATCACAATATAATACAAAGCTCAAAAGATAAACGTATTTTCCGTCAAGATTATGTTATACAATACAACGTAACGCACCTACTTTTTGTAAATATTTATTTTGGGATATGAGAAAAAAGATTCTCGTATAATCTTATTTAGGTCACGGAAACAGTCGAAAATAATAATGAAACACATATTCACAAAAGAATGAAAATCGTATTTTATTATTATTTGAATTCCAAATACAATTTGGTTAACAAAATAAAACAGATTTTTTAGTTTTGTAATAAATTAAGGTTATGTTTGTAACGTGACTTACATATTAATTTTTTTTCTAAAACAAAAAAAACAAAGGATGTACAACGTTGATGTGTATTGGATACCGGTGAACGATAAGCCCTACCCTCTAATTGCATACAGATATAAAATATCTGGTGTGGAACACCACACGATCTTCCAACCTACAAAATGGAAAATAAGAAATGCAATAATTTTAATTTCAATTTTTTTAGGATAACTATGCAATCTATCTTTTTTACGTTCATAACAAAAACAGGCAACATTGTTAAAACAAAAACAAAAATCTATGTTAGAATGACGCCTAAAACCTCATGTCAGATAGAGATTAATAGACATAATAAATACATGTTAACGTAAAAAAAATTCCAAAGCCGCCCGCTTCTATAAAAATATCGATAATACAGCTTCAGCATTTTCAATCACATTTATTTAATTTTTACATTTATTTCATTTTTTATTAAAAAAATTGATAAAGAAAATTTATGTAAAATTAAATTCTCTTTAAAAAGTACGTCTACACTTTTTCTTATAAATTTAATCGTTATTCAGATAATGAAACAAATTGAACATTAGGATTTTTTTGCCGCTAAATTACGCGTCATATCAAAAAATTGCATAGAACATAATTAATATATATATATATATATATATATATATATATATATATATATATATATATATATATATATATATATATATATATATATATATATATATATATACTTAAGGTCTATATCTAGGTATTTTTATATCTTTGAGAAATGCAGAAATATTTGATAAAAATAGAAAACTGCCCCTAATAAACCCCCTTCTCCGTCGCTGGATTTCTTCGAAAATCTAATCAGCTCTAAGCCAAATGAAAATAAGCGTAAATACAAAATTTTAAGTACGTAGGTATTCTCGTTCTGGAGTTATTGTGGATACTAACATACATCCACACATACAGACATACACACACACACACGCACGGCCGCACGCACGCCCGTACGCCAGGCGCGCGGGTACCCACCCACCCACACACCCGCCCTCTGGAATAAATAGTCCTAGGGGAGTTGTTTAGTTAATTCTATCTTACTGTTTAAGATAGAGTTATAATATCTTTGTAAAATCATACACAATTCAAGTTCAAACATTTAATGCGTAAACACCCTTTCACTTTAAAAGAGCACGTTCAATTTTGTCTCAGTAATCTTAATATATCTATCTTAAACCCAAAGCAACCAACACATACACGTAAACTCAATTTTGAAATTCTCTTTAAGTTCACTTAACATCAAAGACACCATATACTTTCATTAGGTAAAAGTAATAAGACGTCATCTGGATACTTTCTAATTTATTCAATTTAATAATATTTATAATTGTCATAAAAGTTCATAAATAAAGAAGTAATCACCCAATTTGAAAAAATAACGATTCCGTCTATTAATTTTTGATCACAAAAATATTAATTCGTATCTTAATTGAAAAACGTAGTCAGTGCGTCTGGTATGAATCATATATCCTCTTTAATACCCAAGTAATTTTTATTCATTTAGCCAGATTGTCAAGTGTGATTAATTTTTTAAACGGTGCAATCCTGTATGCAGCTTCACATTCCAACATTCTCCGTCTGTGTTCGGAACAGTGAACATAAAAAAATCGCTTAAGCGTTTAAAAAAGAACAAATCGACAAGCCTCTATCAGCATCGTTATCACAATGCCAGGTAGAGCGCACGAGCCTGAGAGCTACTATGTTACCACCCTGCAGAGTAACATAGAGTTCACACCGTTGGACGGAACACCGAGACCGAGCAACGCCCCTACCCTGCCATCGCTGTTAGACCTGCCATGCAGCCAGGACAACAACAGGAAGAGAAGAATGAAGAAGACAGAAGAGATTCCGGCCACCGCGATCGTAGTAGCCGCACTACCGATGCACGACATCGCAGAGAACGAGTCATCGCTCGACGAAGAATTCCGGATGCAGAACAGGAAGCCTAAGAAGACATGGTTGGACCGACTGGCAACGCCTACAACGACCGCCAACGTGTACGGGACCCTTGCTGACACCACGGATCACCCGGAATCCTTGCAAGCCGCCGTTACCAGGGAAAGGGTGCCGCCGGTAATCATCCGCGAGAAGGAGAACTGGGTCATCTTCTCTCGAGAATTGGACCGACGAGGGATCGCTTTCACCCGAACGAAGGTAATCAGCCATAGATTCAGGAATGCCCTATATAGATAGGCATGGTACTCCGTACCATACCGTGCGTGTACTGCGGTGGTAATCACCCGGCTAACTTCGGAGGATGTCCGCAGCTCCCACTTCTCCCGCAGCCCCGGCGGAAGCAGACCGATGCACCACGCCAACAGTGACAGAAGAGAGCGCCGCCGACTGCGACCTCCTCTCGCCACAAAACCGGCGTTAGTTGCGCTAAAGCGACGGTGAGCGTAAGAGAGAAGGCGCAAGGACCAAATGCGGTTAGAACCGCAGTCGAAAAAGCGCCCGCTCCACCTGGTTTAGGGCTCGACGCCATTCTAGGCCACAGTATTACGACCAGTTTCGACAACACATTTGGTAATTATGCAGCCAATGGATGTACTGACCTACAAAATAATCAAACTTTAATTTTATGATACAGGGTGTTTTTTACGATGTAATCGATTTAGAGGTTTTCAGAGAGCGTTCACTCAATTAACACCCTACATCCTGTATATTATTGAAATTTTTGAATGATACAATAATTACGCTCTGTTTTTGTCGAATGTGTTATACCTAAAGTCATTAATTTCAGAGATATTCTTACTTTTTCATTACAAACCGATAAATTAAATGTTTCCGATTCGATCTATAGTACTGGTCTGATTTTGATACGACAAGCGTTTCGACAAACAGAATCAAAGCAATACAAAATGTATCAAAGTGTAGTTTAATTGTAGGCAATATTGACAACAAATTTTCAAAATGACCCCTATTTTGATTGGAACACAGCCTTGTCAGAAAGGACCTTTTTTAATTTTTAATTAAAAAACCGTCGTACTTCTAGTTTAAAATGTGCTGGAGTACCGTCGTGCTGGACCCACATATTTTCCCTTAGAGCTGACGGAACGTTCTGCAGAAGCTGAGGCAAGTTATATTGCAATAAATACAAACATTGTGCACCATTTAGATGCCCATGAAATAAATGTGGTCCAATTATAAAGTTGCCCATGATAGCGCCCCAAACATTTACAGTCCACAATTCTTGGATTTTTTGCTGCATAATGATGAAGATTACGACGATTTGGGCTACCACTTTGAGTCAAGGTCAGTTCGTCAGTAAATAATACTTGCAGGAACAGGTTAGATGATGTTATTTCCATTTCCAACCCCCACCCTCAAAATGTTTTTCTAGTCTCTAAATCAGGCCCCAACATTTCTTGATAAAAGGATATACTGTAGTCATGATGTTTATTATTTTTTTAAATCTAATAGTAGATCATGGTATATTAGTTTTTCGTGATATTTTAGTCGAACTAGTAGACGGCTCAGCAATTACTGATTACAAAATGTTTAATTCATCTTCGCCACTTGTCTTCCTTATTTCACATATTTCATAACTCACATTTCTTGTTCTAATGAACCTTTCTTTAAGTCTTTTCAAACTTCTAACTGAAGTTTGTCTTCTGTCAGTGTATCCTTACACATACATTCGCTGCGTTAACAAACATTTTTGTTGATTAAATACTATTATGAAAATTATGTCACCAAACTGCATGTTGACTCACTAAAAATCGTATTGATAATATGTGACATACAATACAATACGAACAAAAAAACTACGTACTCACTAATCCTCTGGAAAGAATACTATGGTAATATTGAAGTCATAAGTATTAATAATCACTGGTGCAACACCTAATCCGCAAGAATCATTAGGGTTCTAACCTTTGACACTTTTGCACACAATTAATGTTTGATTGTTTTGTAGGTTCAATACATCCCTTGGCTGCGTAATTACCAAATATGTTTCCTAAATTAGTCTTAATACTGTGGTATGTCTCAACAACTCAACAATGCGTTATCCAAAACCAAAAATTCAAAGATTATCGCAAAGAGAGCTCAAATCAGATTGTGTAACATGAAAAATGGGCGTTCTTTTAACAAAAATGCTCTCTAAGGTGCCTCGCTTCAAAAGTTCACCCTGTATAAGTCGAACTATTTTCAAAACCAATTCTTGTGAAATAAATTTCTCCACTTTTACATAATGAAACCTTCATTGGACTGTGACGCACTAATGAGTAACGCATTATGTTGGCCTACCACATGTGGAAATACATACAAGAAACAATTCTTCTAGATTAGTCCATACTAGCCTATAATAACAGGTAATGGAGATTTATTTTCCTTTATGCTTGAAATGAAATTTACATTATTACAAATGACATCTGTAAATTTCCGCCATTCAAATATCTAAAACCACTACTGACCGACGCACTATTATACCGGAAATGTCTGTTTTACACACGTCCGTTCATGTATGTGGAAATTGGGCAATTCGATTTACTACCCTGTTAAATATTTGTCGCAGAATGCTCTAATTACACTAAATTCTTAATTATCTATAAACAGTCCATTTAATACTGTTAATATACCCACATATATTTAACTCAGTATTAGCACTAATGACTTCTCTAATTTCCACCATTCTAAGTATTAAACACCACTTCTAGATAGACGTCCTATTATACCGGAATCGTGCGGGTTTTTATACACGATACTTATGTTAATACGAACTATTGCTTCGATTTATTACGAAATGTCTGTTAATACACTTCCTAAATTATCTGGAAAACATCTAATAACGTAATTATACCAACATCACATTTAACCATTTTATTATGCTAAACGTATAGATACTTCATTTACACCCTTTAAATAGGTGTTTTTGCAGTGCTTTTAACTATTTAAATACACACATCATACACACTGTTACAACACACTCACTACACATTTTACACACACATCTACATAACAACCAACTCACATCACACCCACTTATGCCTGTAACGCCCGTATAGATACTCAACGCACGCAAATGCACGCACGCATCCACGACCACGCATCCACGCACACCACGTACCCACACACACACACACACACACACACACACACACACACACACACACACACCACCACACACACACCACCACACACAATCCACCACCCACACACACACACACACACACACACACACACACACACACACACACCACACACCCACAGCACACACCCCCACGTACCACACACCACGCACGCATGCACGCACGAATCCACGCACCCACGCATCCACGCACCCACGTACCCACACACACACACACACCCACACACCACACACACACACCACACACCCACACACCACACACACACACACACACACACCACACACACACACACACACACACACACACACACACACACACACACACACACACACACACACACACACACACAGTGTCCAAGATAAGGATTCCAACTATGGGGATCTCGGAAATGCAACTCCGGTTAAATGGGAAAAAGTTGTGTAATTAGAGGATCAATAAAATGACACAAAAAATAGATGGTTTGATGTTTTGTTTTTGAGATATTTGGAAGAAACTAATTTTTGAAATTTGTATTTTATTTTTTCTAGCGTTATTATAGATGCTAAAGCAAAAATACAAATACTTCTTTAAGGCAATTTTTATGGGATTTAACATGGCATTGTCAGTTTTTCAATCGGACGTTTCCTATTTTTATAGTCAACATCAACTTATTTTTTTTTAATACGATCCTGATATTTTGAAAACTGCTTTTGAAAGGTGCAGCGATGTATCACATTTAATGGTCCGATCGCGTTCTGAACCTTTCAAGGACCATCATCACGAAATTTTTAAATACAGACCTGCATTTTCTAAAAATTTTATTTAATTAACTTTTCTTGGTCTTTAATATGTTATAAAATAAGGAAAAGTACTAAAACAAAATATTGTTAATTATGAAGCTCAACTTAAAAAACTAAATGCTTGTAAAATGAACATTAAGGTTAGCTATTTAAATGATCATTATCAAACACTGCTAAAATACATATGTATAATTATCAAAAAAACAATAGATTTTTCCAAGCTTTTCATGTATCTCCAAAAATAAATAATATCTGCGACATCATAACAACGATGCGATGTTCTAAATAAGAATAAATAAAAACAGGCGGCTTTGAAAAAAATAAACCGCAGCATTAGTTTCCAAGGGGCAGAAATATGTTTATAAAATAGTTTCATTATCTACACGTCCATCGTTGCAAATATCCTAGGCCCTATATACGCACCATATGCATTTTTTTGAAATCTGTTCATGTAAAGATTAATCTGTCAATAAAGAATTTATACTGAGAATAAAGTGAGTAATTCAAAAAGCATTTTGTTTGATGACAAACATTTTTTTATTTATGCTGATTGTAGATAACGGATTACAACTTGAAGCTCTGCACTACCTGCAAAGCAGTCTTACTGAATTTACAATGTTGTACCAATATCGTAATATTCACAAATTGTTTAATAAATATAACACACAAAAATAATTTTAAATATAAAAAGAGGCATATATAAGTGTATCGAATGAGCATAAATAAGTAGAAAAGTTGGAAATAACAGACTAGTGCAAATTTGTACTGAAATAGCGAAAATCCATCGTAGAGATCCACGAGGAAACAATGTGATGCTTGCAAATCACGTACGTACCAAGCAGAAACAGAAAGTCAACTAAACTGCTTAAACTTGAGCAAAAGAACGGAGTTATCATAACACCGCGATTACTTGTTTAATTTATCAAGAAATAGGTACTGGTCTAATTAAGTTTATGGAAGAGAATCGTATTTAATTAATACGCGAGTGCATTGTTTTACGGTTACTAAGTTACATTGACTGAATCGTATCTAGTACAATTATAAAGCAGCGATCTGCCTTCATGAAAAGAAGTCGCTTTGCTTATCTTAAGGTCCGCATTAGTAAAACAAACAAACACCTTAAAAGGAAAACAGCATTGAAGAGTCTGATAAATGGGATTGCAACCACCGAAGAAGAGTAAGATATAATTCTGTCATAAAGTTGAACACGGAGAGGTAATCTCGAGGAGCAGCTGAAAACCAGGTTTTCACGAATGGAGATAACAGCAGTAAGACGTAAGCATTTAATTGACTATCTAATCCAAATTTATACTCGTTTTGACAGATATCGCATTTTATTTCATGTGTGTGTACATGTTAATATAAGTAGTTAGCACATAGGGATATTTTCATTCAAAACAAAATTTTCTTTTAAATTAATAATGTCCTGTTAAAGTTTTTATTTGAGTTCAATTTCGTTGCAGACGTTTTGACTTTGAAACAGAATATCTACAAAATAATTTCGATCTATGTATGGTATTAATCAGGACCATACCACCCTAGTGGTAAGTGTGTTCACTGAACACAAGCAGCACATCAGAAAGGCGGACAAGGTGGTTTTTAATAAAAGTATATGTCTGCTACAGGTAGAGGGGTTTCCACAGTTCAAGTTCAACTAAAGTGAAACTAAGCCGACAGGTAGTAGTTTAGTTATGCTTAGTTGATTATCTCAGCTTTCGTTCGCGGCAGGTCTCGAAACCCTAATCGTTATCATTATCAACCAACAAAGGCTACCTCCGCCTGTATCCTGTATCTTACCAACTGTCGGTCAACTTCCAGTTTCGAGTTTCGCAGTCTTTAGATCCTTCTAGAAGCTACCGTAATGTATACAGATACGTACGATAAGGAGTACAAAGGAAAGCCGGTTTCGATAGTAAGTCGTGTGTATCTCAGAAATAAATATTCGAAACAAATTTAGTTGTTAGTGGATATAAATTACTTGTAGTGTAAAGTGAAATATAAATTGTACAAATTAAGTGTTGGATAATTATAAGTGTAAATACCAATTACGTTAAATACATTAAGAACGTCTTGTAAAATTGAAGTTACGCTACAGTACTGAGGTAACAGACTATTCTAGCTTATAAAAAAAATGATGATACGTAAAAATCTCTCCGGCGCCCAGTACAAAAAGAAGAGAATGACCAAAGAACAAGAAAAGAGAGAGAGAGAGAGAGAGAGAGAGAGAGCAGGGTGTGATTGTCAAATATGTGAAAATTGAAGAATCGGTGCCATGAGTCACAATATTAGTGCCACCTCTCAAGTAAACGAGAGTAGTGTCAGTAGTAAGTGAGAAGTATCTGAGGCTAACGATAATATTCCGTCAGATATTATTCATGATTCTTCCGCAGATAGTGCTGACGTCATATACCCATTGCCTATTTCACAAACTTTTCTAACTGACTATCCAGGTAAATGGTCAGAGTCGCTTTCACATGCAGAAAGACAGGTTTCGGCTAAACATGGTTCTGTTCAAGTTAAAGGCTACCCGTATCCAAAAAACGAGAAGGGCGGCAAATTCTCAGATCATTTTTATTCATGTACTTTGGTAAACGGTTAAACATGCGAAAGGAAATGGCTTTTGTATTCAGTGTCTAAATATCGTGTATTTTATTTTTATTGCAGGTTACTCACTTCAAAAAGCAATACATTTGCGGAAACTGGTACAAATGACTGGCAGCGTCGTGAAAAACGCGAAATGCACGATAGTTTCATAACATTGGCAAATCTAGCACCTGCTCTAACAAGCAAAACCACAGTCAAGGACAAAAACTTTTTGATCTGAAAGGAAGCACTGCTATGATGTAATTCTGCAAATTGTGCATATTTTACAATTTATAGCTATGTAAAATTTAGTTTTTCGTGGAGAATCAAACCAGTTGTTAGAACAAGGCAACCATGGAAATTGTTTAAGAGCAATAGAAACACTACCAAATTTTGATGCAGCCTTGTATGAACACATTCGTATGATTCAAACATTTAAAGAAACGAACAAATACGTGATTACATATTTAGGTCACAAGATTCAAAATACACAGTTTAAATTTGGTCGTAAATGATGCATCTAACGTAAATTTCGAATACTGTTGATATTTTTGGTGTTGTTCAGGAAGAAGCATATCAATACTTCACATTAAAATAATGACCCTACACATGATGGAAGCATAGTACATATTGCAGGCGTTCCGCAAGACTCTGCCTTAGCCCTTATCCTTTACACCATTTTTGCATCCGAGATTCCCGAAGTTACGCAACCCGGAGTAGTCGTTGCGTAGTTCGCGGATGACACCGCCTTTTGGGCGGTTAATCGGAACAGCGCCTCATATCCAAAACCCTACGGAACTTCTCTAACTGGGCGAACCAGTGGAGAGTCTCCGTCAATCACACCAAAACCCAAACAATCCTTTTCCGACATCGCAGAGGATAAGTTCCCCAATCTTGCCTTCAGAAACGTCTCCCTCACCCTTAACCAAGAAAGGCTCACACTCCAAGATGAAATCAACTACCTAGGAATCCTCTTCACTAGAATCCTCAATTGGCTCTCCGATGTAAAAAGAACACTAAACAGGATTACAAACCGCGCAAACCTACTGGGCGCCCTTCGGGGTAGTATCAGAGGTTGTCACCCCAAAACACTTCTACACACATATAAAACGTACATCCGCCATGTTATGGATTTACGAGCTCCTATATACACAAATATTAACCCCAATCACCTTTCTTCAATCGCCTCCTGTGAACGCCGAATTTTTAGACGGGTACACAGATTACCCTAATGACCTCACCCTACACCACGTTAATATACCCCCAATCACAAACCGTATCCGAAAACTCCAGGAAAACTTCGCATATAAAAGAATTTTCGGCAACACTATCCCAACCAAAGAAATCCTTACCGCTCCCTACAACTACCGCTTTCCTAAATTCCCTCGAAAAAAACTCAAATTAAAATTTAAACATCCATCCTCCTGCAATCCTCACACAACTTCTCGACGACCTCCCCGAGGAGGTAGAAGAATCCCTCGATAATACCCCATATGTACTTCGCATCCCCCCGTCCATTCGATGACGACCCAGCATGACACTGGCCAACGATCTAATTAATCACACTGCACACTAACCCATACGCACACTTAAACCCAACCACACATTATTCAAAATTCAAATTCAATTAATTATATATATATATATATATATATATATATATATATATATATATATATATAAATAGCTAAAATAAGTGATTACTAACCATAAGCATGAGCATACTAACAAAGAAAAACATATTGGATACGCCCCCTGCGGCACAATTTAGAAACAATATGTGAAGTATTAATCACGACCTCAGACGACAACGGCAAAGACATTAAAACTCGTCACTAGGCAGATTGTGCAAAAAATAGAAACTTTTAAATTTATATGTTCCATATTAATATGGTTATAGCATACTTTTGCACATTAATATAGTAAGTAAGCTGTTACAAAAAATATCTAATAACATTGCGAAGTGCTTGTGACTATTGGATAAAATAATAGCATATTTCAAGCGAAAACGAACACATGGCAGCTTCGAAGAATTTGTTCAGGAAGATATAAAAATTGTTGATCTTCTTGAAACAGATGCCCCGTTTTGTTTATCGGAAACTATTAGACGTCGAAAGAAAAAGGCCAGTTTTGATTAGGAACATGAATATGAGGTGGAAAATGACCCAAAAAAAAAGAATCTTAAACGGATTTTTTTTTTCGCTACTTTAGATAGGACATTAACTCACTGCAGGAACGATTTGCACTACCTAATAAGCATTCCAGTTATTTTCGGATTTTTATACAGCATAGCAGAATTAAAAAAAAATTCTGACTCAGATCTGAGGAAACACTGCCTAGACTTAGAAGTAATATTAACTGATAAGAGTGAGAAAGATGTCAATGGAATATGAGTAAAACTATTGGAAGAAATAAATACTATTTTTAGTTGTAGTTTGATCAAGAACCTTAAGAGTACAATGCTTCAAGAATGTTTAATTACCAATATCAAAGACAATATTCATGCATGTTATCGTAAAGAAAAGCAATTACTCACATGGATTTTGCTAGCCAAGGCATTTCATAATTTGATTTAGGATAAATTATTTTATTTAAAAGTAATAAGTGTGAATACCCTGGTATAATCTATAATTGATTATTCAATAATTCCGAATGGTAAATGACCTAATGTGATAAATTGCAATTTAAGAACAATTATGGAGGATATGTTAATAGTGGAGCTTCCAAACGACTTATAATAATTAATAACCCGGTTACAATACAAAACTAGAGGTGCGAACTATAAATGATCCAACGGAAGGAGACGTATGAAAATGGTTCTAATTACAACTTTGTAATTTTTGTATACTGACATGATAATAATATCGATACATTTGTATTTAAAATAGCTATATCAAACATATTTTGCACTTTGTATTTTAAATAGTATTTGCTATTGTATCTTGTATTTTGCATTTTACCAACCATTGGTTCTAACCACTACCTATTAGATTAAAATATTGATCAGTTATCATTTATTCATAAAAAAGGGGACTGTAAAAGATATAGTATGAACTATAATGCGTTTTATTGGAATATCTGTTTATATTTAAGTTATCATTCTCAGGGAAAATAATCGTACATCGTACTTTTTTACACCCTGTCGATTATACTTTAAGGACAGAATGTTCAGTATTCCAATTAAATGTAATGTGATAGCGAAACAAGTTTATAATTGAAAATGTTGACTGAGGCGTTGTATTTAGTACAGTATAGAATTAATGCTGGTAATAAGGCAATTTTATTTAAAGGTATTAAAATGAGCAGCTAGTATAATTTTGGTGAAAATAGAGGTTAGGTTGAAAGCTCATTTAGGAAAGTATCAGCAGCACATAAGGACGCGTAATAAAACAAAGGCTTTGAGGCAAGGTCGTACAATAATTTCCGGTTCTCTTGCTACCGGAACAATTAAATTTGTCGTACGTCATTGTATAAAAGATGTGCAATTAGATTGTCTGTCTCGCCATTGTTTAGTGCCGTATTGCAAGGTAGATTTATTAGAGTCAATCAAATCTCCATTTCGTATAAGGTTGAAACCTAAAACACGAAGTAAAAATGTTTTCCTTGTCACAACATTGTTGTTTTCCTGCATATTTTAATAAAATGTCATTTCTTGATGCATTGTCGGCGTTGTCGAGTAGGAAATTTAATACCCCAGCATGTTTTTCTTTCCATTAACTTTACAATTACGTAATAATGGCACGAACATTTCCAAGTTCCGCAATTTCCATATTATCTAGATAGAAATCAATCTGAGACGAATAAACCTTTTTACTATCGAACAGATGTCATTTTAGTTAAGTATACGAATATAGAAACAAATTGCAAAATTGTGTATTCTTGCCAAATTTAATTTCATACAAATGGATTTTATGCAAAGTCGTAAAAAAAGTTTGGTGAACTTTTCAATTACTTCATTTTCAGAAAACGCGATTTGAGGGTAATTTTTTTAAGAACAATTTAGATTATTTAATACTTCGGAAACGCCGCCATCGTCTGCTGGTTCACTCATCAATCATATAAATTAATTTTGAAAGAAAAGTAATTCTTCAACATTCTTCATATACTTTTTGTACCGTAGATTAATTTTCTACTGGTTTCATTAAAATAATGGATGTGTAATGTAATGTTTCTTTATACAGAATCCATTTAATAAAAGAGTAAGATGTTTAAAATAGAAATTCTTATTTAGAAATACTTTAAGATACTTGATGCATGCATAACCTTCTTGCCAGAAAAATAGTAATTGTTAAATGTACAATGGAACATTTTTTAGAGCAAGTGAACCGTAGTTAGTTTGGTTTATTGTAGTTCGAAAGTACATTAAAAAGTATCTAACTAAATTGTTCCTTTATGTCCTTACTAATAAGCACTAAATTACAGAAGCAAACGAGTTTAACATAACTTCCACTCAATTTGCAACATGTTGTGGGGCCAGGATTAAAAACGTTTTCTGTTTGGTGATATGTTTCAAGTACCGTTGTTAAAATTAAACGGGAAGAATTGGGTCGTGTGGTAAGAGTCAGTTATCCTAACAGTTAAAGGTTTATTTGAAATAGTGAATGGCGAGAAGGTGAAACAGGAGGATGAACCAGTTACAGATATTACTTACTAGAGTGGAACAAGGATCTTTAAATCACATTTCGTCTTGTAATACCTCGAAAAAAATGTAGTTGAAATTAAAATCAATCTACCACAAAGAATCAATGGTGTTCGCGGATGATTCCATATCCTTATATACGTCACAAATCGAAGAGATTAAAAATAAGCCAAAGCGGGTTGGGTAGAAATTTCGAATAAAGTGGTATTGACCAAAATAATAATGACTGAAAGGTACAAGCGTTTTCGATCTGCCTGGAATCGGTACTAACAGAATACTAGGCCTTAGATGAATTAACCTCGAGACTCTTGATAGAAGAAGAGCGAATGAAATCTGTTGAAACGACTGCATTAGTGCGTGGGCGTGCGCGTGGGCGCGCGCGTGAGCGTGCGGTGGAGCGTGAGCGAGCGCGTGAGCGAGCGCGTGCGTGTGCGTGTGCGTGTGCGTGTGCGTGTGCGTGTGCGTGTTCGTGTTCGTGTGCGTGTTCGTGGGCGTGTGCGTGTGCGTTTGCGTGTGTGCGTGTGAGTGTGCGTGTGTGTCTGTGTGTGTGTGTGCGTGTGTGTGTGTGTGTGTGTGTGTGTGTGTGTGTGTGTGTGTGTGTGTGTGTGTGGACGATAACTCCAGAGCGAAAATACCTACGTAGCCATTAGCGGTTCCTCAATAAGTGCACATGTGCACGTGCACTCCCAAACCTAATGTATCTTCTTTAAAAAAAACATTTCAATATTACCGCTCATTAAATAATTTTATCATTCTACCTGTAAAATATTAATTCCAAAAAGAATTCGTCAAAAGCCAAAAATTAAAACACGAGACGTAAAACAATCGACGAATTTCTTGTCTAGTGGAAATGCTTAAATCTATTAATTAAGTAAGCGCGCCTGCTCATCGGGTCCACCGCGTCGTGTGTTTGCTTCGTTGACTGCTCATGTCAATATAAAGTCTAATTGGTGGAACCTTTGCCCCCCGCGCTCTTTGTTCCCCGCGACAGTCCAGAAACGTTTCGGGTTTTTAACTGGCTCGTGTGCACATGAAATCACTGCATATTGTTATTGAATCGGACTATGTTCACGAATTATGGCGGGATTCTCGAACGCTGATAGCACTAGCGTGCAATATTTATAGACAATTAAATTTTCTTCGCTAGCTTTAGAAGAAAAAATAAAAGTGTCAGTCGTCCAAAACCAAATTTGTTAATTACGAATTAAATGCAAAAGTCGTGATTATAATCGAACTTTTAAAATAGGTGTGGTGTTAGTAATAGTCTTTACTGTTTTCCGTGTTTATTATTGGAAGTGATGAAGCATCAGAATGGACAAAACCCGACGTTAAAGATTTAGTACATTTATCCGAAAAAATTAAAAAGCATCAACATTCGAAGTCACATCTATCTGGTAAATTAAGATTTAATTTATTAGGTAAACAAGATATTCGGCAGCAATTGGATTATTGAAAAAAAAAACTTATCTATTGTTTTTTTTAATTATAAACTTTACCATAAATTGTATTAATAGTCGATGCAAAAAACTCTTAAAAAGATCTTTTTTGACTTATAAGCTATTTAAAATTTATAAATTTTTAAAAAGAATCACGCGACTACAAACGCGACAGGATTGGTCGCCATGATTGTGACGTTATAATGTTAATTAATTCTCAATAGTACAGTGTCAACGGCTTCTATATGTAAATTGACTAAAAATATCCCAAATAAATTTGTGTCTGTGGGTCTGTGTCTGTGTGCCTGTGTGTCTGTGTGTCTGTGTGTCTGTGTGTCTGTGTGTCTGGGTGTCTGTGTGTCTGTGTGTCTGTGTGTCTGTGTGTCTGTGTGTCTGTGTGTCTGTGTGTCTGTGTGTCTGTGTGTCTGTGTGTCCGTGTGCCCGTGTGCCCGTGTGTCCGTGTGTCCGTGTGTCCGTGTGTCCGTGTGTCCGTGTGTCCGTGTGTCCGTGTGTCCGTGTGTCCGTGTGTCCGTGTGTCCGTGTGTCCGTGTGTCCGTGTGTCCGTGTGTCCGTGTGTCCGTGTGTCCGTGTGTCTGCGTGTCTGCGTGTCTGCGTGTCTGTGTGTCTGTGTGTCTGTGTGACTGTGTGTCTGCGTGTCTGCGTGTCTGCGTGTCTGCGTGTCTGCGTGTCTGCGTGTCTGCGTGTCTGCGTGTCTGCGTGTCTGTGTGTCTGGGTGTCTGTGTGTCTGTGTGTCTGTGTGTCTGTGTGTCTGTGTGTCTGTGTGTCTGTATGTCTGTGTGTCTGTGTGTCTGTGTGTCTGTGTGTCTGTGTGTCTGTGTGTGTGTCTGTATCTCTGTGTGTCTGGGTGTCTGTGTAAAAAAATTATTTATAATGGCTACTTTTGTTTAGTCATGTGTGATAAGGTTTACGGTTAGGTTGACAACTAAACTTGTGCGGTACTACATCAACTTTAAATTTTGCTCTACTTTCCATTATAGCGTAGTAAATATAATTTTCCATCTCTTCTTTCAGCTAAAAAAACATCAAATCATAAAAATTATTTAAATGACATTATAACCACGGAAGAACCACTATTATATATACTTTTAAAATTTCATTTTCGTATAATACATAGTCTAGCCCGTAATTAAAATATAAAATACTAAATCAAACCGAAACCATTCAATAACTAATAATTTATTATTTAATCGTTTTAAATTATTTTAATTATTATGTTTTTGATGCTATGATTTTTAAAAGTTATGATTCTGGAATTTAGTTAAAAAATTTTATTATCGAATTCTACTTGTTTAATTTATACGTTTACATAAATAATTATTAATTACTATATTATTACAAAAACTTTTAAGGTTTGACATTTTTGATATATTCATCAATACATTCACGATAATAACAAGATTGAATTCATTAAAAGTTAAAACACTGTATTAGCTGTATGTTACGATGAGTAATACAAATAACCATTGTGACGTCACACTCGCTCTGGTTTGTTCGGCGTGTTTCCGGTACTGGGTTCGAAAATGTATTTTTAATGTAATATAAGTTTTGAATTAGAGCGAAAAAAAACTAAAAACAGTTTCATTATAAAACAAAAAATTTTTTTTTCAAAAACCCAATTGAACAGTGCATACCGATTAAGCAATGAAAAATATAATGAGCAAGTAAAGAATAATAGTTATGTCTTATCCAAAATTATAAACTATAATGAAATTTGTGGTGCTTTTGAACTTGCTCTCCGTAGACACGATGGACGAAAAGATTAATTAAACCCTGGTATATTTAGAGTCCTCATAAATTTTTCTGCCGAATTTGACGTAGCACTGAGGGCTCATTTGCAGCAAGCTATTCTGTTTAAAGACACGTCAAAATGATTTATTAGACTGTATGCTTTCCGTGTGTCAAAAAAAATTGCCGCTTCAAATTGTGTATCCGTTATGAGTGACGAAATAAGTGACATTTAAAATACTTTCCAAATGGCTATAGTTTACCGTTATACTTTAGCAAATGACACCCCCGTTTGGGTATTTACAAAACTAAATGAACACGATGCTGTTTCCTTATCTGGCTGCATAGAAGAAGCTTTAAATTATGTTTTAAAAAATTCTTATCAGTTAATTTTCCAAAGTTATGACGGAGCAAGTGTCATGAGTGGCTCACATGGTAGTGTACAAAAACTTATTAAAGATAAATTTAAATATGCCCATTATATTCAATGTTATGCGCATCAATTGAATTTAACAATGTCTCAGGCAACAAGCATAAATACAAATGTACGTATATTTTTTTTCGATTTGAGTGATATTACAAATTTTTTTTCAAATTCTCCACAAAAAGTTGCCATATTAGATGAAGTGGTTGGAAATAGGGTTCCTACAGCATCTGCTACAAGGTGGAATTTTAAAATTAGAACCGTTAACATTGTTAATGAAAGCAGAGAAGCACTTACAGAGTGTAAGGAAAAAATACAATCCACATCCCGACAATCTGATACCAAAAGGCAGGTGCACTTTTAAGGTTATTGCATGACCATCAATTTGTTTTTTGGTTTACAGTGTTTCATCATGTAATGCCACACGTTGATATTGATTCTGTTACCATAAAACGATGCATTACAGTGTTTGAAAAAAATATTCAAAAAGAAAGAGATAACATACATACTATTAGAGAAACCGAGTTTGCAAATATTGATGAAAGCCCAGCTTGGAAAAGAAGAATTCTGATGTCTCCACGGCTGTGCAAGCCAAGGAAGTATGTGACCATATTTGCAGAAATAAAAAGACCGCTTTCGTTCACAGGCTTTGAAATACATTCATCAAATTTTCCTATGCTACATTAAATTCAGCAATTCGAACCTTTACGTTTTTGGACAAAAACAAATTAAAGACAGAATTGGAAATAATATACAGAAGAACAGATTTTAGAGAAGTTTCCGGAGCAGTTCACTTACTTAAATTTTTAATTGAAAATAATTTGCAAACAGATTTCTCAAAAACATATTCACTGCTACAAGCAATTGTTACGATGCCCATGACAACCTCAGAAGCGGAACGTTGCTTCTCCACATTAAAGCGAATAAAAACTTTCCTCAGAAGTACAATGAGCCAGGATAGACTAACTGCCCTCGCAATGTTTTATATTGTCAAATAAATGATTCAAGAAATTCCAAATTTTAATGAATTGTTCATTAAAGAAGTTATCTCAAAAAAGGACAGACGAGTTCATTTTCAATACGAAACGTGTTTGTGAAATATAAAAACTATAATACATATTTATTTATAAAAACAAATGTTTAGCGAGACCGAGGTACCCAGTCAGGTAAATCACTTAATTTATAATTTCTTAATAAATTCCATTAGGTTCTACGATCTTATAGTCCAAAATAAGTCTCAGGGCGTGGCTTCCAAAAAATGTTTCACTTCCAACGGTTTACTAGCGGCACTCCGTTTTAGTCTAAAGTTGTGCACCCCCAAAGGATTAAACCACGCGCCGCCACTGATTTAAGCTTGTTTTCATTTGCCTTAGTGCTGATTATATTTTGGGAGAAATCCAGCGGCGGAGAGGGACGGTTTTTGGTTTTTATCAAATATTTCTAAAACAGCTGCATATTTCAAAGATATAAAAATACCTAGATATAGACCTTAAACGTATCGATTATTTGATACGACCCGTAATTTAGAGGCAAAAAAATCCTAAGGTAGAATTTAAGTGCTAGTTCAAATTTTTTCAATATCTGAAACGTTTAATTTTATAAGAAAGAATTGAGACGTATTTGTAAAAAAAATCTAGTTTTACATAAATTTTCTTTATAAAGTTTTTAAATGTAAGACGAAATAAGTGTAAACATTAAATAAATAAGATTGAAAATGCTGAAGCTGTATTATCGATATTTTTATAGAAGCGGGCCTTTGGAATTTTTTTTACGTTAACATGTACCTATTTATGTCTATAAATCTCTATCTGACGTGAAGTTTTAAACGTCATTCTGTCATAGATTATTGTTTTTATTTTTACAATGTTGCCTGTTTTCGTTATGAACGTATAAAAAAGTGGTTGCATAGTTATCCTAATAAAATTGAAATTAAAATTATTTCATTTCTTTTAATTTGAGTTAGTATCTAGATGTCTATTAACCTCTGTCTGTCATGAAGTTTTTAACGGCTGTTTGCCATCGATTATTGTTTTTGAGTTTGCAATGTTGCCTATTTTCGTAACGAACTTTTTATAATAATGTTACTAAAATGATTTCATTTCTTTTAATTTCCATTTTGTAGGTTAGAAGGTTGTATGGAGTTTCACACCAGATATTTTAAGAATAATTATGCAAACTTTTTTATAATAAGTTCATTACGAAAATAGGCAACATTGCAAAACAGACGTTTAAAACTTCATGTCAGATAGAGGTCAGTAGACACGTAGTGCTAATTTAAAAAAAATTCTAAAGCCTCCCGCTTTTATAAAAATATCGATAATAAAGTTTAAGCATTTTCAATCATATTTATTTAATTTTTATACTTATATTCTCCGTGTATTAAGAAACTTTATATTGAAAAGTTATGTAAAATTAAATTTTCCTTAAAAAATAAGTTTATGCATTTTCTTATAAAATTAATGATTATCTAGGTATTGAAAAATTTTTAACTAACACTTAATTTTTTTCCGCTAAACTACGCGTCGTATCAAAAAATATCATAGAACATAATCTGTATGGTTAAGGTCTATATGCTAGTATTTTTATATCTTTGAAATATGCAGCTGTTTCAGAAATATTTGATAAAAATAAAAAAATAAAAAACAGCTCCTAATAACCCCCCTCACCATCACTGAATTCATCCAAAATCTGAACAGCTCTAAGAAAAATTAAAACAAGCAGTATTGAACAACTATGCTGTTAAGTATGTCGACAATACACAGAACTATATATGTGAAAAGTGCCTAGCGCAGGAAAGCAGCATAGTGTTCCTTTCACTACAAGTGTATCTAGAGCCAATGATCTACTATAACTGGTTCATGCTGTTGTTTGCGGACCAAAAGGTATATTTTTTGGTTTTAAAGGACGAATTTTCTCAGACGCGAAGCGAAATCACAAGTAAAAGTAAATATTGAAAATGTAATTTTAAAGGCCGAAAAAGAAGCTAGTAAAGAGGTGAAGACATTCAGATCAGATAATGGATTAGAATTGGTAAACCAGGATATAAATTACCTATTTAAACGCCATGACATTAGTTACCAGAGATCCTTGGTTTATACTCCTCAACAGAACGGGAGAGCTGAGTGGGAGATCCGTACATTAGTGGAATCCGCACGTACATTGATACAGCGAATTGAAAAAAATCTGTGGACAGAAGCAAGAAATGCATCTTCGGAATGTATAACTCTATACCCATCAAGATAACTTCAGTTATTGAAAGAGCAATTGAAGAGGAGGACCGTTTAAAGCAATACTCACGCCAGGGGAAGGTTGCAAAAAATCTCCCAGTTCGCTCCAGTTAGCTGATTTAAAACACCGCATAGCTCTATCTGGTTTTCGAGTGGTAATGGGATTGGGTACAGAGGAAGTTATTTCGATTAGGCAGTGGTCTGATTGACCAAGTGCGGAAATGACTCTTGTTTTATAGACAAGTGGGTTAGTTGTAAGGAATAGGTCCAGGAGATGTGGAGTATGGATTGGGTTGTTATAGATACTGGTATATGGACTCCGCCATTAAGGTGAAAGTTAGAGTGGAGGTTGTACCAGGGAAATTGCCGGTCAGGAGAATCGGTGCTTCCAGGGCAGACTTGTGTTACTGATAGAAACAGAATGTCGGGTTGCACTTGTTGTTTAAGGTGTTGGTGAACAGCATTAAGATTCGACCTGATACCACGTATGTTTCAGTAATGAGTCCGAATGATGGTACTTTCGACGACCGAGGTCGCTTGAGTCTCGCCCTTCCCGGCATCCGAATACGGTAGAATTTTATTCTTGGCAGATCTTACTCTACTTAGTCTTAATTTTGGCATTGACAAATTTTTGTTCCCCCAGAATCCTTGGGACGGATCGACGAATCGATGTGAAAGTGTGGGCGTCTGGCCCTACTCACCTGGGGTATAGCTTCTGTTTTGGAACTCGTCATTTTAAGGGTTTAGTCGTTAAAACGCCACACTTGGCTAGTGCATGTTGGCGAGTACACGAGGAATGAAGGAGAAAGGGACCGGCAGCCCTTACCGAACTCAGAATATTGGAGTACCAATATCAAGGAACCCATGGTAAAAGTGGTGGTATTGTACCGGGTGGCATGAAGTGTACATGCTTTCCACCTGTGAAGTTGTAATAAGTTTCTCGAAAAGGAACCTAAACTTACGGTTTAGCTTATTACGTAAATCTGGCAAACTGTTTCGAAAATAGGTGTGCATCCAGAAATGAAAACAAATAAATATCCATAAACAAACCAATGCTTTAAATGTAATCAACTTATCTATTTTGCTAATTGATTTAATAAACTGTATTTTTTTATAATGATTCAACAACAGATGTTTGCACAAGTCGATCAAAACAAAAAGAAATATAAACATTAATTACTTACGCCCACTTCTGATGTTGGTTTAAATTCAAGAAAAAAAACGCACTTAGATATTGCACAAATTGAGTTTATTAATAACAAGTAGATAACAACTTGATAGGACAGTTGACGAACGCGAGCATACCCTTCGGAATAAATACCTCGTTCGATCGCAAGCGGTTCGCTGATTCACGTGATCTTCGGGGCGTTTATAAAACTATATAAATAAAAAACTGCTCTTTTTTGACTTACCTTTGTTTTGGTTTATTTTTGATACATATGTTGCGATAAGAAGGAAAAAAATGGAGCTCATAAAAAGGTGGTTGAATATTTAGCCACCAACCAACTGAAGTTGTTAGTGGTGTGGAATGTTGAGTGGTCTATATATCGACCACCATAGATACTCATCCCAGCATTGGTCAGAACTATTTATTTTTAATCAGGTAAAAATTTCACACTAAAATTCTCACGGCTTCCATAAAAAAGTAAATGATCAATTAAGGCAAAATGCTGGTGGTCGATATATGGACATTGAGCGTTAAATGGTTTAAGAGCTCTTCTTGGAGTTTCTTCAACCAGCCACTCGACCACACAACCACGTGCTTATCAGAAAGATTGAAAAAAGGAAAAGGCCACGTGTTTCACTCCCTAACCCAAGGGGAGTCTTGAGGTCCTTCAGAGCCCAACATTCATACATTAAGTAAGTATGCATGGTGAGATTAAGGATAGGTCCGTTTGGATACGCTCGGAAGGAACGCAGTTGTGAGGTTCTGAGGGGGAAGATACTACGCAGCATTCGTGTAAATAGCCGCACATTGTGTGCGTATACGCAGATACCATGTGTATGAGGAAAATCCCCTGAAAACACCTCATACAAGGTAGACGGTAACGGGAATCGAACCCATTACCTCCCGAATGCTAAACAGATCGTGTTACCACAACTTCACTTGTTCGATCTAAAGCTTGACTTACAGGTTTATAAGTGCGTTACATCACCCCTTCCGTGTGGGGGTACCGACTAACTGTAAAATATTTAAAATTTGTAAAAAAAATGAAATCAAATCGGTCGGTCCGAGCCCTTTGCGTAAGGTTATAAGAATATTTTAATTCTTCTGAACTATGATGTCTATTGCACCTATAACCAAAAAATTTAATTTCTTATTAGATGTTAATCTAGAAATCACAAGCGTTACAATATTGTGCATTAATGCTTACATAACACTATATGAAAGTTGCAATGTTAATTTAGTACAGTTTGTAAATTATGTAAGCGTGAAGTAATAATTCAATTTTGGAAGTAAATTGCAACAGGTTTGTGGATTAAATACATTGTTCACTTACCTATAAATGGTAAACACAATCCTGTCACTCAAGTTACCCTCAATATTGCCGTAATCCTTTCATTTCCTTATTGGTAGTTTTCAAGTGATTATTTTGAATATGGTTGCAATTTCAATCGGTCTGTAAAGTAAAGAAATCTACACGGTCGGTGAAGATAGATGCTCCCCGGGCGACTACTTGATTCATGGGAACATTCCTCTAGTTCCTTGCCCTAAATGTCCCGCATTCATCCCCTTTTCTTACAAATCTAGACTGCAGATACGCACGACATCACCGAGCGAGTATTTCTTTAGACTCCCCTTTTATTTTTATTACGCCATATTTCCAGGCTTATTTATCTAATATAGAGTATCGCAAATTTAAGGTGAGTTTAATTGAATAAATTTCAAACATAAATTAAAGCTTGTCCATTACGCATAATTAAGAGATTTAAATGAGTCAATTGTTAAATTATACTTTTACGACTGTAGGGAATTGAGTTTAATGTAAAAATACACGCAGAAGAGTTATTCAAATACTACGTGCAAGTGTGGGAATTTGCTTTATTGCTAAAGTTTGAGGGGAAAATAAATAAGTTTTAAAATATTGCGAATGAGTATTTCTATGTCAGACAGTTTCTGACCTATTTTATATTTACCCTTGTGTTATCGTTACCGCTAAAGACTACATTTAACTTTTTCATTTCTATCTATAGTTTGTTAACGACATTTAAAATTTATTAAATAGAAGGTTATATGTAGCTTGATGCCAATTGATCGTAATCCTAAAGCAATTAAGGGTAAAATTTAAAACATTCCGCGAATTTTAACGTCTTACAATAAAGTTGGTAACATTGATTTTCCTATATCTAACTTTACTTCAATAATCTCTGCACGTTTTCTTTAATTTCCGGTCTTTTTAACACTGTGTAATGCAAGATAAATCTAGTTCATCTGCGGAATAAGTTTCAAAACCTACTGCACATCGTACATTAAAACATAGAAAAGTTAGTTGGCTCGCGTACATTTTAATGAACTTAGATTGTATAATCTTTAGCTCGTATACGATTTTTCTCAAATGAGCGTAAGCAATTGATGCTTAATTAGTATAATTGCTTCAAAAACTTGTTGAATGCTGTATGAAAAAACTTCTGTTATAATCTTAAACATCAAGCCTTTTTGCATTTGTACTTCTAAGTTAATCAATAGATTGTATTAATAATAAATGCAAAGTAAATAACTTAAGAACCATTCAGAGTTGTTATGCATTAAGGAATCAGCAGTCATTTAATCCTTATTCATATTTAATAAGTATTTAATATTAATTATTAGTAATGGTTTAGCTTAATCCAAATATTGGCATTAAAATAATTACGTAGATATTTATTATAGTATCCCTGTAAAAATTAATAATTTAATGTGAACTACACAACACTTTTACATGAAATGTTTGTATGGAAAGAACCAATATTAGCTATAAATTTTGTGCATTAGATAAATAACGACTCTCAACTACACACACTGTACAGGGCGAGTCAAAGATAAGTATATTTAAGTTTTCTATGTTGGATTTGCGTCCAGAAGTGGGAGTACTAGGCGCAGTTACTGTCAGATAGTTTCATAATTCAATAGTATATAAAACGAAAACTTTATTCTTCTGAAAGATATTATTGTGCTTCTGTTTTATGTTTCATAAATTGTGTCTTAACCATAATCATGTATTTAATCTGGTGATTAACCTTTAACGTATTTTCAAATATTTTTCTTCATACTGGTAAAGTCGAGAAAAAAATTTTTTTTTTTTTTTTTTATTCAACCAAGTATCAGCAATCAGAATACAGTAGTATCCTATAAGCTAATTTGTTGTCTTTAGAAACTGGCGTGGTGAGGGCCCCTCCAGCGATGAGTCCTCTTTAGTGCAGATCAGTTGGCCATCGTCTCTTAAGTCTTCAGTAACTTCCTGGTATGGTAGGTCAGAGAGCAGGGGATTAGAGTGAGTTGCGATCTTGTCGACGTGCTTGGTTGTTCTACCCTGTATGACTTGTGTTATAAACGGGATACTAAGGTCTTCATGTAACATTTGATTCGTTATATACCACGGCGCATTGGTTATTGCTCGTAGGATTTTGACTGGCATCGTTGCATGATGGCGATGTTGGACTTACTAGCACAACCCCACAGTTCCACTCCATATGTCCATATGGGTTTGATGACAGTTTTATATAGCAGGAGTTTGTTATCCAGTGATAAGGGCGATGTTCTACCAATTAGCCAGTAGAGGTTTTGAGTCGTAGGTCTATGTGTTTCTTTTTTGTTAATGTGCTCTCGCCATGTGAGCTTGTTATCAAGATGTAGTCCTAAGTATTTCATGGTGTTAGACTGAGGTATCTCGATACTATTTAGATAAATTGGTGGGCATTGGTCTTTACGCAGGGTGAATGTCACATGGCTTGATTTTGTTTCATTGACTTTTGTCTTCCATTTTTTGAGCCAGACTTCAAGTAAGTTAAGGTGGCTTTGAACTTGGTGTGCTGCAGTGTTTGCATCTTTGTGACTCGCAAGTATAACGGTGTCGTCAGCAAAGGTACCTATTGTTGTAGTAGGAGTGGTTGGGAGGTCTGACGTGTATAGTATGTATAGGAAGGGTCCCAGGACACTTCCTTGAGGTACTCCTGAATTTATTGGGTGTAGTTCTGAAGTTTCGTCGTTGACTCTCGTTCGAAATTGCCGGTTGCTTAGGTAGGATTCTAACAGCTTATGGAATGAAGGTGGTAAGGTTTTTTGAATTTTGTGGATAAGCCCTTTGTGCCATACCTTATCGAAAGCCTGGCTAATGTCCAGAAGGATGGCTATGCAGTAGGATTTCTCTTCGAGGGCAGTATTAATTACTTGAGTGATCCGATGGCACTGTTGATGGTTGAGTGCGATTTCCGAAACCCAAATTGATAGTCTGGTTTCCAGTTTGTTGTTGCGAATTCGGGATCAATGGTTCGTAATATTAGCCTTTCAAGAAGTTTGGAGGTCACTGATAGCAGGCTTATTGGCCGATATGATGCTGCGTAATTTGGATCTTTGCCTGGTTTGAGAATGAGTATTATTTCGGCTTTTTTGAATTCTGTAGGCCAGTATTGTAGCCTCAGGATTGCATTGAATATGTATGTCAGGAGTACAATCCCTTTCTTTGGTAGTTCCCGTAGCATTCTGGGCGTAATTTGGTCTAGGCCTGGAGTTTTCTTGAGGTTTAGGCGTTGAGCCTCAGTTTTGATGTTCTTTGGTGTAATTGTTGGACTGGGGCTAGGAGTGGGGATTGAAAGAAAGGAATGGTTTTAATAATTTTTTTTACTTTCCACCCTACATATATATATATATATATATATATACAGGGTGCCCGGAAATAGCATGTACCTAGAGAAGGAGGTGATTCTACATGAAAAAATAAAAGACTTTTTTTTCATATGAACTTATATGCCCAGACGTACCGTTTTTAATATACAGGAGGTCAAAATTGAATTTTTTTGTCAGTTTTTGAACACTATTTCGTGAACCGTTTGAGATATGATGTTCAGCTCTCAACCACAATTTGTGCTCATTAAGTCCCTTGTTTTCACCGTAAAATAAAGTTTTTTGAAAATTTAGTGGCGTGGATTTTGGGTATTTTGAGGGTTTCAATCCCCCTACTTTCTACGCCACTGAAATAAATGCAATTTCAAGGAGCGCGTTAGAACCGCCTTTATTTTCTCTACCAAAACCTGTTGGTTAACAGCTCTAAAGTTGATCATTTCCGAGAAAAATCGCCTTTTATGAAAAAAAACCATAATTTTAAGAATAATTCTTTTTAACAATTTATTACTTGCATTCTTTCCAAAATGTTATGCCTACTATTAATAAATTGTTAAAAACCTTTATTTTACAGCGAAAACAAGTGACTTAATGAGCACAAATTTTGTATAAGAGCTGAACATCATATCTCATACTGTTCTCTCTCTCCTCTCTCTCTCTCTCTCTCTCTCTCTCTCTCTCTCTCTATATATATATATATATATATATATATATATATATATATATATATATGTGTAGGGGGTTATGCATTCGCATACACGATGTGTGTGTGTGTGTGTGCGTGTGTGAGTACGCGCGTTCGTGCGTGCGTGCGTGTGCGTGTGTGTGCGTGTGCGTGTGCATGTGCGCATGCGCGTGCGTGTACGTGTGCATGTGCGTCTGCGTGTGCGTGTGTATGTGTGTGTGTGTGTGCGTGTGCGTGTGTATGTGTGTGTGTGTGTGCGTGTGGGTGGGTGGGTGTGTGGTGTGTGTGTGTGTGTGTGTGTGTGTGGTGTGTGGGTGTGTGGGTGTGGGCGTGGGTGCGTGAGTGCGTGGGTGCGCGCTTGCGTGCGAGCGTGCGTTGGTGCGCGCACGTGTGTGCGTGCTTGATTGGTAGTGTGTGTACTTTGTGTGTGTTTGTGTGTGTGTGCGTGTGCGTGTGTGTGTGCGTGTGCGTGTACGTGTGCGTGTGCGTGTACGTGTGCGCGTGCGCGTTCGCGTTCGCGTTCGCGTGCGCGTGCGTGTGTGTGTGCGTGTGCGTGCATGCGTGTGTGTGTGTTTATTATTATTATTATTATTATTATTATTATTATCATTATTATTATTATTATTTTTTTATTAGCGCGTCTGCTTCTTTGGCCATTAGCGCTAATATTCCGTTACTATATCTTCTTAAATCTCATTAAATAAATTACTGCGTTTTAAGAATTCAATAACCTTTCTTTTACAATTTATATCTGTTGCTAAACAATTCGCTAGTTCGTTCGATATTCTGAGATGGTTTCTTAGATAACTGTATCTTTCGCATTCACATAGAATGTGTTTTACTGTGAGGATGTTTTGACAATGATCACATTCTTTCTCCCGAGTTCCTGATATCATGTAGGATGACGTTAACCTGGTATGCCCTATCCTCAATCTTGTAAGCACAGATTGTTGTCTCCTATTTAGCGATAGGTTACACTCATATTTTTGGGTACTAGGTTTTATTTCTTTTAGATTTGACGTGTCATTAGTCCATTGGTTTTGCCAGGCTTGCTCAATTTTCGTTTTTATAGTGATCGAGACATCTTCGTACCGAGGTGCTATACCTTGGCATGGTTCATTTTGGTAGCCATTTTGGCTTTTTCATTGCCTTTTATTCCGATGTGACTCGAATCCACACAAATTTAACAATTTTAATTTTATGTTTTAACCAATGAAGTAAGTTTAAGATCATTTGAATTAAGGGATCGACATTAAATATATTTGTTATGCTTTTTAATAAAATTCTATAATTCAGTTATGCAAAGTAGGATCAGTGCATACTAGAAAAATATTTCCAGTCATATATTCTATATACCGTAAGCACATCCAAATAGCGTACAATTCTGCCATGAAAACACCTGAAATGCGTGGTAATGTCCAATAATGCGAGTTCCCGTTTGAGTAAAAGGCGGCACCTGCACCTTCCTTTGTTTTGAACCATCCGTGTATAATACGGTTGCATTTTGGTAAGTATCAAGGATACTGTATAATATATTTTATATATTTGACAATCAATATTTCCTTTTTATAGGTACTGCTTTCCAGGTGGATATCCGGGAGCTTAAGGGGCCACGGAGGAGTTTCCTTATCTGGATTTTGGAAGATATTTGGTATTGGAATTAGTATACCTTCCTTCCAATTGTTTGGAAAAATCCCCTGTTCCCAAATTTTGTTATAAACATTTAGCAGCTGTTTTTTGTACATTGGGTTTGCTTTTTTTATGAATTCATATAATACGTTGTCTGGCCCTACCGCTGTATTCTTTACGTTCTTTAGAATACCTTCCATTTCTTGTTGAGTAAAAGGTGCATTGTAAGACTCGTGTAATTCCCTTATTATGATTTCAAATTGTTCCTCTCTGTCCTTTACTATACTAAATTGCAGATTGTAATTATCGCTACTACTTGCATCTTCAAAGTAGTCTGCCATGCATTCGGCTAATTGTATGGGCTCATAAATTGGTATTGTGTCGTAATTTAGTATTGGTGTATGGGGAATAAAATGTTTCCCCATTATTGAGCGAATTTTGCTCCACATAGCTGAAACAGGTGTCTCTGGGGTAAGAGATCCTACATACCTTTCCCAGCTTTCTTTTTTTGCTCTCTCTATCGTTCTTTTTGCTGTGGCTCGTGCTTTTTTAAATACAATCATGTTTTCATATGACGGGTGGCGTTTAAATATTGTTAAAGCTTTCTTTTTCTTTTTAATGGTTTCCTGTACCTCTTCGTTCCACCATGGAACTTTAGTGTGTCTGTATACTTTTCTTTTTACATATGGTATTGCTGAAGAAGCCGCCTTCTCAATCGTAGTTGTGAGCACTTCGACCATTTCCTGTATGTCGCCATCGTTTTGGATTATCTTTCCAGAAGTCTGCCCATCAAATTTTCGCCAATTTGCTTTGTGAAGTTGCCATTTGTTAGTTATTGGTATAATTTGAGTGCGATTTGCAAATTCAATTTGAATTGGAAGATGGTCAGTCAAGGTAATGTTTGATAATATTTTCCATCGTAAAAGTGGTGCTACTTGGCGGATGCTAGAGACAGGTCAATAGCCGAGAAGTTGTTAGTGGCAGAATTGAGGTAGGTACCTTCCCCGTTGTTTAAAATAATTAAATATTTCTCTTCGACAAATTCTTCAATTAACCTGCCTGGCAAATCAGTCTTATGTGACCCCCATAATACATTGTGGGAGTTAAAATCCCCGACTATTAAGTATGGAGCTCGTAGTTGGCTCTCCAGACATTTAATGTTTTCAGCAGACCAAGTAAAATGTGGTAAGTATATATTGCATATGGTGAAATTAAGAGGAAATGTAACCTGAATAGCTACCGTTTGTAAAATGGTATTTAGCGGAATGATTTTGTAGGGAAAGTTTTCTTTAATATAAATAGCTACGCCTCCTTTGGCTCTAGCGCTTGCTTCTGCATCCTTTCTTACGCAATCGTATCCTCTAAAGTTAAAGGACATGCCTTCACTAAAGTGTGTCTCTTGTAAACAGATGCAAAAAGGAGCAAGATTGCATATTAATGTTTTTATTTCGGCATAGTGAGCTTTAATACCGTTGCAGTTGTATTGTATTATATTTTCTAATTGAGCCATTTTTTTTTAAAATAGAGGTGTCTTGAATTATAGATAACTCCTTAATGTTATCGAAATGATAAATAAATAAATAAATAAATACATGAAGGTGTATATAGGACAAAACATGTTAACTAATAAATAAATAAATAAGATGTATATAGGACAAACACACGTTAGCTAATAAATAACATTGAAAATAAATAAATAAATACTATATTATCACAGACTATCTATCACAAACTATATACCACAGAGTATTTATCACAGACTATTGATCACACGATATTTCAGTTGATGGGGCTCTTTCCCCCACCCCTGAAATATTGGCTGAGTTACTGCTGTCAGATTCGTCTTTAGAGTTGACCTTAGCTTTCGTTAACCTTCCTTTTGGCCAACCTCTTGGTCGCTTTTGAATCTTATTTTGTTTTCAAAATAGGTCTTCCATCGAAATTCTGCAGTTCCTCAGAAGGAGTAGCTGGACTGAGCTGGCGTTTTAGTTTTGACGCTTCACAGTCGACCTCCATTTCGTCTGAGGATGACTTGTCTTCTCCAGTTGAAGATCTTATCGCTGGTACCAAAAGTTTTTTTGTTATAGATAAACGTTGAGGAGTTAGGAATAGCTCCTTAGGTTTTATAACTGATCTTGTTCTCTCTGTGTAACATTGGTTGAAATATGTTTCCTAATACCATTGTCTATCATTTTCTCTGTGGCGGGTAAGAGCGTACTTATTACCTCATTTGCAATATCGGTATTTGATTTTGCCGCTGCGTTTGCATATGTCTTTTTCGACAAGACCGGTGATAGTTTAAGCTCTTCCTTTGCTTCAAAATATGATAGCCTTTTGTGGTTTTATTTCTTGTATAGCTAATTCTTTTTAAATTTCGGGCACTCTCTAGATATGCATAAATGACCCTCACCACAGTTAATGCAAGTAATATTTATGCATTCCCCTTCATGAACTTCATTACCACATATACATCTCGACTCGATTCTGCAGTTGGCAGCAGAATGTCCAAATCTCTGGCATTTCATACATCTCATTGGTGTTGGTATGCATATTCTAACTGGTAACAAATATATTCCACCAGTTATACGCTGAGGTAAAGCCGGCGTGTTGAAGGTAAGGATGTGGTTTGGAGTATCAACCACATTACCGTTCCTTTTTGTCTGAATTCTCCGTACATCTATAACATTTTGACTTCTTAGCTCCTCCAGTATTTCACTAACAGTGCAGTTCAAAAAATCTTTACAAAATATCGTGTGGTGTAATCTCTACGTTCAAATCGCAAAGACGATTGGTATTTAGTAGCTTTCGAGATTGTAGGTTATCTATGGTTTCGATTAGTAGACCGTCTCTTATCTTTTTAACCGATTTAGTTTGTCCAGCAACGCCAAATAAACTTTTTGCGATTAAAAACGGCGATACTTTATTGAAATCACCTTCCAGGCTTTTTACGAGAAGAAACCGGGGAAGGTCCTCCTTTTCCTTTTATTATTATTATTATTATTATTGTTATCTATATATATATATATATATATATATATATATATATATATATATATATATATATATATATATATATGTGTAGGGGTTATGCATTCGCATACACGATGTGTGTGTGTGTGTGCGTGTGTGAGTACGCGCGTTCGTGCGTGTGCGTGTGCGTGTGTGTGTGCGTGTGCATGTGCGCATGCGCGTGCGTGTACGTGTGCATGTGCGTCTGCGTGTGCGTGTGTATGTGTGTGTGGTGCGTGTATGTGTGTGTGTGCGTGTGGGTGGGTGGGTGTGTGGGTGTGTGGGTGTGTGGGTGTGTGGGTGTGTGGGTGTGTGGGTGTGTGGGTGCGTGGGTGCGTGAGTGCGTGTGTGCGTGGGTGCGCGCTTGCGTGCGAGCGTGCGTTGGTGCGCGCACGTGTGCGTGCTTGATTGGTAGTGTGTGACTTTGTGTGTGTTGTGTGTGCGTGTGCGTGTGTGTGCGTGTGCGTGTACGTGTGCGTGTGCGTGTACGTGTGCGCGTGCGCGTTCGCGTTCGCGTTCGCGTGCGCGTGCGTGTGTGTGTGCGTGTGCGTGCATGCGTGTGTGTGTTTTATTATTATTATTATTATTATTATTATTATTATTATCATTATTATTATTATTATTTTTTTAGCGCGTCTGCTTCTTTGGCCATTAGCACTAAAATTACGTTACTGTATCTTCTTAAATATCATTATATAAATTACTGCGTTTTAAGAAATCAATAACCTTTCTTTCACAATTTATATCTGTTGCTAAACAATTCGCTAGTTCGTTCGATATTCTGAGATGGTTTCTTAGATAACTGTATCTTTCGCATTCACATAGAATGTGTTTTACTGTGAGGATGTTTTGACAATGATCACATTCTTTCTCCCGAGTTCCTGATATCATGTAGGATGACGTTAACCTGGTATGCCCTATCCTCAATCTTGTAAGCACAGATTGTTGTCTCCTATTTAGCGATAGGTTACACTCATATTTTTGGGTACTAGGTTTTATTTCTTTTAGATTTGACGTGTCATTAGTCCATTGGTTTTGCCAGGCTTGCTCAATTTTCGTTTTTATAGTGATCGAGACATCTTCGTACCGAGGTGCTATACCTTGGCATGGTTCATTTTTGGTAGCCATTTTGGCTTTTTCATTGCCTTTTATTCCGATGTGACTCGGAATCCACACAAATTTAACAATTTTAATTTTATGTTTTAACCAATGAAGTAAGTTTAAGATCATTTGAATTAAGGGATCGACATTAAATATATTTGTTATGCTTTTTTAATAAAATTCTATAATTCAGTTATGCAAAGTAGGATCAGTGCATACTAGAAAAATATTTCCAGTCATATATTCTATATACCGTAAGCACATCCAAATAGCGTACAATTCTGCCATGAAAACACCTGAAATGCGTGGTAATGTCCAATAATGCGAGTTCCCGTTTGAGTAAAAGGCGGCACCTGCACCTTCCTTTGTTTTTGAACCATCCGTGTATAATACGGTTGCATTTTGGTAAGTATCAAGGATACTGTATAATATATTTTTATATATTTGACAATCAATATTTCCTTTTTTATAGGTACTGCTTTCCAGGTGGATATCCGGGAGCTTAAGGGGCCACGGAGGAGTTTCCTTATCTGGATTTTGGAAGATATTTGGTATTGGAATTAGTATACCTTCCTTCCAATTGTTTGGAAAAATCCCCTGTTCCCAAATTTTGTTATAAACATTTAGCAGCTGTTTTTTGTACATTGGGTTTGCTTTTTTTATGAATTCATATAATACGTTGTCTGGCCCTACCGCTGTATTCTTTACGTTCTTTAGAATACCTTCCATTTCTTGTTGAGTAAAAGGTGCATTGTAAGACTCGTGTAATTCCCTTATTATGATTTCAAATTGTTCCTCTCTGTCCTTTATTATACTAAATTGCAGATTGTAATTATCGCTACTACTTGCATCTTCAAAGTAGTCTGCCATGCATTCGGCTAATTGTATGGGCTCATAAATTGGTATTGTGTCGTAATTTAGTATTGGTGTATGGGGAATAAAATGTTTCCCCATTATTGAGCGAATTTTGCTCCACATAGCTGAAACAGGTGTCTCTGGGGTAAGAGATCCTACATACCTTTCCCAGCTTTCTTTTTTTGCTCTCTCTATCGTTCTTTTTGCTGTGGCTCGTGCTTTTTTAAATACAATCATGTTTTCATATGACGGGTGGCGTTTAAATATTGTTAAAGCTTTCTTTTTCATTTTAATGGTTTCCTGTACCTCTTCGTTCCACCATGGAACTTTAGTGTGTCTGTATACTTTTCTTTTTACATATGGTATTGCTGAAGAAGCCGCCTTCTCAATCGTAGTTGTGAGCACTTCGACCATTTCCTGTATGTCGCCATCGTTTTGGATTATCTTTCCAGAAGTCTGCCCATCAAATTTTCGCCAATTTGCTTTGTGAAGTTGCCATTTGTTAGTTATTGGTATAATTTGAGTGCGATTTGCAAATTCAATTTGAATTGGAAGATGGTCAGTCAAGGTAATGTTTGATAATATTTTCCATCGTAAAAGTGGTGCTACTTGGCGGATGCTAGAGACAGGTCAATAGCCGAGAAGTTGTTAGTGGCAGAATTGAGGTAGGTACCTTCCCGTTGTTTAAAATAATTAAATATTTCTCTTCGACAAATTCTTCAATTAACCTGCCTGGCAAATCAGTCTTATGTGACCCCCATAATACATTGTGGGAGTTAAAATCCCCGACTATTAAGTATGGAGCTCGTAGTTGGCTCTCCTGACATTTAATGTTTTCAGCAGACCAAGTAAAATGTGGTAAGTATATATTGCATATGGTGAAATTAAGAGGAAATGTAACCTGAATAGCTACCGTTTGTAAAATGGTATTTAGCGGAATGATTTTGTAGGGAAAGTTTTCTTTAATATAAATAGCTACGCCTCCTTTGGCTCTAGCGCTTGCTTCTGCATCCTTTCTTACGCAATCGTATCCTCTAAAGTTAAAGGACATGCCTTCACTAAAGTGTGTCTCTTGTAAACAGATGCAAAAGGAGCAAGATTGCATATTAATGTTTTATTTCGGCATAGTGAGCTTTAATACCGTTGCAGTTGTATTGTATTATATTTTCTAATTGAGCCATTTTTTTTTTAAAAATAGAGGTGTCTTGAATTATAGATAACTCCTTAATGTTATCGAAATGATAAATAAATAAATAAATAAATACATGAAGGTGTATATAGGACAAAACATGTTAACTAATAAATAAATAAATAAGATGTATATAGGACAAACACACGTTAGCTAATAAATAACAGAAAATAAATAAATAAATACTATATTATCACAGACTATCTATCGCAAACTATATATCACAGAGTATTTATCACAGACTATTGATCACACGATATTTCAGTTGATGGGGCTCTTTCCCCCACCCCTGAAATATTGGCTGAGTTACTGCTGTCAGATTCGTCTTTAGAGTTGACCTTAGCTTTCGTTAACCTTCCTTTTGGCCAACCTCTTGGTCGCTTTTGAATCTTATTTTTGTTTTCAAAAATAGGTCTTCCATCGAAATTCTGCAGTTCCTCAGAAGGAGTAGCTGGACTGAGCTGGCGTTTTAGTTTTGACGCTTCACAGTCGACCTCCATTTCGTCTGAGGATGACTTGTCTTCTCCAGTTGAAGATCTTATCGCTGGTACCAAAAGTTTTTTTGTTATAGATAAACGTTGAGGAGTTAGGAATAGCTCCTTAGGTTTTATAACTGATCTTGTTCTCTCTGTGTAACATTGGTTGAAATATGTTTCCTAATACCATTGTCTATCATTTTCTCTGTGGCGGGTAAGAGCGTACTTATTACCTCATTTGCAATATCGGTATTTGATTTTGCCGCTGCGTTTGCATATGTCTTTTTCGACAAGACCGGTGATAGTTTAAGCTCTTCCTTTGCTTCAAAATATGATAGCCTTTTTGTGGTTTTTATTTCTTGTATAGCTAATTCTTTTTTAAATTTCGGGCACTCTCTAGATATGCATAAATGACCCTCACCACAGTTAATGCAAGTAATATTTATGCATTCCCCTTGATGAACTTCATTACTACATATACATCTCGACTCGTTTCTGCAGTTGGCAGCAGAATGTCCAAACCTCTGGCATTTCATACATCTCATTGGTGTTGGTATGTATATTCTAACTGGTAACAAATATATTCCACCAGTTATGCGCTGAGGTAAAGCCGGCGTGTTGAAGGTAAGGATATGGTTTGGAGTATCAACCACATTACCGTTCCTTTTTGTCTGAATTCTCCGTACATCTATAACATTTTGACTTCTTAGCTCCTCCAGTATTTCACTAACAGTGCAGTTCAAAAAATCTTTACAAAATATCGTGTGGTGTAATCTCTACGTTCAAATCGCAAAGACGATTGGTATTTAGTAGCTTTCGAGATTGTAGGTTATCTATGGTTTCGATTAGTAGACCGTCTCTTATCTTTTTAACCGATTTAGTTTGTCCAGCAACGCCAAATAAACTTTTTGCGATTAAAAACGGCGATACTTTATTGAAATCACCTTCCAGGCTTTTTACGAGAAGAAACCGGGGAAGGTCCTCCTTTTCCTTTTATTATTATTATTATTATTATTGTTATTGGATACAGAACTGTACATAAAAAATATGTAAAATTTTGAACATTTTATCTTTTTTTATTTCTTTTCTTAAACAATTTTCTACACCTATAAGCACTTAGGACGTTAGTATGTTTAAACAAGCTTTTAGATAGGTTAAATTTGATTATACAATATGTTTTCATTACAAGTGTGTTCTCATTTTGTATAATTGTGATGGTTATTATTATTCATTTTCATTAAAATAGTTTTTTTTTTCTTTTTTGCAACAACTGAACTCATTTTATTTAATGTTACTGTTTATGTTAAATCTTAGGCATTTTATTTATTAGGTAATCAATTGTCTTAATTCTTTCTCTTAAGCGATGTACTACATTATTTTCTGATAGGATAACTTATTTATTTATTTATTTAACTATTTATTTTTTCTTTAAAATTGTCTTTGCATCAATTGAGTTCATTTCTAGCGTAAGCAAAATTTTCTTTCTGTTGCCAATTTACAAATGACTGTTAGTTTATATAATATTAATTTAGGTACCAACAGATAAGTCTTTTGACTTTGTTGGGACGTTTAATGTATGTATTTTTTTGAAATAAACAAATTATCAATTAAAAATTATCAATTATTATTTATTACAACAGTAATAGTTTACAACAAATAACACATTTCATTTACATAAACCTATGTACAATTCGCAATTCGGAATTATAATTGTAATGTTTATTATTATTATTAATTTCCATTGTATAGTTTTAATCTGATTCAAAAAAACTGCCCCACTTTAGTGTTTCGTTGCTATCAATAAAGCACACCACCTAATTTTTACACCACCGCTTCTTGAATGTAGAGATCGAATTTTTTCCCTTGTGCCACGAGAATGTTACCAATATTCTGTTTTTTAAACCATTTTGATAATCATTACGAAATGAAGTTGGTTGATTATCGTTTTTCATGGCATTAACTGCTTGGGTGTATATATACACAGTATATATATATATATATA